>VZRV01001881.1:1248210-1534577 GCA_013398115.1 Falcunculus frontatus | reverse complement strand
GAAGTTCACGGAGAACTGTCTCCCATGGGAGGGACCCCACAGCCTCACAGGGAAGGACTCTTCTCCCGGAGCAGTGGAAGGAAATCTTGGTGATGGACTGACCAAAACCTCCCTGCCCCACCTCCCTGTGTTATCGGTTGGAAGGAGGGAGGGCTGGGGGGGGAGGGAGGGAAGGTGTTTTAAGGGCTTATTTTATTTCTCATTATCCTCCTCTAATTCTGTTAGTAATAAATTTCACCTAGTAATCAAGGTTGAGCCTGTTTTGCCCTTTAAATATTTCTCCCGCTCTCCTTATCTCACCCATGAAGCCTCCGTTAACCCTTTTTTCCTCTTTTCCCTCCTTTTGCCCAGCTGTGGTAGGGGAGAGTAAGCGAGCGACTCTCGTGGGTACCTGGCGTTGGGCCAGCAACCACAACAGTCCTTTATTGACACACAGTAATGTGTTGAAAGTTCATGCAACTGATCTAAAAATTATGGTAGAGGTGTAAAGATAGTGACTTTATTTCAGAACTTAGCCAATAATAGAAATACATGGACAAGTTCTTCTCTGTAATAAAAATTATTCAGGGCTCGTTTCACATGCTAAAAAATTAACTTCATAAATTTAGTCCTCAGGAAGATACAAAACCAAATTATTAAACAATTTGCTGTAAGGACCTTGAAGGTATTACATCAGTACAAAATCGATGATTATTTGCCAAGAGGCACGAGGACACAAATGAATATGCGATACAACACAGGAACATGGAGGGAAAAAAGCTATAAGGAAAAAGTATTCTGCCATGAGAATAGTCAAACTGGGTCTCTAAAAGACTGTAGAATCTCCATCCTTAGGGATGTGCAAAACTTGACTGGAAAGTCATGAGCAACCTTATCCTTTTGGAACAGGAGGCTAGATTAGATGACCTCTGGAGGTCTCTTGCAACCTATGTTATTCTGTGGTTCAAAGATGTCATTTTCTTCTTTGATGTGTAACCTGATAGGTTTTACTGAAAGGGGAAAGTTATAGCAGTGCAATACCTCAGCTTTACTAAAGCTCTTCTCATGTCACTGAACATCTATGAAGTCACAGTTCTGAATTAATTACTGAAAGATAGAATTCATAAAAATACTAAATTAAAAGACAGCTAAGTCACAAGTTTGGTAGTTTTCCGTACTTCCTATAAGACTGATAACCAAGCAAATACTATGAATCTCCATTATCCATGTTACATAAGAGAACTAAACACAAGAACTGTCTGACTCTGAAAAGTTCTTGCTTGTGGAGCCACCATTTAACAAGCCTTTGTTGGCTCTTGCAAGCTTAACTGTTCTTGGTATTTGAGGAGCTTGTTAAAACACACAGTATGAAAACTACATATGTAATTATTGATGCTTTAAGATCAATGCTTGTTTAACTGATTTGGAAGACGACACAAGAAGGAGGGCGTCCTGTGTCTCTTTGTGGAAGCACTCCTTTAGCATAAACTAATATATTTAAGTGCTACTGCTATCAAAGGAAGGACAGCCCTGCAGCCTATACCTCCCGATCCCACTGTGCCTCCTGTTGTAGGGACTGGGGAAGTTAATTCAGAATCCTTTCTCTTGTTCCCATGCTCTCACTTCAGTGCGGAATCTCTACTTCACAGTTTCATAAAGTTCTTCTACATCACTGATAGCACAGGCTTGCGTCTTACAGGGCAGCTTCCACTAACCATGGGCAGCAAATAAATGGAAATTATTGAAATTGTGTGGGCCACCACTTACATGAGGAGCAGTGACTTATCGAGTATAAAATATATATGACTGAATTCAACTGCTGTTGCAATATCATGATGAAACATTGAAACAGAAAAGTTGCTTTTAAATATGTGATATGGTGTTTTACACATGGAAATTTATTTAAATGTCTGAAATACCAGAGGTTTTTTTATTATCTGCCTTTCTTTTATAGCTCATTTTCACAGTTCCAACTTTTCTTGATGTTAATTTTAACCCCCCATGGTTTACATACACTTTCACTTTAAGAAGCAGTCTGAGCACCTTAAAAAAATTCTTTGCTAATTTATAATGGCATTACATACTTGAGTAAATTATGAAGAATTTATTCATTTTCCCAGCAGAATTTTACCCAATCAATGTAATTAGCATCTAATATTTTGCAAGTGAAGCTGACATCCTGTAACCTGGCCACTTGCTGATCATGCAGTACCGTTACTTCCAACTTTGTCTAACTTCTAATTTCTATACACTGTCTTGTTATCCCATCTTCCTTTTCTTTATACAGGTCTGAAACTATTTGATCAGTATGCTGCTCACTGGCCCATTACTTGAATAGTTTCCTACGAAAGAAATTATTTTTTTTACAGAAAGAGGGTCAGCCTTGTCACTAGCAGATTCTTCCTCTGAGGCCGGACACTCATTGGTGCTCTCATTTTGTTCGGGATGTGGTTTTAAAGCCATTCTGTCAGCTTGCACTTTGCAGTGGACTGAATTGATCCAGAAGTTAATTGCATTGACATTAACCTGTTTTAACAAGCCTAAAGTATCAATAAATCACTTCTTTAGTCACTTCACTTTTCCTGCTGCTTTATTGATATACTTCACCTGAACTGATAAATAGGGTGAAAAAGATGTCTCCCTTCTAATATACTTTGCATGCTTAATAATATCTTTCTACAGAAAAAAAAGGTAATGTTAATATACATGAAATCTGACTAACATAAAAATATGTTAGATTTTTTTAGCTTTGCTATTCTTATCCCTTTTTATAAGATTCGGTTTCAGGAAGACATTGCACTTAGAGAACACAGTTTTACTTGTTATGTAGTCTGACTGACAAGTCCAACTACAAATCCATAATAAAACTTTTCCAAATAACCCAAAAATTCCTCTGAAGACAGAAATTATTTTTTTTTCCTTTCTCTCCTTTCACCCCCAGATCTGTCTTTACAAGTACCTTATGAACACATACCCAGTGCCAAGTGCACTCATATTGCTTGTTTTTACTGGCAGTCTGGAGCAAAAGTGCTTCCTATCTGCTGTCAGGATTGAGTGACACCACTGAGAATAAATTATCTGCTGCAACGTACCTCTTCACTTGAACCCACACTTCAGTGCAGCATATCAACATTGGTTTCCATCAGTAAATCAGTAAGCAAAATTTACTGTGAAATTTTAATTACTTCTTCTTTGTCACTAAAACAAAGTGAGACAATAAGCTGACATAAGTAACCTGCCAAGCAAAGATTTTATACCTATTTATAAGAATCTGTAAATGCAATCACATATAATACTTGTCAAACTTAAATGTGTCATTGAGAAAAATATGAAAAGAACAAAAAAGCAAATTAGCCATATGTTATTTATTGTGCATACATGTGCATATGGCTTTAACTTCTGGACATAAAAAATTAGCTTTGGGAGACATGGAGATTTCTGCATATCTGAATGAAATGAGACCTTTGAGGATTTAAAAAAAAAAAAAAGAGAGAGAAAAAATATGATTTTAAAAATGTTGTTAAAATATAGGTCATACTCTGGGGCCACTAGATAACAGGAAGTTTTATCATTAATCTCAGTCAGATTTTTGAGAGAGTCAATACAAAGAACTTCCACTTAATATTGTTCCTATTATAAGAATTAATGGTATTTTGTATGCAGTGACAAGGAGAAAAGAAAATCAATTTTGTGGTTTTAACCTTAATCAGCATACTTACATATGGCAAGCTCTTACTTTGTGAATATATGAATCCATCGGTTCATGGGTATGTATCTACAGAAAGAAAAAAAAGAAAAAAGTATAGAAATAAATTAGTGAACACACCACTTGAGTCCACTGAGTAACTGTTGAATTTTCAAATAAAAATAAACCCCTAATCATTTCCCTGGTACTTATTTGGCTTGTGACTCAAATAACTCTTTTTCAAGATGGCTTTCTGCTGGAGACCAAAGCTGTGGCAATTTCCTACCACAGGCAAAAAAAGAGGAACATAACTTCCATCTCATAAGTTCTAACAATCCATGTGGTTACTGGCTTTTAATACGTAATGAATTGATTTGGGTCTGGTGACAAGAATGGGGAATAATAGCATATCTAATAAAGTACAAATTTTTCAACTTGCAAGCAGAAAGATTTAATACCTTTAGTCAAAGGCCATTTTTAATGCAGCTAGCATACTGATTAGAAAAGATCACCCTAAACTGCTTGAATTTAAGGTATGATAACCTTTAAAGGAAAAATGAATCCATTTTCTAAGTACAGCAGACAGAAAGTTCAAATGATAAGAATCACTTGTCAAAACTAATAAAACAGGAACATATCTAATATTAGGTTTTTGCACTACATTTAGCATTTAAAATTTTAAATGGTGCCTTAGTGAAGAAGTAACATTATTTGTGGTGTGTGCTTTATGAGCAAAGGGACACTCAAAATATTCAGTCATTTCATACCAAGCCAAGGGAAAGGGAAGCAGCATGAGTAAAGTCAAAACATTCAGCAAGGTTCAAGTATAGGGCTCATTCAAGGAAGATTTATTGGTTTCATTTGGATGCAATTCATTAGTAGTCATTAGACACTTAAAAAGTTGGGTATAAAACTTAAGGGTCATTATAAGATTGCCATATAGTTAACATAAAATGTTAGGAACTTCCTGAAAGCAACTTATCCCATCCTTTTTTTTTTTTTTTTAAATAAGTCTCTAAAATAGGAAGGATTAAATAGTCACTCTCTCCATAGATAGCAAAGGCAGTGAAGATGAGTAGTTTATCCCTACACCATATGTCTCCTTACAACAGCATTTTTTTCAGTCTGAGATGCATGCTCAAATTCACAAACTGAGATTAATGTGGCTCTGCTCTCTGAAACCATTTTTGTATCATATGTGACAAAATTACTTGGATATTCATCATATGAATGTATTATTGAAGTATAATAGCAGAAGGCTAAAAAAATAAGAGAGAGAAAGATAAACCACAAGAAGAAATTTTTTGATAAACATTTCAGGGCGATTAAAATGGGATGACAGTGTTATTTTCAGACAAGTTCCTATCATCTCACACAGCCAAGTTTCTAATCTCATTTTACCCTTGTAGGGAAACAGCACATCAGCGTTTAACAATATGATACATGCAGTTCCCAAGGGGTGAAAAGGCTGCTGTTGAGAAGCAGCAGAGACTAATGGCAGGAAACAGAGGTGAGAATTATAGAACAATACAATTACAGAATCATTTAGGTTAGAAAATACCTTTAAGATCAAGTCCAACCATTTACCCAACACTGCCAAATTGCACACCTAAACCATGTCTCCAAGTAGGCAGAAACAATCAAAATTACGGGCTTTTTGCCATTCTAAATCCCATTTTGAATGTCAAAGTGAATCTCTAATAAATAATTACTGAAAAAGGCACTTCCCTCTAGGCTGCGGACTTCTATTCCGTGGATGTTACCTAGTATGATGGATTTATTGTACCATGGTGAGTACCATAGGGCAAATTATGTCATCCTTACTCATACTTCATACCAAGGATATAATTTTATTTACAGGCTGAGGATGCATGCAATAATAGTGTAAACCATTCTTACTGATTCACTGGATAAAGAAGATTTAATAAAATGTAAAAAAAAAGCTAATAAAAAAAGTCATATTATTTCTAAAGTGAGTGTGACAAGTTTCTTTATGAAAAAGCTCAGATGAAAACCAGGTTCTGATGGGCTTCTGCTTACCACCTACCTTGGTAACAAAATCTTTCCCCTTTTGCAGTCATCCCTGAAGCTTCCAGGCCCCCTTGGGTTCTTATTCCTGCAGTGGGAAGAAAGGCTCACAGTTACCAAGTTTACTTGAAAGCTACTGTCTCATAGGCAGGCAAATGCAGTAAAAATATAGGATGTAGACAACTACATCGATTTGCATCACTGTTGGGATTAGCTCAGATTATAATGATTTATTTACACTCAGTTTTATTGCTACCGATAAGATTAAATTATCTTTTCATTTAAGAAGGTTGTCCAGTAACTATACTCACAACTGGTTGTAGGCCTGGCCTCCAGGAGGTAAATGTTTCTTTGTCAGATATACAGGGTAAGCATCACCAAAGCACAGGGCATGGAGACTAGCAGCCCTGTGAAAGGGCAGGGTGCTTTCTTACCTTTCTTACTATGCCTTTAAGGCATGAGACGTTATGCCTGGGCATTCCTACTTAGAGTGTGGACCAGAGAGCAATTAGCTCTGCAGCAGTTCCATGAGCATATGCTGATGACTTTTGTTAGGTAACAACAAATTGGAATCAAAGGAGTTCAGCTTTTAACAGAATAATAATGGCAGAAGTGGCTTGTACAACTATTCACCGTTCAAGCAAAAGATTAGATCGTCATGTGTCAAGATTTTTAAAGCAGAGCAGTAGCTCAGCCATGCATCTAAGTAGATGAATGGGGCTGTGCGTAGCAAAAAATGATAGCCTTTTTGGTTTATAGATATTTCTGGGGGATAGAATGAACAAACTGATTCATTCAATTAAACTTGTTATTGAACTTACCTAATAGTCACATTCTTTTAAAGACATCTCTGTTGGAGGGGAAATAAGCTGTGGCTTCCCAGATTCATTTCCTCACTGCATTCGTCTACATTAGTTCATTTCTAATAATTGACACACACTGAGGCAACATCAGTCTGCCTAATTTAAGCACCTAAAACTAGGCAGACAGGAAGTCTCTCTAGAGGCCTTCAAAGATACCTACTGTTTACAATTTTCTATACACACAAGTTAGGCACCACTTTTTTGCTCCTAGTAAAGTAGATGTGAAAAAAGGTATCTGTACTATAGAGATTAGATCCCTCCCTTAGCTATTAGGAAAAGCATACTTATTTTCTTTTCTTGCTTATTTTTCTAGGGGGTTTTTTTTGTCTGTTTGGTTGGGTTTTTTTAATTAAATACAACATTTTAAAATATTTGACCATATAGCATAGGTAGCTGACTGTGATCATGGACTTAGGGTGACTGAACACAAATGGGCTGCACAGAGAGGTTGCACAGTGTCCATCCTTGTACATATTCAAAACTCAGCTGAACACGTACCTGTGTCATTTGCTACAAATGACCCTGTTTTGAGTGTGAGAGTTGGAGTAAATGAAGCCCAGAGGTGCCAGTTGATTTCAGCTGTACTGTTGATGCTGAACTGATTTTTGCCTTTTTTGCTTTTATATATCCTCTATGTTCTTTACATACACAGTTGTAGCTTGGTAGCCTATTATAGTATTTGTAGCTAGCATTTTACCTACTCTATTAGACAGAAAGAGAAAATAAATTCCCCAGTGGCTCCAAACTGGGGGTCCAAGGTTAGATTCTCTGGGAAGCCAAGGTTTAAACTAGCTCTCCGAGACACATTTTCATAAACAAAGTTTAGTTCCTGTCTAAGGGAGGGGATTCAGAAAGGGTTGAACGGGGGAGGAATTACCTCATGACTTATGTCTCTAATTGGGGATTCTCGTCAGTTATGTTAATTTGCTAAACATATAAAAATTGTATGCGCTTCATGTTACGTGTGCATCTTTGGGCGCTTTCCAGCTAGTGAGTTGTGCACCTAAGGATCCCTATATAGGTAATCCCTTTTTATCACCTAACTGAGTCTGGCTCATGATTTTAAGACCAGCAAAAAGGCATCACTCTGATTGTGGGATTTTGCATTCCCACTGTGGTTCTCGGATTTTGTATTCCTCCTAGGTCACCCAACTGGGCCTCCACCTCTTACATGAGGTTTTTTCATGCCTGAGTTGAATCAGGAGCAATTTGTTCACCCACGTATGTATCCTGTTGCCATGGCTTGATTTCCTGCTCATTGAAATGGACCATTTTTGAGGCTGAAGGAGATAATGTTTGAAGCCAGCCATCTCCCCTTTAACTCCCCGCTCTCCAGTGTGGTTTCCCATGGGATACTTGCAAGCACGGCCCCAACAGGTCAAAGTTCACTCTACAGGAGTCCAAGGTTGGAATCCTGCTATTTGCCTTCATCCCTTCTCTTGGTATCCTGAACTCAACCATCTCATGGCCACTGCAGCCAACAGCCAAAATCCCCAGCCAGTTCTCCCTTCCTTTTAAGGATCAGGTCCAGCAGAGCATGTCCTTCATCAACAACACTGTCATCCATGTCGTGAATTTATCACACCAATGCACACACCTGGATTGCTTGTGATCTGCGCTGCTTGCCTTCCAGCAGATATTAGATATTTAATAACAAATTTCCTACAAAATAGAGCAAATGGAGCTGTGTCTCTTGGTCAACATGTGTTGGGGTTTTTTTATAAGACTATGCACTTGGGTAATACGGAATGTATTGCACTTTTTTTCCAGTCACTGTTTCCACAGTGCCACTTACCTAGAATATTACAGTGCTGGTTTAGTAGTCTTGTTGGGCTTTTAGAGCTGTGTTGCTAATTTTAGGATTTTTATTTCTGCAGAAAGAGAAGTGAACCTCTTCCATTTAAAATCACATTCCCTCACAAGTTACTTAGCAGGAAACTATAAGATTAACAAAATAAAATTCAATTTGAGCTTGAATGTTAACCAAACAGACACCTTTATGCTCTATGAATAATTTAAGAGGAAGTATAGCATGATGAAAAAAATGTGGTAAACAGTGTGCTTAATGTCCACATTCCACAAATTAATAATAAACCCAATTTGTGTTAATCCAAATGAAGGTCATTCCTTGTCCGAGGTTACAACGTAAGATGTAACCAAAAGCATGTATTCTATCACCATCTCCATAAGCTGTTAAAACAGGTGGGGCAGTGTTTGTTATCTGCTACCATGGCTCATCCTTGATAACTCCCTCCGGGAGCTCTCTCTGTTTAATGGACAATCAAGGACCCTGCCACATGACTCATAGATAACTCACTCCGGACTATCTCCTGTTAACGGGCCCATCAATGCCTTGCCTTGTGACTCACCATCCCATTGTGAGATGCTCTGCCCAAGAGGAGGAACTGAGCATTCCCATCTGTATATAATCAGAGGTTTGGAATGGCACAGACAGCCCTTGCCTACAGGACTTCCAGAGGACAAGAGCTACACCACTGGACCTTCAGGCAAAGACCAGACTCTTTTCTACAGGATCACTGCTTCAACAGAACCACATCATCACTTCAGGAGGGCTGCAGCCATCATTTTATCAGGCTGCTACGGCCACCCTGACTAACAGGGTGTCAGGTTGTATTCTGACTCTGTCAGTGGGGGTTTTCTTTGTACTATTGCATTTATTTTACTTTTTCCTATTAAATTGTATTTCTGACTTAGAGTCTCTCACTGGTTTGCTTTCAAACATGTATATTCCTTTATTTATTCTTTTAAAAAGGCAATTACTTCCAGGGGTAAATTCATCACCTGTTTAAGCTAAAGAGAAAAAAATTTCAGCTTCACAGTTCATTGAGTCAAGGCACTAAACAATGGGAAATTTTTGAATGCTTCAAGAAATCTAGGAGACTAAGCTAAGAAATAAATTAAATAGAAACAAAACTTGAAGATCAAGAAGAAAATCTATATCTTTCTGACACAGCCTTTTCCTTTTCTTGTTATTTACCAAAAGAATGTAAATAACAAAACATGAAAAAAATGCAAAGGAGTAGTTGAATGCAAATGTCATTAAGACTATAAGAGAATATTAAGTTCTGTGCAGACAAAGATTCACCCACTAAGTGAATCCTCCAGACTTGAAATTCATGCTTAGATTCTTCTCAGAATAAATAAATGGTGGTCCAATATAGACATAAAAAGAGCCCTGACCTACTCAATAGTGGAAAAAAGTGAAAGGCCACACAAATTAATTTGTGCACATCTGTACATTAGGTATGGTTTTAACATGATCTACAAGGTGAAACAACAATTAACAAGTATAATGCTCATAATTTCATAGTATCTAACAAATAGACCCATTTCCTGGTATATATCATTGCCCCTGGTATATATCATTCCCCTGGTATATATCATTGCCCCAGTCTTTCTGCAGATACTGGCAGGGCATCTCTAACATGTACTAAGTTGTACTGAGCTTATCTTTTCAAAGACTTTTTGTGACTTTAAGAGTCACAAATGCTTGATTGTAATGAAAGTTAAATCATGGAAGAAAGAAAGATGTTTAAATTGGAAAGATTTATATGAAGAAAATGAAAGCTCTTCTTGGCTATTCATGACACTTTAGTCTTAAAGTTTAATGTGAAAGTCTTCACAAGTGATAGGGAGGGGTGTTATGCTCTTATTCATTGAGGGTTTTTCAGGCTTCTGAGTGAAAACTACAGAAGAAAAGGTGCAAAGAGCTGGGAGGATTCCTTCCTCATGGCTTTCTAATAATGGATGCATGAACGGGAACTGAGGACAAGACAAATGACCAGAACTGGTGTCAGGAGTATATTGACTACACTGGATGAACACCTCTGCTTTTGACATCCCATATAGGCATAAACCCAAAACTATATGTTGAACATCAGCTCCTCATCATGAATTACTGTTCCATGAGTTCTAGTACTTCATATATCCAGGCCAAATTGGCAGGAAGGCCATACTGCCAACAGAGAGGATCTGGAAAATTTCCCCAGAAGATTCTGAAATCAGAAAGACTTTCTATCTCAGAAATATGAATTTTAGATATGACAACATCAGGCCTCCAACCTAGAAGGGAGATAAAAAGCTCCCTTGCAATCATACAAGCAAAGCAAAATTGAGCCTGTGCATGGCCTTGCTTAACACCAAGAAGCCAAATTTTAAATGTACCAGTGATTTACAACTCTCACACACATAAGTTATTAGACTAACTCCTGAGCAAGAGCAGTGTGTGTTAGCATACTAATAGGAAACTTGACCTTGACTACGTACCTGTTGTGAATAAGAAGGATAAAGAAAAAGAACTGAACAAAACTATAACCTCATGTGACTGTTTAAGTATTTAGTTAGAACTTATTTTAGTGGCAAATATTCTTGTATATGAGCAACAGCTAAGATTATTCTTGGACTATTTGTAAGATACAACATAAACAGGTAATATTTGTAATGCAATAATATGAAGTGGGGTATATTTAATGTTTTAGGGCAGAATTCATCTGACCTAGTGTTAGGTGTCTGCTGTACAGAAATGTTCACCCACACAAGACACCTTAAGACTTTTGAATGGTATGAAAACTCTTTCTATTGGTGGTTTAGGATTCATGTATTGCTAGCTTCAGTGTAGATTCCCACATTTGGTTATAGTCATAGACTGGGATAGGCTAATTGACCATAACTGGAATAAAGTGTTCATTTTAAAGTGGTGATAATAGCTTCCCAGCAGCACTATTCAGAGGGCCAAAAATTCACAAACTCCATTCCATAGACCCAACAAAAATGTATCAGTTGGAACACAGAAGAAAAGCAGTCACCTTGATCCAGAAGGCTGCAGAAAGACAGCTGTGATTACCTGGCTTCCAGTTTGGAGATCATTGTACTAGTTTGAAAAGAAACCAGTGAGAGATTGCAAGTCAGAATTATAATTTAATAGGAAAATTAAAAATAAATGCAATAGTACAAGAACACTGACAGAGTCAGGATACAACCTGACACCCTGCTAGTCAGGGTGGTGGTAGTAGTCCAGATGAAGTGGTCCTGTTGAAGCAGTGATCCTGTAGAAAAGGTTTTCACCTGAAGGTCCAGTGGCTCTTATCCTCTGGGAATCCGGTAGGTAAGGGCTGTTTGTGCTATTCCAAACCCCAGATTATATCCAGGTAGGAATTCTTGGCTCCTCCCCCTGGGTGGAGGGTCTCACAATGTGCTGATGTAATTCTATGAGTCATGCAGTCGGTCCTTGACTGCCCGTTAAACAGAGATAGCTGCCAGAGGGAGTTATCAGGGATGAGTCACGGTAGGAGATAACGAAGACTGCCCCACCTGCTTTAACAGCTTGTGAAGATGATAACAGAACACATACTATTGGTTACATATAGTATGTATTCTATACATTGTACCTAGGGCAATAACTTATAGTCAGGGCAAATTTGAACCTGTAAAGCAAATGCTTAGGTGTCTGACAATACTATGAGTACCCTCTTTGCGACATTTCCCTAAGATACCATATGCACCACAGATTAGCTCAACTAGGATTGTTGTGGTTTAGGATTGTAGCTGTGTACTTTAAAGCTAACACTCCTACTCTATTTTTTCATGCAGCAGCTTATCACTAGCATTTTGTTTCTCAAGACATATTGAGTTAAAGTATGTTAGTGCATTCTGTGGCTTAGGAAATATGCCTTATACATGTGCAGAAACAGCAGAAATACAGTAAGACTTTCGTAACAAGATATTAGCAAGCTGAAGTGCATTAATGACCTTCAATATCACTGAATGTGCCTTTCATAGATACACATGAAAGTAAGAACATAAACAGACTTTTTAAGCAAGCTAGGATGGTAATGAGCTTGGGTTATTCAAAAAGTGTATTCTTTCATGCTATAATCCTGGGGTTAAGTTCCACTAATTTATTCATATGTTTTCACTTAAGCAAGACAGTTGCAAACAAGCGATTGAATCTCTTGATTTGAAATGCAAAGAAAGAATGTATTTCTGCATAAAAATACATTATTGTAAAAAAAGAGATATTTGCAAGAATGTAAAATTTGTCATATGTTCACTCTATAGCACATCTGTCTTTACACTAGATTCAGCACATGCAGTTGTCCCTCATCCTTCTGATTATACCAAAACCTTTAAATTAAGGAACTGAGTAAAGTTACTTGGGATAGGTCTGTCTGAGTCTACAGACTGCCTGAAAGAAGGTGACTGTGGGTCTTGATTTCTAGATTCCACTAGGCTGTGATGGTAGGATTCACATCTCCAAATCCACTCATCTGAAAAGAAGGTGTCTAGCCTGAAAAAGTCATCTTGGTCTTTCTACACTAAATAGGAAAAGGTAGACACCCCTAGAGAATGATTCATCATAACCAGCTAACTCTTTAGACTAGATAAGTTCAATCAACTGTACAGGTGTTTCAGTCTCCAACGATTATGGAGAGAGTCAATAGAGGAATTTTAGATTATTTACCTAAATTGCATATGGGAAAAGAAAGGTGGAAGGAATTCCATTCTGAGAGTCCTCACCCTTGGCTCTCCCTCACTTCAGATGGACAGCTATTACAAAGTATCTTGTTCTTCACTACACAAGGTGCTGCAAATTGCACTGAATAGTGCACTATTGTGCAAAAAGGAATAATAGCGGCAGTCAGAGCAGCGATACCTCAGTCATACCTCAACTATTTTCTGCAGATCTACTGTACATATAAACTGCACCTTTAAAAACAAAGTTAGGAGGTTCAGGATAACTTCTTACAAAAAAAAATAAAAAAGAAAGCTTAGAAAAATAATAAGGAAAACTAAATAGGAGAATAAAACTAGACCCCTAACAAATTTGTTTTTCACTATCGACTATCAGGATATTTAGTTTTATCCTGTGTCTGCATATATTTGCTATGTTAGCTACTAATTGACTACTCACACATGCAAATCCTTGCTGAGAAAGGTTTTATATCAACAAAAGCACATGCTTTTAAAAACAAAAGCATGAGCTTCAAAGGTAAGATTAATGTTATAATTTCAAATATGACATAAATTATATCTTTTATATCCCTTTTCAAGGCCTCTCCCACTTAGAATGTACACCATTTGCTTTAAAACAGTTACACTATATGAAGCAGTGCCTAAAGTATGATCACTTCTGTATTACTGGCACAGAAACTTTGGGTCCAGATATATGCTACATTCATTTATTCTTGCCATGATAGAAGGAAGTAAAGCAGCATGAAAAATAAAAGTTCCTGTTGAAAAGCACAAGATTATTAAATAGAAGTTGAAACTGAATTGTCTAGTAACATTCAAAGTACTTAATCTGTCTGTTTTTCACAGAAGATGGAGGTTAAGAAAGTCAGAAAAAATTTGAAAAAAGCAAATATAATCTACCGCTAAAAATTTGCATTGCCAAGCACAACTTATAAAACTGCTAAACAGCTTTTGAGAGATTTGGAAATGTCTGAAGAAAGCTAGCAGGCAGAAATGCTAATAGTTAAATAAATCCCATTCTTACTTACGCAGATGTCAGGAATTAGACAGAAACAGTTAAAGAATTGTGAAAACTTCCAGCAATCTGTCAGACTACAAAGCTAAAACAGTGCTTTTGGGTGTTCAGAAATCCACCATCCCTGGATTTTGCCTTTAACAAAAGCAACGGGATTGCTTCATTCTAGAAATCTTGCTTTAAGAAGAAAGGTAGTGTCATCCTAATAAAACATGGGTGGATGAATGAAACATATGGATGAAAGCAGATACTGCAATCATGTCAAATCAAGATATAGTGAAATATATTCAAAAACTATCATATAAACCATTCTCCCTAAGTTTTCTCTATGAAGATGGTCTCCAATGTTCTAGTGCTATTTGTGACCAGTTAGATCACAATCTCTTCTAATATTACTACAATAAACAATAATTTTCAATCCAAATTGTATGGACCGGAGTAGCATTTTTTGCATGATTTGAGATCCCATGAAACCATTCCCATTGGTACAATGCATGTAAGTATAGTAGTCACAAATTAATACATAGTTAAATGAGAGGCTTTCATCCAAGCTTTGCAAAACTGCAGTGCTGGGACAGCTTTCTGACTGAAGTAGTATAGCAAATTCATAAATACTTTGAACATGGAGTGCACCTGCTTTAGGAAACAAATCCTTGTATACATGTTATGTAACACTTTATACGACACCTGAAACAGATTCAGTAACACAGATGATCCATTCCATCCTTTGGCCTGCTCAGAGTGGGTATCATTTTGTAGACTGCTCAAGTGAAATGTTTACAGTTGCCTGTTTTCCATATACTGGCCCTTTCTTAGTTTCACAAGGTTAATAGCACAGCTATACCAATATGCATTTGGTATTTGTGGAACTGTGCACATGACTAAGGATTGTTCTTTGATTTCAGCTTCCTTCCTTTGGCTTAGACTCTCACCAAATAAATACGAGAACCATGTTGGTGACTTCCTTGGAGATACACTGATTTACACCAGCAGAGGTGTAAATCTATGCTATTGTTGCCTCTTGCAAAAGTATAAAGAGGCTTTCGAAAGGAAACTATTTGGAGCTGTACTTCATTTGTCATTAATCACTGCGCATTCAAAGAAATGCCACATTATTCTCTGGAAGGTTTGCAGTTGGTGAGCCATTGTTTAGCAGGTAATGTCATAGGAAATTACTTCTTTCCTTATCTGTATGTACTCCTAGTGGTTTATTCACAGTCTATAGTTCTGATGATCCCTTCCCCACTTTTATTTACTTCAGTTACTCTGTTGACTTTCGTTTTTCTTAGAGGTATGAATATATCAATTTCTTGTTAAATCACGACTGCAAGAAGCAATGCCACTCTTTATTTACTAGGCTTTTCCATTTGTACCAGCTGCTATGAGACAGAGCAGAAATCCTGCTTAAAAGTTCTCCAATTATGCTTCATTATTTTATAACATTTTCAACAGCTGGATGCTTAATTACATGCGCTGCAGAGCAGAAGTATTTTCTCTCTTTTGGCAAGCGTGCAGCTGCAAATCTTGTGGCTTTAGAATGCTATCTAGAACAAATTAATCATCCTTCTAAAGATTCCTGTCATCAGTAGCAATGGAAAATAACTGAGAATGAGTTATTCAACAAGTAAATGATCAATTGCATATGTACTTTGAATATTATAATTTGCAGCAATAGTGCTTGAAAGCACCTAATACGATGAATGAAATAACTTAGCAACTATTGATTGTCGAATGTCTATCATTGCAACTATTTTAATAACAGAATTGAAATGACAAATTTTACAGAAACCAGACTCAAAGACACCCCTCTAAAGGAAGAAAATGTGTTCGTAGGATAGGCGTTTTAAATTTGTAGTGGTATTCAAAAGAGGTATTCAAAAGTGGTATCCAAAAAAGGTTTATATTTGCTCTGATTAATTTTTGGCACTTCATTTCAATGTAGGCCCACACTCATGAAAACATTGCTATAAATTTAAGTTCTGATAAATGAAATGAGCATCTATTCAAATTACTGAATATTATTTGATTCTTAAGAAATGTATGAAACCTCAAAAATCTGAAAGATAAAGTACTTGTTAGTTTTAAAATCTATTCTATCATCTTCATGGCATCTATGCAGTTTTGTTCTGAAACCCAAGGGGACAGGTTAAGGAAGTGTTAGAGGTGACCCATGCAGTTTATTTGACCTAAAGGGGCCCAATAACAAAGGTGGAGAGGGACTTTTGACAAAGGCATATAGGACAAGGGGGAAGAGCTTCCAACTGAAAAAGCATATGTTCAGATTGGATATTAGAAAGAAATCCTTGGCTGTGAGGGTTGTGAGACATTGGAAGAGGTTGTCCAGAGAAGTTGTGAATTTCCTGTACCTGGAAGTGTTCAAGGATGGAGCTCTGAGCAACTTGATCTAGTGGAAGGTGTCTTGCCCATGGCAGCAGGGTTGGATCTAGATGATCTTTAAGGTCATTTCCAACCCAAGCCATTCTGTGATTCTATGATTTTATGATTTTCTTTGCTGTTATATAGTTGGACAAAATAATCCCTGCTCACCAGAGCACCACAAACACAGTTTTTCAGCTGGCACCCTGGGCAGATTATCAGTATATGGGCTACGTATGCCACTCTGTGAATATTGCACAGCTTTTAAATCACACACGGAAACTACATTAAAGTAATTACTTGTCAGGATGGAGGATGACAGGAAGTCTGAGACCTGGACCAGCTGCAGAAATTCAAAGATCTCTTTATTCACATATTTTGCCCGGTAAGAGTGTACATTATTTGGAAGTTTGGATCTCTAACACTGTCTGAGTTGGGAATATGGTTAGGAAAAGCAGAGTCCTTTCATGAAACTGTTTTATGCACCTAACTTTTTTTTTAATTTAAAAAGAAAGATTGGCAATTTTGGGGGAATACACTGAGAGAAGAAAAAGGACAAGATTTTTGCGAGTGAGTACAAGATGGGATGATATGTCTCAGTTTAATATCTTTGGTTGGATCTCATAATTCCCTACATCTCAAAAGAAACTGGACCAAAAACTACTTTGCTGACACCTGACTCTCTGACTTTCAAAATCTGAAATATCACTACAGTAGAATGTGATTTATTGATCCTTAAAAGTGGAGATGCTAATTAGTCTACTAATAGTAAAACTACAGAAAAATGTATTTTTATGTATTTAGAGGTTTCCAGATGTTAAGGAGGACACAAAACAGAGTAAAAAGGAATAACTGCTGGAAGGAGGGGGTAACAAAATTTTCTGATTAAGACAAGTATTTTCTGCATATTAATTATCCCCAAACTACTTCTATCACTGATTTTTGACTGTTTTTGTAAAGAAGAAAGTCATGAAAAGCGACATAAATAAGAAAGCAGTGGAAACATGTTTTATAGGGAGAAAATAAATTTAAAAAATTACCTTGTCTGGTTTACAACAGCCCCTTGTGACAACACTTCCTATCATGAGAGCCATGAGAGCCTGACATCTCAGGCTGCCCCAGAGACTGCATCATTCCCATGCTTACACACTGGCTTACTCATTTCCTAACTCAGTCTTCAACATCTTCCTCTCCTGCTTCTACAGTACAAACACATCTTGATACTGCTGACTACACAGAGTCCTTGACAGTACAAGCTCTCTCCTGCTCCCCAGTAGCCATGTTATCCCACTTGCTTTTCATTGCTTACTAAATGTGCTTTTCACAACCACAGATTTCCTCTTGTTCTAGTCAAATTTAGGTACATTCCAACCCATATTCTGGGCTCCCTAACTGACTCAGTTCTAGCCGAGGTCTTTGACTTTCTCTTGTTATACTTGGATTGCTTATTGGGGAGTGGACTTGACACTTTATTTTCATAGTACCTTCCCTAAAGCCATTATGTTATGGATACTACAACACAAACTGAATTAAGTCGATGGCTTAAATAAAGTGTGGCAGACAAGGTAAACTGATTCATTTCAATAGTACAGATGACCAGATGCAATATAAGCAATTTTGGGAATAGTTAGCCATCTGATAGAGAAGAAACTGCTGCTGTGTTGTGACCAACAAGCCAATGTTCCTTAGAGTCCATTGCGGTAGCTCAAAAATAGTTCCCGTGAGTGTGCAGAGCATATTGGCTACTAAGCAGTAATCACTCGAGCTTGTTAAAAACATGAATATTTTGCATCATGTCTCTTCAAACTTAACATTTGGAAAGCAATCTTCTTCAAGACTAGAGAAAGACCTCTAGCCAAACTTACACATTCTATGACCCATTAATAGAATGTAAGATTATTAATAGATCATATATAACAATATTATGTGGACATTAATATATTTTCATCATGTTATGATTGACTTAGTGTAAGGTGCTAACAGAGTGTTGCTAGAATGAAGAAAAACTTTTTTTTTTTATTCCCCAGGGACACTGCATTTTAATCAAAAAACATGATCTTTCCAAGAGATATGCAGACAATGAAGGAAGGTAAGCAGGTGGCAAAAGCCATGAGACACTCATTTGGTTACTGAGTTAGTTTTCTGGAGAAATAAACCATATAATGATGTTTAATTCCCTTGTCTGTTACAAATGATCCTTTAATATATATGAATATAGTATGAAGATACTTGCCTGACTGCCCAGATGCAAATTTAAACATATTATTTTAATTATAAAGAAAATTTGTGGCACAGATAATTTTGGAAACAGTCATAGCATAGAGTTACAATGCAGTAATTACATTTCAAAGGGAACCTTTCACTGTCAGTAAGAGTGTTAATCAATAATTAAGATATGAGTATGAGTAATGCAATAAGCGAAATTAGTTTCATAGCTGGTTGCTAATATTGATGACTCAATTACAGGTGAAAAGTGAAAGCATTTTGAAAATGTTTTTGAATATGCTTTCAGCACTTAATTTTTAACTTATTATGAATATAAAACATTATTTTAGAGAAGAATGTATGAAAGAGTTGTTGTAGCTGGAAGAGGATTTTAATTGCCATGATTCATTTCTGTTTCTACTCTAAAGATCTTTTAAATATACTCAAGGACCATCATCTGCAAGAGCGGCAATAAGGCTAAATTTCACCAAAGGCAACTAATAATTTGAAAAATCAGATCCCAACTTTCCACCAATATTTCATGTTCTGACAATGAAAATATAAAATTGTAAATGCAGAGTCCCAAGTAATAATACTAAGAAAGCCTGTCATGTTGGAAAGTACAGAGTATAAAAGCCTTCTGGCATCATTGTAGTTCATTTATGTCTTTCATAGGGTAGACACTGCCGAACCAGCACCCTAGTCACTAAAAAATACGCAGCAGTATAAGACAACTGCCAAGACTTCAGTGTTATAGATATCAGTCTTCAAGGAATTTTGCAACAGGCTCACTCAGGAAAAAAAGTCAGAACATACTGATTAAAAAAGAAACAACAAAAAAAGTCTCCACAGAGACATTCCCAGATTTTATTAAAGAATGCATGCACAGTGTGGTAGAGATATTTGGATTTATGATTCTGAAAATGCCTTAATGGAATAGATTGGTGAAGCAGAAATACATGAAAACAAAATTGTATTGCATTAAACTTCAGGGAGAAGAGTGTATATTGTTCATCTAAAAGCGCAATGACTGAATAAAGCTTTCTCTGAGATTAAACTTCTTCAAAATTTAAAATGAGAAACTTCAGATATGAGGTGTCATGGATAGCATTAAAAAAATGAGGTATCTAAAATCAATTGGTGTCGTGTTCCTGAGGGTTACCTTCCTATCAAGATCAGACAGCTAATTCAGACCTTAATGCATTTGCTTCCACACTTGATGTGACCCATCTACTACCTTGGAATATAGAAAAAGATAATTTTATGAATGAAAAAGGATTCACACTGAAAGTACAGAAATAATTTCTATTGACTTACTTTCGAAGAAGAAGCAATATCAAATCACCTAGAAGGCCGATGTTGACCTTTTGAAAATTCATTTCAATGTGCCATGCTCTGAAAACTTTTCCTTTAGCTCAGGACTAGTCTCATAATCTCATAACCTCAATAACACGTTGCTGCCATTTGTTTTTGAAGAGCCAATCTCTCTTAATAACCCTGGGCAGGCAGCCAGCAAGTCAGGACTCACTACCCCCAGTCAGGCAGCAGGGCAGGATCATGGGGACACATTCCCCCACATACCACGGGAAGGGGGTTGCAATGGCAGGTGAGGAAGATGCACTCGGGGACCTTACTCAAACATAAAAATTGGGATTTGGTCACTTCAGGACAGCAGCAACTTGTCAGCAAAGCTGGGAGAGGACAGTGGGATGGAACTGCACTGTTCCACAGAGTCCAGCTTCCTCCCAATGTACCCATGCATACTTCTGCTGCTGCTGTACATATTCATGACTTGTATGTGACTTTCTAAAAAGTTATGCTTTATAACCTTGTGGGGGGTTTTTGTGGGGTTTTTCCTGGTCCTTGCAATGCTTTTTGTATTCTTCAGAATTGTAGGATTGATATATAGAAATTAATGTGGAGGTGATTAATATAGAGAGCTCCATTATGGATATATACAACTCTGTTCATAACTTAGTAGGCTTAATAAAGTTCTTCTCACTGCTAATGTCTTCTTAATACCATACAATCTCCAGGGATTAAGAGAAAATCTGTTCTTCCATGGAACAGAGGCAGTAATAGAATTTGAGATACTACAAATATATGCAGTAGTTTTAAGTAGATGGAATAATGCTGAATTATGGATGTATTTGCCATGAGTATTGAATACTTAATAGTGGTTAGTGCCTTCATTCAAAGGTACCAAAGAAGAGAAAAGATTAACAATTTACACATTCTGAACACTCTGTATGTGTAACTAGCAGTCTCATGCACTGATGTTAGGACATTTTCCAGATGTGTTATATGCTTCAGCTGTGAAAAAAAAAAAGGAAAATGACTGAGAATAAACAACAGCATGCTTTGCAATGTCAACACGTTTGCAGTGCACAAGGAACTAAAACTTGGCAAAGGAGTGCTTACAGCACCAATATTACACCTTAGTGAGCAACTGGACTCTTGCTCTTCAGATTTGCACAACAGCTCCCAGTACTGAAAATGTTGAATTCTGGAAATGCAGGCATCTTATGCAAGAGGGATTTTTTATCTTACAGCTGATCTGTAGTTAAATGATGTTGGACTGCTGGGGAAAGGTACTTTGACTTCACATTGCACAACGGAACTTAGGCCTTCCCATTTCTCTGTGTACTGTGACACATAGTTACAGAGATGAAATTCAGAACATTGAAAAAAGCATCAATAGACATTTCATTTTAATATAGACCCCAAACTCTGGAAAGGATCATCTAATATTGCAGAGGATATAATTGCAATAGTATGGTATGGAAATTAAATATATCCTGTTCCAGTCTATAATAAAAAAATACAACTGAGGCTTCAGTCACCCTAATCTCTCCCTGGAGACAGTAGAAAGACACATGCATCTCTACAATGTGAATGAAATCATGTAGGATCTAACTATAATTCTAATTTGTCACCTTGGAGGAAAATAACTTCATAAATTCCAGTAAAGTTACCATCATTTTGTGCAGTTCCATTTTCTTCAATGGAAGAAAACGGAGCAGAACACGTTCAGTATTTGTGGAAATTCTAGATTCAATGCTACTTATCAGAACTGTGGGCACGTTTCTGGCAAGTGACAAATTGGGAGCTGTATAAACAGTAAACTAGTAGGCTCATAATTTTCCTTCATTTACATAAATTATTGCAACACTTATTTACCAACCCCTATATCTCTGATTGGAAAATTATTAGCAAACAAAAAATGTTAAAATTATTTTCCACTTTGGATATGATAATTTTACTGTGGTTTTGATAGTTGTTTATATAGCTCCCATTGCAAGACTGTGAGAAACCATAGTTTATAACTTTCAGAAGTGTTACATGCAAAAAGTGCATTTTCTTCTGCTTGGAAAGTAATCGTCAAATTTTGTCCTGCATGACATTTTCACATATTTGCTCCAGGTTAAATGTACCGTTGCCACGTTAAAATCTGAACACATTTCACAGCAAAGTACCTATTTCTGTCAACAAAAGTCAGGTTCTGTGTTTGAAGAAGACACCAAGCCACCTGGAAAACTGCAAGGAAACATTTTATCTGGTATAGTTACACTGGTTTTTGTGTGTGCAGTACTGATTTCTGTGAGTTTACAATGCTGGTTGCAATGCTGCTTTCTACATAATTGCTATTTTGACTATCAGTCATGAACCTAACTCTTCCTAGATAAATTTTGCTGTCAGTCTTTACTGGCAGTCTATTGTCTTATGTTGAAATATTTTAATATTCTTTTTCAGCAGAAAATTAAAAGGAGAAGCCAGACTTTCACAAGGAAAAAAGAATATTAAGGGAAGATAAAAGTCTCTCCATAAGATGTTCCTCAATTACTATTTCCCTTGCTAGGGTTCAAAAATGGAATACAGGATTTGAGGCAAGGGTCATTCAACTATTAAACAGGATTAATTTTTGTGTGATAAACAACAGACCTGTTCACTTTTTTTTGGAAATAGGAGACAATGCCTTTGGTAACTCTGTGAATGCAAAATTTTGGGAATTCAATTTACTTCTTCATAATACCTGCCATTTCAAGGAATAAAAAAGCTCAAGTAAAATTGTCAGGGGACATCTATATTCTTATATGAATTTAAATTAGCAGTAAAATCCTAAGTAGTATACAATTAGTTCCTGTACAACATGAAAAAGAAAACTTCACCTATTCTGTCTTCCTAACCGTGAAATACATCTGGCTTTTAAATAGTCTCCCCAAAGAAGTTGTTAAAATTTTGTGCATTCATCTAAAGGAAAACTAATACATTGAGTACACAGTCAAGAGAGTAGCTGAATCATCTGTTACATCTTTTCCATCTCAAAAACCTAAAGAAAATGCCAAAGTGGGCTGAGGCTTGATGGGGTAATGCAAGATGTAATGCAGACAAATACTCAGCTTTAGATCTGGTGAAAGATATTGAGCTTGACAAGAATTTTAGGAATCTCGGCCCATAGATGAACACTCGACAACATACTGTCAAGTGCTTAGGAGGGTTGTAGAATGAGAGAGAATAGGGAGAGAAAATTGATCCACCAAGGAAGGTGATTTTTCATGACTAGCACCTGCAGTTGTTTTGTCAAAGAGCTGAGACAGCTCACTGTTGTCTTTTTTAAGTAGGGCAGAAGAAAGGAAGGCAGAGCTATGGTCCACCTCTAATATACCTGCTTAAGTAAGCAGGGAACAAAGCCAACTGAGGCAGAAAAACTTTTTTTCTGACCATTGTGCTGAAGAGGTACTGTTAGGTATCTATTAGGTACTTCAGAACATGAAATTTCTGAAATAACGCAGTCTGACACCTAGGAATGGAGGCAGGAGGCAGGCACCGCAGAATTCATGGAGAGCAATTTTAAGCAGATAGTGAAAGAAAATAATAAGTATAGTGAATAGGGCATATCAAATTTTAAGTACTGTTCACTTTAGGTGTTTTAATTCTGAAAATCCAAAACTCTGAAGTATACCCTGTTTCTTTCCACACACATCCCGACAATATAAAGATGACGAACAGCAGGAGTTCCCGCCTGTGCAGCTCTATTGTTCAATTCTAACATGATTATGAAATCTTATTCATGGTTATCTGCATTAGCCATAAAAATCAGAATTGTGCCAATGGTAAGCTGGAAATGATAGAATGGAGATGGGAAATTCCATGTGAAACTTATAGGTTAACTTCTTGGACACCATTTTCTGGTGAGATTTTAAAGGATTTGGTTTTCCACAGTTTACTGTGCTTGATCCTGTAGGTTGTAAGCTGGGCTAAAAGACTGCAGCTGGGCAGTGGAGGGGAAGGCTGGCTGATCACTGGCTATTTCTGTCTGGCTCAGGGTAGACCACTTCAGAAAAAGTGACGGGAGACGGGATTGTGCTTTCCCAAAAAACATGTGTATGCTCAGCCAGGAGACCCATCTGCAGTGGAGGATGAGGCACGCAGGGATGTAGCAGGGTTCCTACAGTTCATGTGGGCAATGGGAGACTCCTGTGAAGAGCAGAGAGCCCAGCTCTGCAGGGAGTGTGTCCTCACCCCAGCACAGCTGGAAACCTTCTCTCCCAGGGAGACACAAATGTGTTTGGAAGAACTTAAATTGATGATTTGTCAGTACTGGAGGAAACAAACCTTCTTGTCAGGACACAGGAGCTAGAGAGAACTCTTCCCCAGCATTTACTTTATCTCATTCAGAAGAATTGATGTTTTCATGATTAAAAGTATTTTTCTTTTCTAGCTCATATATTTCTGTTCAAATAAGGGCTTCTTCTGAATACCGGAAGCCATTAGTATCATCTAGTGCTAAGATAATGAGATTCATTTGCCCTAATTAAATGGTGTTCAGTCAAACTAGGCTTCTTTTGTACTTACTGGAAAGAAATAAGCGCTTCCTAAAGGTCATCTCATAATAAGACTTAAGGATAAGTAAAATTAATTGCCCTACAGAGGAATTTTGGGATGATCAGTTTTCACTTGATAGCTAACTCCTAGTGTCTAAAATTGGGTGCTATGACTCCTTGCCTTCTCATACTTCTAGTTCTACTTCTAGCAATATTTCATACATACATAAATGCAATACCTGTACTTTTGAAGATGGTACATGATTCTGTCCAGGAGTTATGTCAGCAATAATTATCAGACCAGGAATGTCTTTTAAAGGAGAACCAAATCTTTGCCTATTCAGTTACACTCATTTTTTTGAGGATGATATTTTCATATGTAACACAAACTGTCATCTTTTAAGAGTAATTATTAAAAACAATGGATTTTTGTGAAAATTGAATATCCTAAAGTAGAAAGCAAACGAATTCATACAACAAGGTTAAAACTGCATGACTCTAGTTCAAGAGACGTTAGATTCAAACTAAATTAAAGTTAATATTTTCTAATGCTGCAAGTAAGAATTTGCCATATTATCTATGCTATTGAAAATGCTTATTCAGCCTAAATGCAAGAAATAAACCAAAATGGTATCAAACAATCTGATGAACACTTCAAATGAACAGCAAGTTTAAAAAATCTCCATCATAATTATATGAGTCTTAGCAGAACTTCTCTGATCTCTCAGCCATGCAAAGGTGTAATAATGTTCACTGGTAAAGCACAGCTAATTTTTTTGCCTTATTAAATTTACATGTCATGAAATAGAGTACACATACAAAGTGACTGCATTTACTGTGTGCCTATTATCCCAATAAAATCTGACATTCATAAAAATCTATGAGCTGCAGACATTTATTTCTTAAATGATTTCTCCTACCAAAGACACAAATGAGGCCCTTTTTCAGAGCTATCAGTAAAATAACATTGTGGCTCTGAAACTAGGGACATGAATTCAATCACAGAGATAAAAAGTTAAAGAGGGGCTACAAAGACTAGACAAACAATCTATTAGATGAACAAAGAGAGGAGTCTAGCTTGACATATGTGAATCATGGAAGTCTAAAAGATTGTGAAGTCAAAAGAAATATTTAGGACTGAATGCAAATGAAACCATGTCTCTTGAGAGTGGAAGCGATCTTCGCAAAACACAGTATAGATGATCACTGCTTTAGCAGCAAAAGGTATTAGAAAGTGTAAAAAGTAAAACAAAAAACTTGATATTGATGGTGATCCTGCTAAATCCCATAGATACTTTACTGTTGTCAAGGGATTCACATGACATGGAAATTTTCATTCATTTCTTCTCCAAAGTGCCAGTAAGCCTATAAATAAATTGATTTTTACTTTCATGTTTATAGCAAGCTTGAATGAAATGGGATAGAATGTGTAACTGAATTTTCACAAAAATATAGGAAGAAGCTTCAATGTATTTCAATAAAACACATCTGAGGCTTGTTCGTAAAGCCAGTAACACTTCCTTCTGCTACAAAGGGATACTATAGTATCAATATATGCAATAGTTCAGCAAAGTTAAACTCACAAGTCTTACCTGTCTCATTAAGGTAAATATATTTTACCAATTCAGCTCAGTGTCCTCAGATCTTTACTGTAGGTGAGAAAACATTTTTTTCAGGCAGGAAAATAGTCATAGAAATGGGAACAAGCTCCTGTGCTTCACCTCTGCAATTTCAAAGATTATGGAAATCTTACCAAGTTTCCTTCACCAAATGAGTAGTGCAGGGTTAACTTTGTCAAGTGTTATGCCATGGAAAGAAGTGTGGACAGAAAAGATGATTGCTTCAGGAACAGTGTGGCCCAGTGTCATGCTTTGTATTACAAAAGTAGAGCTCAAGAGGATAAACTTACCTAGTGAGTGATTACTCACCTTAGTCTACAAAAGCACTTGTAAACAAGCCAGCAATATAGAAATTGCTGGTCCCTTCCTTATGAACTACAATAAATACATTTATCTATGTGCCTGTGTCATTTGAGCCCCATTTAAAAGATAACCAAGACAAATTAAAGACTTTTGTACAGAAGCAAATTTTACATTTATTAATTTATTTAAATAAACAGCTACACTTCTAGCCTCTGAGAGGATTTTGTCTGTACTGAAAACATCTCCTTTTAAGAACAGAACATTGTCCAGCAAGAAGCACTATGATAGACTTGTTAGATAGACTTTAGCGTACTTTAAATAGATATATTTGATTTATCTGTAGCCCCTCAGCAATTATTTTCTTAGCAGGCAAATGCATCAGCAGGCAAACAGCAGAGCAGATTACAGAGTGCAGCAGTGAAAGTTACTTGGTACTGTTGAAGCAGCCTCTGAAGGGGTAAGTGCTGGTTGTCCATGAAGTAGCAGCAACAAAGCTGGACTATAAAACAAACATGAAAACTACAAGAGCTATTTGATGACATGAATTTTATGAAAAAAACCCAATTGTTTTAAGTGTTGGAAAAGTGACTTTACAAGAGAAAGTAAAGAATTGATTTAATAATCAAAAATCTCAAAGCATGAACCCTTATATTGCACATTTGCCACTGTTCACTTAAGAAAATTAACCCCTGGAGTACGGGAAGAAAGAAATTTCATTGCAGAGGTAAGAAATATGACAGGGGCATGCACTGTTTGCACGTTTGAGAAAAGAATTGAAGCCCCGTGCAGACTGACAAGAATAACAACCTTTCATTCAATGGAGCCTCAGAAGGATTTGAAGCTGTCATGTTGCTGAATGAAAGACTAGTGATGTATGTCGTATAAGTAATGGGGAAATACAGAAGTAGTCATGGAAGAAAGATTGCTATGAGCGCCTGGTAAATATTAATATATACAGAGTCATCTCAATTATCCAAATCACTAGCCAGAAAAACTCTCAATTACTAAAAATAAAATGTGTTCTCTGAAGCAAGAAGTGCCAACCAAAGAACAGGAGGAAAGAGGATCTCCCTGAATTTAAGGGCGAGATATCATGTAGATGCCTCAGAGGTGGGCTTTGGTGTCCTTCACTCCCGAGCAGTGAAGAATTTTGATTTCACACAGCAAAACCAAAGTTGTTCTGTAAAAATCCATGTCAGTCATTATAATATCAAGATATGGACTGTTCCTGGGAAGTTGTCTGTACATAACGTTACTTGAACTTTCTATTGTAATCGCTGGGTTGATCACCAAATCTCACCAAAGATCATATCAGGAGTTATCCAGGTCTCAGGAAGTCTAGTTTTACACAACAATTAATTGGGGGTTTTTATAATGCTTATTGAGGTGCAACGTTGATATTCTGTGATGGGTTTTTACAGAATAAATATCTGATTGTATGGTTTGTAAAAATCACTCAACACTGTGTTCTAAGAAATGCTGAAAAATTAGTCATCAAGCACAAAGGAAGAGTAAAAGACATAAAGGAGGATCATATAAGTAAAGACATCAAGTAACCACAGGAATTAAAGTTATTTTATTTTTTATAAATACTTTAGCCCTGTGGACGTAATGGGGAATATCTGTATGTTCACATATGGAGAAAGATCCTATAGAACCTGAGTATGACAGCCTCAATAAAAAATAAAGAAAAAACATGACAGGAGCATTAAAATTATGTAGGTCCCTTAAGCCACCTTGATCCAAGGCTGACTAAGTTTATTTGAGTACAGCAAGGAGGATTTTGCTGACAGGCTAAACTCCATTTCAAAACTGATAGGCTGCATAATACAGTACATCAAGTAGCACTGTGTTAATGCATTTTAAATGTCAACTTACATGCAGAGCCACTGCAGAATGAATAAATCTCGGAAAGCAGTCCATCATTTAAACATTTGATTCTGAGCAACAATTATCTTGCCAGAGGGGCAACTTCCTTTTCTGGCCCCCGGATGTAAGGAAGGCTCCAGATTCACCCCTGTCTTTCCCAATCTCTTCTTCCTGTCACATAAGACCCAGAGAGTGTGCAGGTCTACTCACATGTTGTACGAGTTCTGAAACAGCAACCAGTTTTACAAAACACTGACCATTTCAGCTGATTTGCTTTCCCATTGCTATTAGCTCTGCTTCTAAAGACCATGTTTTCCAGGTGGGCATCCAATATGTCATAACCTTGTATTTAGGTACTTTTAGTGACTGTAAATTGGTGACCAAAACCCAGATTATGGGGGTTTTTTTGTTTGGGGGCATGAGAAAAGCACATCTGGTCTGCTTTAAACCCATTGTTAATCAAATATCTCAGAAAATTAATTAATTCAATCCTTGAAGTCTGTTGTGTATCCTTTTGAACATTCCCTTATTTTTTCTTCACAACTCAGAAAGAATTAGTGAAAAGGAATAAGTCACGTTTCAAATATGAAAAGAAGAAAAAGGGAAAAAGCAGCAGCAGTCTTGAAATTCATCCATCACAGTTTCTAAAGTGTCATAAGTCCTTTGAGCAATTTTTTTTCCCTGTGTCAGTTTACAGGCAGTGGCTCAGAGACCATTAGGGCTGGTAGAAAAGTAGCAAGCTGTCTGTCTTGTTAACAAGCAAAGAAAAAGCAAAGATGTAAGAATAAGGATGACAGAAAGACTGAAAATAGGCACCTAGTTAAATAAAAAATCAAAGTATCAGTGACAGATGTTCTTAAATAATCAAAGGTATCTAGATCTTTTCAAATAGAACAAATTCTATTGTACTGGAAACAGCTAAAAACATGGAATCTTTTCTAGTATTTCTCTTCAAGCTTCCAGAGAGATTCTGATCTCAAAGTCAAAACCTACTGAAAGCACGTGGGACAGTAAGAAAACCTCTTAACTACTTTTATGTTCTATATAATGAAGTAGTCCAGACACACATTTTGAAACAGTTCTGGAATTAGAATGAAAGCATTATTGTTACAAAGAGCTCCACAATTTCTGGGTGACAGATAATTCACATGATGAACTTGAACTCTGAAAGAACAAAAGGAGATAGCACTTGCTAAAATTGTTCCCTAGTAGACAAAACTTAGTCAACTGTAGTACCTTCACTGGAGTGTATAATTAAAAAACAATGAATCTTTCTACTTAGTTTAACAGTGCAAGTCTAAATAGATCAGAATTATCTACAGTTAAGTACCCACTGCAGTGTTCTAAGTTATAGACAATCCTAGGCTTACAATAAAATGTTTATAACAAGGAACTCAAGACAGAGAAAACAGTACTCAGAACTTCAGACAGATAAATATCATATGATAAACAAGATATGATATCAGATATGATAAAGAAGCTTTCTAAATATAAACTGAGTGCTTTCTGATAAATGAACAGGGGGAAACAATCCTCTCATCTGTTTGTATCATTTCAGGCAACAACTCTGACCTTCTCCTTTTGTTTCCTTACGTTTGGAAATGTCAAAGCAACAACATGAGATTTAATTAATTAGTTAATTAATTGTTCCTTGCTTAACAACAAACTACAGTCAAGCAAAGCCTTCATTAAAGGATTACAGAAAATCTGATACCCTTTGCTAAATTCCCTGGACTCTTCTGGGAGAGGTAAAAAGGTTAAAATTCTTGCAAACAAAGATGGAGCAAAGAAAGTCCTTAGAGTACTATATTTGCATTTTTTGAACTTACTTCTCCACTTGAAACTGTATTTCCAGGTTTTACTGCTTTTAATCTTCAAAATCTCCTTTCATTTAAAACAATTTTTAAAATAAGGCTACATCATAAATAACCTTTCAAATTAATGATGTAATACATCATATAAAAATTTGTAAAACTGAAAATATTAACATTACAGGATATTTTTTAAATATATCTATGATTTATGACAGGTGTGTTTGCTGTCTTCTCTGTCTTTCTGAGATTGAACGAGGAAAAACCAAAGCAAACATTCTCTGAGCTTCTGCATTTTATCTGCTGTCTTAAAAAAATAAGATCATTTACTCATTTAACCTTTCTTTCAATTAAAACTGTATCAGAGCTTAAACTATAGTAACTTCTTTCTAAAACTTGTTCTGAGTTTAAACTCCAGGGTGTTTCAAGGAGCAGAAGACTGGATTTACCTGACCTACTATTTCATCACTTTGCCTCAGACTATTAAGTTATTCTTTTTTATTGGAAAAAGTGTGAAATACTAAAGCTGAGCTTTATCTGAGTACATTTTTTTTTAAATTAACATGCTATTAATTCCTGAAAACAAAATATTGAGGGGTTGGTGTTAAAGCACTTAACTAAAATGGCCTCAGTATGAAAGATGGGGATGACTCTCCATGTTCTGCAAAAAATCTTGGGTTATTCTCACCGTGCAGTCAGAGGTATCACTGAGCTACCTAAATGGCTCTGCACTTTCATTCAGTGAAGCGATTCTGTGTTCTCTACCTCCTCACATCCTTCTTCTCAAAAGATACCCATGAAAAACATTGCTAACAACTGAGGAACTTCCATACCTCAGGGACCAGCAATTAGCAGGGTAACAGAGTGGCTCTCCATCAGGAGTGGTCCCTTGGTCTAGCCCTGCAATTGGGTCTTCCTCAAGTGTGTCTTGGAAGATGAGAACTATCTGGATGGATGTGTCAAGGTGAAATATGCATCAGGAAGCAGGCAGAAGCCGGTTTGTACATCAGACCAATCCCAGTTTCTTTCCATGTACTCCTAAGCATGGGCAGCAAATACCCCAAAGTTTCACAGGAAGCTGCAAATAAGAAGGAAAGAGATCGATGACACATGACAGATTGAAAAAAGAAGAAATTAACAGGCTTGGTTTTGGTTTTGTGCTGAAGCATGAAATGCATTGCAATGATAGAAATATTCATTTTCTCCTAAATTTGTCTCTTTCACTGACTTCTTCATTAATAAACATACTTGTTTCCAGAAACGGCTTTCTTTGCCTTCTTCCTACTTGATTTTCCTAGTACAGATTTAAAAATTAGTCTAAATGCCATTAAAACCACTAATTTTTCTAAGACTTACAGACCATCATGCAACCCACATCTAAGAAGAAACACAGCTTTAAAAAGTGTAAGCAGTTAATCTGCTCAATGATGCAGCAAAGCAACAGTACAAAGTTGCACAAATTTCTTGAAAGATTGAGAAAATCCAAAGTTTAGAAGGAAAATTTTTAACAGAAGTAATACTGTGATACAAAACACTTGAAATCATCAGATAATTCTTAGGATTTTTGTTGTTTATATACAGTAGCCACCATAATGCTTTTTTCACTGCGATATTATCCATCAGGGGTTTTTTTTCATCTCATTGTGTCTGCTTTGCATATTCTAAAGCTTGGCCCCACTCCTACCCACTTTAGGTCAATAGGAATTTAATGACTGCCTTGAATAACAGGATCAAGCCCATAACGGCTGTCAAACTAACAAAAACATTCAATGCCTTTAAGTGAAATAGATGACCTTCCAACTCACCCTCCTGAAAAATGAAGCTGCTACTCTGATATACATACCATACATGCCCATATATTGAATTACCTTACAATTTTCTCTATGTGGTATCCATCATCTGTCACATTATGCTATTTTAAGTAGGCAACCTTGCAATCAATAGCGTTAAACATCTTTCTTTGGAGAAAGTGCATTACACAATAAATCTCAGTCAAGATGACAGAAGGGATGTTTAACCCTCACTTCCTCAGATACCTCTGGACCAAGTTTTCAAACCGAAGTCGAGTTAGGCAGAGTAGCACAAAACTCAAATGATCTTATTTTCAGGAGAACTTAGCAATCACAGCCTTTGCTGAGCTCAGTGAAGAATGTGAGCTGCATGTTTAACACCTGGCAGCCCTGAAAAGCAGTTGCCCATGTACAGATTTAGGTCCCTAACCTTAGGTACTCAAGTTGAATCATTTAGATCTTTTGCTGTGGTGGCATAATTCAAGTGATTACCATATATTGACATATACTAATATACTAATATATTAATCTGCCTTTCAGCTATCATGCATTTAAGTAGACAGCTCCATATATCATTTATTTAATAATCCATACAGTTTTGTCCTTTCATTAATAGTTAACTACGTGTGTTGGACAATAAATTGGATGAGGGATAGCATACTTTATAGACAATATGGCAGATAAATTTTAAGATGGCAAGTGATGTGTCAGCAATATCTTGCTCATTATGTGAGGCTATCAAATATTTCAGGGAAGTTTCTGAAGAGGTGGCTTTATCTTTCTATTTTCTAACCTTCAGAACTGATATTCTTACTATTTTATTGTAATATAAAGCACATGCTTCCTCCATATTTCCATTTAAACATTTTTTCTTTTCTTGTTTCTCTTCCCCCCCCCTTAGCCCCCCCCCCCCCTCCACCCTGTGATTCCAAGCACTCAACACCAATAAATGCTAAAAAGAATAATATGACCACTCCCAATTCAGGTAGCAAAAGAGGCTGAGAAGGAAAACATTCAAAAGTAGTTATTCCTTCAAAGTTCCAACAATAGCTGAAGCCCCGAAAGCTCAGAAAAGCATGAGCCAAAATTTCCCTTTTTAGTCAGAATTTTGTATGACAATTGGAAAGTGTCTTTGAAGGTAGTTACAAAAAGAGAATAAAAGGGAAGTATAAAAGGACGAGAATTATTTCTTTTGCAGTTTCCACAGCTGAAAAAGTATGTAAGTCTGTCATGAGGTCAGTTTAGGTTGTTCCATAACACATGGAGAAAACCAGTAAATGAATGAATGTGATGCGAATAGAGGGCAACCATTTTTTGCACATTATTTTACAGACAAAGATGCTGAACCTTTGAGAAGCAAGCATAAACTTAGACAATTATCCTTGCTGTACTTACCTATTGTAAGTAATAAAATAACCTTTCAGTTCAAATGCTTTTTCATGTGTTGAACTCTGCCACAGTAACGATTCCATTATTTTGTTCTAGTCTTATATACAAGCCTGCAAAATCCACCATCATTCTATACACATGTATTCCTAAAGACTGGGATTATTCAATCTGAAGTTCAAGAGTAAATATTAATGACTGTTCCTCTGGTCTCACACTTTTGACTCAAAAATTACTCTGGCTTCTGTGCTACACTGATTTTTTTATACTACTATTAAGATGCATCTCCTATGACTCTTAAATACCTGAGAAGTAGGCAGAGAGTCTCAGTAAAATCCAAATACTGCCCAACTACATTCACACTGCAGGTTCTGGAGCCCTGATTGGGTATACAGCTTCCAAAGGCTTTCTGCCTTAGGCTTTGTTAAGGGAGGAAGAAATATAACTCATAGTTGAAATCTGCAGTAATTTCATGTAATCTGCCTTGCTTTAATTTTCAGTTTTCAGTCATGATGAATATCCAATGAAGGAGCAATTATCTGGATGAGGGGATCAAGTGTACCCTCAGCCAGTTTGCAGATGACAACAAGCTGGGTGGGAATGCTGATCTGCTGGAGGGCAGCAAGGGTCTGCAGCGGGATCTGGACAGGCTGCATTGATGGGTGGAGGCCAACAATTTGTGGTTCAACAAGGCCAAGTGCCACGTCCTGCACTTCTGTTGTAACAATCCCCTGCAATGCTAAAGGCTGGGTCACAGTGGCTGGAAAGTGACCCAGCAGAAAAAGACCTGGGGGTAGTGGTCAACACGAGCCAGTGTGTGCCCAGCTGGCCAAGAAGGCCAATGGCAAGCTGGCCTGTATCAGCAAAAGTGTGACCAGCAGGACTAGGGAGATTCAGCCCCCTGTACTCTGCACTGGTGAGGACACACCTCAGATCCTGTGTTCAATTTTGGGGATCTCTTGGCAAGAGGGACACTGAGGTGCTGGAGAGAAGAGCAACAGAGCTGGTGAAGGGTCTGGAGCCCAAGTCTTGTGAAGAGTGGCTGAGGAAGCTGGGGGGGTTCAGCCTGGAGAAAAGGAGGCTCAGGGGAGACCTTATTTTTCTCTGTAACTGCCTGAAAGGAATTTGTAGCCAAGTGCGGGTGATGTTTTCTATCAAGTAACAATGAATAGGACAAGAGGAAATGGCCTCAAGTTGCAGCAGTGGACATTTAGATTGGATATTAGGAAACACTTCCTCACTAAAAGGGCTGTCAAGCTCTGGAACAGAATGTTCCAGGAAATGGTAGATTAACCATTCCTGGAGTTATTTAAAAGACATTTACACATGGCTAAAAGGCATTCAGTGGTGGATTTCGCAGTGCTGGGTTAACAGTTGAACTCAATCATCTTACCAGTCTTTTCTAAGCTAAAAAATTATATGACTGTATGAAAGACCAGGCAGTGGTGTGATGCAATTTTCAAACCTCAAGCAGTTGTGATATATGTAACTGGACCAAGTTTATTGCTGCTGTACAAAACCAACAATTGCAGATTTGGGAGGTGCACAGCTGCTTTCTCCCTAGTGCTTGCCTACCCTGAGGCAGGTACCAGGGACAAGAACCACAGGAAAGCAGCAGCGGTTCCTGTGTGTGGGGCACCGGTATCTAATGTCCAAAACTTTCCAGCAAAGAAGGGTGACCCATGTCACTAGAACCAGCTCTCCGACCACTTCAGCTGTGATTTCTGAACACCTGAAAACAAGCATGGACTAGTGGGAAAACAGTGCTTCTCAGTTGAAGAATCTGTAGAGAAACATCTTCTGTAATGTGGATACCAATTATCAACTTGATACTCACATTGGGTGCAGGGCTGCAACCAGGATATCAAAGCTGCTGAATCCCAGCCAGTTCAAATCCTTTTCAGCTCAGTTTGACATGGACCTATCCACCAAGAGCACAAAACCTGTGAGGTGTACAGGCCCAAAAGAAAGCTCATGTCCCTCCGTTTCATGTGTGCCACAGAGAGCTCCACATGCAGAGCTCCCCAAGGCCTCAATGGTGACAGGTGAAATATGCTTGCCTTTGCCTTTTCTTTGCCCTACCCACTCAGCACAAACGAGGAGAAAGTAAGGGATGAATCAAGGAAAGTTTTTTTCATAACTCTGTGAAAATAAAATCAATCTACAGGCTATTCAGAAAATTTGCATCAAGATTCCTTTCCTAAAGAAATAGGCAAGTGGATAATTCTGTGGATGAACAAAGAGAAATATTCTTGTTGATGTTACAAATATAGGACTATAAAGTATTTCATATGCTGTAATGAGGAAAACAGTGATAAGCCCATATCTGTCAGACTAAAGGTTTGTTCCTTTTTTCCTGCTGAGATGGTTAACTTCTTGCAGCCTTTCTTATTTACATTTTAAATAATGAAACACCCACGAGTACCAGGCACTTTTCCACTACTGCTCTGTGCAAAAAGAATATTAATAACGTTATTAATAAAGCTGGGAAGACTGCAATAAATGTCTCGTTGCTTAAAACAAAGGAGCATCTTGAAGAACTCAGCAAATTTTCTGTTTTATGCAGGTTTGATAAGACAAGTACAATTAAAATGTTCTCTGTTAGTAGATTAGAAATGCCAATATATGTAACAGAAACTGCCTAAAGTGTAGGCACATTTGTTCAAAGAGATTGCATTCCCAGTTGGTTACCAAACACCCGCTTCATTTCCTAGTCCTCAAAACCCTTGTCAGTCAAGCTGCTGCAAACCAGGATGGAGCAAATGCCCCTGTGGTCTTCACCAGCACAAATCTTATGGGGATAGAAAAGAAAAGATCTATGCAGAGGTCCCTGGTGCTAGAAGCTGCAGCCCTAAGATTGTGGATCGATTTGTCCTCTCGACAGCTGCAGGCCATGTTGATGCCACAGTATCTGTGAAAACGTGCTCACATGATCCAGTCATAATCGATGACAGGCATAGTACATAAGCTACACAGTGGATTGGACACACATTGCAGGGCTGAGGACTTGTGGAAACAACTGGAATAGTGCTAATGTATTCTGACAGCTTCATTTGGGGCAGGGGAGTTGTCAGAGTGTTTCAAATACTGCAGGTTGCCATCAGGAAAATAACTAAAAGGACATATTAAATTCATGCTTCACAGTGTACGCATAGCATTTTATATCTTTCCACAGTGCTAGAGGACTTATTAGCTCAGGACATCAAAAGTAATTTATTTCACCTTATATGTGCTCTGTATTTTGCCTTGCCTGAAAAAAAACCCAAACAAACAGAATTTAAAAGCCCGAATGGCAGCAGGAAATGGTTCAGAAAGTGTTTCAGATTTTAGGTCCAGCTGTATGCTTAGGAGGGATAAGGTCATCCCTGCATGTCCCTTCATCCAGCACATGGACAGTTATTCTCATTATCAACTATTTTGTAAGAAATTCAATAAAAGAGGTAGGAAAACAGAAAAATGTTAATAATGAGTGCAGTCCAACAGGAGAGTATCAAAGGAAGAAGAGGTGAAGGAGGGAAAAAAAGGGAGTGATGTTGCTTTCCTGCCTGAAGGAGGAAACCTACTTTGTAGGATAGACATGCATCTTTCTGACTCACCTTGATATCTACAAATTGTCTTCCAAGTTGCTGACTTTTCTTATTCACTACTTTTCTTTCTTTTCATCCTATTCTTTGTTATCACGGCTTCTAAAATACAGCTACTAAGACTTTTACTCTGAGCTTGAGACTGAATTAGACACCACCAACCCTGAATACTAGAAAATCACTGGAGTCTTTATATTGTGCTATCTTCTCAGTAACAGCTTTTAACATTTGTGGTGCAGAGTGTATCACAGTTTTAGATGAATTACTGCAAATATATAATTTAACGAGTTCTCTGTACAGGCAGACTTTTATCACATATATATCTGTATGAAGCACACAGTAGAAACATGAGGAAAAAGGAGATGATACAGCCCATGATCTATTACTGCACTCTATGCATGCTCTTACAGCTGCTCTACAGATTCTAACTTCAAAGAGAGATTCAGTCTTTTCTCTTTTCCTTCTCTGAACAACAGTACAGCTGCTGCACAAATCCCTAGTGTATCCAAGTCCTAGGGCTAAAAGGGTTGGTTTTGGCTGGGGTAGAGTTAATTTTCTTCACAGTAATTAGTATGAGGCTGTCCTTTGGACAAGGAGTTGGGAGGGGACACAGCTGAGACAGCTGACCCCAGCTGACTCAAGGGGTGTTACAGACCATGTGATATCACTCTCAGCATATAAAACCGGGGAAAGAAGGAGGAAGGAGGGGATGTTCGCAGTGGCAGCGTTTGTCTTCCCAAGTTACCACTACATGAGATGAAACCCTGTTTCCCGGGGATGGCTGAACACCTGCCTGCCCAAGGGAAGTGGTGAATGATTTCCTTGTTTTTCTTCACCTGTGCACGTGTCTTTTGCTTTCCCTATTAAACTGTCTTTATCTCAACCCATGAGTTTTCTCATTTTTACCCTTTCAATTCTCTCCCCCATCCCACTAGAGGGGAGTGAGTGAGTGGCTGCATGAGGCTTAGTTGCTGACTGGGGTTAAACCCTGACATTCATAAAAGCAGATCAAGACTCAGAAATGCACAAGAGAGAACGCACTACTGGCCCCTCTCATCACTTCTGCAGAGCAGTCTGTGAGTCGCATTTATTTGTTGAAATTCTGCTTAGATTGTCAAAGACATTCACAATACCTCCCGGCAGAATCCATATAGGAATGAAGACCCCTTCAACACTGTCATAAAAAATTCAGTAAGAACTGACCATTTAACACTGCGTGTCAAAGGCCAAAATCCTTTGAAGAAGCATATGGTGAAAGAGCTTGAGCCTCTGTAAGTCATGAAATCTGGTTGGTGCTGCAGACTCCACCTTGTGCTGTGTGCTGACTATACTACTAAGCTTTGCTGGCAGTCAGTCAAAATACAGTTCCTACCAGGACACTTCATGCCAATACCTAATAAAGAAGGTGGATAATTCACTGAAGAATAGAAATCTGAAGGTGGGTGCTCTAAAGCAAGCCCTATCCCAGCTTAGTGCCGTAGCCATTATTAAGTTAGTTTCTTTGTTCTCTTCCAGATACCCCTGCAGCAGAACAGGCAGAGGATATCCCAGAGCTATTGGCTCAAGACATGGTATCAAACATCTCAGAACTCCAAAGGGCTGAATAAAACCTAAAACTCTATTTTGCCTCTTCATGAAGAAGTGCCAAGTTCTAGTTCTAATGACTCTTCCCTAACAAGTACTATTCATATGAAATTGAACAGATTTAGCAGGACAAAATAAGAAACACCAGCAAACACAGGAGACGGAGGAATTTGACAATCTCTTAAGATTCAGGAGACTGCAATAAAGTTATACCAAATCAAACATAGTGATGCCAAAGTGGGACCATGTGGTCCCAAAGCTGCCTGTAATCCAAACCATTGCTACTCTACCATTCAGCCTTAGGAAAATTTCTTCCTGCGTAGCTTCACTGCCAATCCAGAGCTAAAAATCAGCAACTGGAGCATCCTTATTGACCTGGCCTTGGAGCAGAGCAGGCTGCTTGCTCCAGAGAATAAGGTCTGTCTGACACTATCTGTGTACTCTTCTCAGTTCCTCATGAGATAATGCAAATGAAGGAGTAAACATTTATGGGAGGTTAAAGGCTTTGGATCAGATAGTCAATAAATCCCAGAAGGAGAGAAGTAGCACTTTCAATAACCATCAGGTTTCCCAGTAAACTCAAAATGTCATGAAATGGTACTCAAAAAAACAAAGGTATTTTATCAGCTTCTATGGGTTGTGCCCTAAGCACTGACAGACTGTACCCCAGAGGCCAGAGCCTTCAGTGTGGAACACTTTCTGGGGTTATTTCATGGGCAATATATGAGCATCTCCTGGGAAAAGAAAAAGAATACTCAAGAGAAACACACTGAGGTAGCACAAGTATTTCTGACATCAGTTCAGGGCTGTCCAGGAGAATGATAGTGTATGAAAAGGGGGTGATTTTACTCTACAATAAAAAATGGGGTACACAGCTAAATGAGTGATATTGCTAAAAACTGTAAGAAGATCTGAAGCTTTCGCAGATCAGTGTAACAAAAAACACCTGGATGGGTTGAAGCTTCAAGCGGGAACGGGGAACTGTGTTCCTGCAGTCAGATAACTAGAAGTCTGAAAGATAAGTTATATATGGCTGAATGACCTACATTTAGAGTTAAGGTTGTCAATCAGGCTGGGTTAAAACACATGTAAAGTCTGTAAACTGCTTCCAGAAATGCCTGAGGGTCCACTGCATATTTAACAGGTCATCTGATTTAAGGACTAAAGACATACCTTTCTCCCCTAAACCTCTGCATATAATGCAATTCGATGAAATACTAAAGATGTACAAGTCATCTGCAAATATTACATGTCCAAACTGGTACAATGTTCAACTGTTTACATCTGTAAGTGTAAATAAACATACAGAATAAACATACAGCATAACAGTGAGCTAAAGGAAGACCCTGACAATACTCTGAATGTATAGAAGAAAAAGAATGAGCTTTTTGGGATTGTTGCTTGCTATTCAAGGTAAACATTGGATTGCTGAATACTTGTCACGGTATTCAGACTTCACACTGAACACAGCCTCAGAGGAAGCATTAAAATCAATAACACAGAGAAATACCTCCAAAGTGCAAGAAAGTGTCATGGATCCTTACAGTTTACCTAATGATTTCATGTGAAACAGAGTACGGCACTTTTCCAGGGAAGTGGGCACAGCACCAAGCCTGATTGAGTTCAAGAAGGCACATGATGTGATTCTTGGGGCTGCCCTGTGCAGGGCCAGCAGCTGGACTCGATGATCCTTCTGGGTCCCTTCCAACTCAAAATATTCTGTGATTCTGCAGAATTTCTTTGTACCCACTCAATGAAGAAGAAGCTTTTCCATGACTAGGTTCAACATGGATGGACACAAATATTCTTTTTAGAGGTGTTTCACGCATGTAAACATGGCAACTTTATAAAATATATCTGTGTGTGTGTCTATGCACAGGAACACAAGCTGGAAGAGACTCTCTTTCCTTTCAGCATAGTGAAAATATGAGCCTGACTGGATACAGATTAAATTCTAAGTAACACAAAAACTTCCAGGCAGTTAGTTAAGTCTCTCTTACTGTGTCCTCATGACCAAACTACAAAGCTCTGAAAGCATAAATACCCTCCCTGGCTTGTGTTAATCAATGATGTTCACAGTGCTTCTCCAAGCAGTCAAAAACACAGTGATAGGTGCCAGAGAAAGTCCATTAAATAACACAAGAACCGGTATGTATTCAGATTTAATAGTCTAGCTTATCAAAGAAGAAAATATGTCAAATGTAATACAGTGTGACAGAGAAAGAGTTTTGCAATAATAGTAAGTCCTTAAGAAAAGACACATACATTATAAAATCAGATACATTGTTATGATCTAATCTGACTTGTATACCATCAAACCTGACCCAGTCAAGTCCTCAACTTCCCAGCATGCAGTGTAGCTACCTGAGAGACTTCAAGCTAGATTTAAAAACATCAGGAACAAACTTCCTTAGAATTAGTATTATTTGTACTTGTTCTCCTGTTTCTGATTAGCTATGGCATCCTACTATGCTTTTTTTAAAATGGATCTAAGAAAATTTTGCTTCTGAGTCCTCTTCTTTGTACAAGTACTTCTTGACCTTGGCAAAGATAAGATCAAATTCATCTAAGCTCTTCTTGAGAGCAGGCTTTCTCAGACTGATACTGTTCTTACAGCTTTTTCCTAATTCTGTCCAAGATCTCAGCTTCCCTTTGAAGTGTTTCAGTGTTTTGTAGGTTTCGTTAATGCCAGAAAGGTAGGAATGACACCTTCTTATATCTCTACGAGATGTTTCCCTGCTTTTTAATCAGAAGGCCATGAGCATTTTTAACAGCTGCAACATCCTGAGAATTCATTATGGGAAGAAAAAACAGTATTTTACAGAAGGCTGTATAGGAAGACACAAGGTCAACAGTAGGAGGAACTGGCATGTGTTGTTTTTTCTGATACAGTGTGCTAATCTCCTCCTTTTCCCCATTTCTTAGCCTTCCTTTTCAAACCTATAATCTCTAAAACATTTGGAAAAATGTCCTAAGTGCATGCAATTTGGAAAATGGCATGAGCTTTTCTAATGGAAGGCTGTAACTCAGTGTCATGATCAAGAGGGGTTTGTGTTCTTCCCCAATGGTCACATAATTTCTGTCTCTCGATTACTTGGAACATTCACTTTTCCACACTTTCATGCATTGCATCACATTTAATGCTTCCACTAGTTATTTTCTTTCCCTTCTACTTGTGCATAATTTCATCCAAAGAAATAATCTGTTTTTCTGAAATATCTCTAACATTAAGATACTTTTTAATGATACCAGTAACTTCCTGAGAGAGACATTTTCTCCTTTTTACTTTTCTGTTCTTGTTCTTTTCTGCAATTGCTAGTATCTCTTTCAACATGCTCTTTCTTTTCCTCAGTGTTACTCTCTCTTTACTTTAGCTGTTCTTTGCTTTTTCTTTAAACACTTATGTTTTCAAATTAACTTTGATCTCTGTGTGTGGGTTGGCCTGGATAATACTGCTTTTTATCTCTGTTGTATGTCTGCACCTTTTTCTCCATTAATCTTCCAAACCTATAAATTATTGCGGAACATATTTCTATTTTCCCCTCACTGCTTCCACCACAGAGAATTCACACTGACTTTCGACTTACCACTTTAAGTTGTCCAGGACTTTTATCATTCTCAGCTTCTTGAGAAAGGTTGTTAATATTTTAGGGCTATGGTTTGAACTCAGAGGAGCACCTGTAACTTCAAGCATCTTCAGTGGAAATCTACAGGCATCTTTCAGAGATGAGTTTGACCTTCAGTCCACAAACCAAGCTAAAATATGTTCCAGTGCATGGAATGTTTTTCTCCACTGTCATATCTATATCTACATCATCTTTATCTATATCATCTATATCTATCTATATCTATACTCAGTTATGTTGTGCTTCATTTTTGGTGCATGGGGAACCACATCTTTTTGCAAGTTAGGCCTATGAAGCAGCAGAATAACCATCCCATTAAAATATAAAAATGAAGGCAAAATCTGTTTTGGACTGTCTGGAAATACAAATAAAATGTAAATAAAATACAGGATAATGTTTCTGCCACTTGGAATTTAAAGATATGGATGAATTGTGGACTAGTGAAAATAAAAAAGTTGAAATCTTCACCCTGCACTCCATTGGGAAGCAAAAGAATTGCTTGATTGATCATTTTTGATACATGAAAACATCCTTCTCATTTACAAAGCCCTCCAGGGATTTAAGGTGGAAGAAATATCTTTTGGGTATGCATAGAGCACTCTGTGTTACAGTATCAGATGGAAGCCCCCCTTCCCATGCCAGCATGTATTGAGCATTGACCTGTGCACAATTTCAAACCCTTACCAAACAATTTCTTACCTATGTTTGATTTGCTTGGCCTCAGCTGCATGTTATGTTCTTCAAAAGAACAGGATGTCAAATGACATTTATTAAAAGAATGGGAGATAGCTCTTTTTCTGAGGTGCAGTGCACGTGTTCAGATGGAGAACACAAGGAGAAGCCAGTCAACAGCCCTCGGAGGCAGTGGCAAGAGTCCTCATCAGGACCAGAAGGGACAGAACAGAGTTTGTGGCAACAGAGGAAGTTTCTGAGTCAGCTAAATGTAAGTGTGAATGAAAAGACTTGCAGCAGGCAAAGGAAATTTTTTATAAGACACTTTTAATGCCAGTCACTTCGAAATTGTGCTACTTAAAAAGCTACTTAAGCTTGTATTTCTAATACAACCAAGCATAGGTGGCTTAAAGGCTTTTGTTTGGGAACTCACTAGAAGGAAACGTCTAAATGGATACTCTTCAAAGTTCTGGCCAGTTCAACGCCCCTGCAGTAAAATCGTTCTCTTCATCATTCTGCATGTTTTATTAGTGTGTGACTACATGTGAAGGAGGAGCTCCATGCCTTTCCAGTAAGCTGAAAAAGCCAAGTTAGAGAGAATTTAGGGTCTTGATTCCCTGTCCATCAAGGCAGGATTAATGTAGCATGCAGGTTTACAGCTCCCTCACTGCACAAGCACAGGCGCAGTCACAGGGCCCATATTCATTTTGTCTCACTGATCTGAGGTCTCTGCCTCTCCTGATATCTGTAAGTGTTTCTGCTTTGGGATGAGTGCCCTCCCGTGCTTGGGATTAAGGTCTATCTCTATTAACTTCTCCATGTGATGACTTCTCCAGGGAAAAAAACAGATTCACCAAAAACATTGTTTGGGACTCGCATGGTTCAAGAGATCTCCAAACAGCAACAGGACTATTTTATACGATTGCTACTTTTCAGATATGTCCGTAATATTAAATTGTGTTTTTCTTGGAGAGAACAACATTGTTTTATGCTAATTGTGGCCATAAAAAAAAAAGGGAAGGCACTACAATGTGAGAATGAATTCACACACAAACATACTTTGAAAATAAAAGTGCTAAATTACACTTTATTGAATAAGCTAACTATGTACAATGCAGTTTTTATAACAATGATATATCGAATTAATACAAATTTTCACAGGCTTGAATGAATTCTGTGCTGAATCAGGAAGGTACTTTTTACTGTTTTCTAAAAGTAACTGAACTGCTGGTCTCTTCATCAAGAAGGCAATTATTATTCCCCTGATTGTTTCACACAATTAAGGAATATGCCATACATAAACAAATTCTTTTCATTGTTCTAAGGATAATTTTACGCCACATTCTCTATATTCTGAGACAGCTTGAATACAGATGGCTTGAGATAATAACTACATTTAAAGAATAACCTCTAAGCTAGTTTTTTCTAGTAATCATCACCTAATCTCCAAATCCATTTACTTTTGGGGGGGTGATACAAATGCTGCTTATCAAATGCCATGGTTCAAGATTATTTCTCTTCACAGTGGCCTTCAGAGCTCAGGATATCCCTTTCTCTCAATGACAGAGCGAACATGCTTAGAACAGGCTCAATCTTCATGATATCAGATAAAAGTTAGTTAGATTCAATTATGATCTGGGATTAAGGAAAGACTGAAATGAATGCTAACCATGAACAAATCCTTTAAATTATCAGATTATGATTGCTTTGTTGACATCTTTAACAAATCAGATAGAATATTTACATTTTTCTATTCAGAATGGAAACTACTGAATATTTAAGAGATCTGTGTTTGCATTTTCCTAAAATTCTATATTAGATAAGCAAAGCATAATCACCCTTTCTCTATGCCACACCTGACCATGTGAAGAGATATTGTACAGTGAAAATAATATTGTCTTGGCTATACTTCTTTCTATAGTAATATTTCCTAAAAGTAAGATTGATAGCATTTAAATTTAAGAACAAAAGATAGATTAATCATAGTTTGAATAGGACATGAGCTCCTTTGAAATTTTTACTATGGTTGCTCTGCACTTGTAAATCAGCCCTTTATTTTTGAAATGTTTATTACTCCCTCCAGCATAGCCACAGGCTCGAAAGAGTTGTTTTTAATAACAACAGTAGTAATTTCAACACAGTCCCCTTTTTTTTCTCAATGCTTTGTTTACTTTTGAACTCAAAAGAGAAACACAATTAATTTAAGTAACAATTTTTTTTCCTGCTTGGGATAACATTTCTATTAATATAGGAAGAAATGATCCTCAAACAATACCATTTTGGTATTTAGTCCATCAGAAAACTATTCTGGTCATTTGCTTTTTTGGTTTTTGTCCGTGCAGACTTCAAAAACAATTTAAGAGAACAAATATCTATCCATGGTCAATTGGTAGTGACCAGCTTATATTTACATTGTACAGACTACATACTATTCTGCTGGCATGGACCATCTATGTCCATGATGTGCATCAAGTGGCACACACAGCTGCACAGAATTTTTTAGCCCATAGGCTTTAACACCTCATCAAAAGCAGCCCCCCTGATAAGGACCACATCTTCTCATCTATTTAACACATCCTGTGTAAGACAACCACACTCTCATGAGCTATGGACAAATTTTATCACATATCACTGGAGCATATTGCCTGCTGCCCTTTTCAAGTATCTGATGTTCAGAAAGCCTTGGCATGATGTGGGTCATCCTTCAGTAAATGGTTCAAGAAAATGGAAAGGCTTTGTCAGCATACAACAAAACTCCAGGGTGCTGGCTCCAACAGTGACCACAACCAGATATGACCAGAGAATGTGAGAAACTAAAAGCTAGCAGCACTTCCCAAAAATGTTTTTTCTCATCTCCAACAAAGGGAACATCATAAGGCAAAGGAGATTATATCTAACAACTTCTGGCGCTTTTTTTGCTAATGTGTCCAGTTGCTCTTGAAAGACATTAACTTTCACAAGATGCTGTAGCAAAGCATTTCACAGACTAGTTACCAGCTATTTGAAGAATGCCTGACTTTTATTTACTTTGGGCCTAGTGTTTTCCAACTCCTTTTCAATCCCCCAAGCCCTTGTATCAAAAGAGACTTTAATCAGTGAGTAACCACCCTCTCAGTGTCACTCTTCATCATACAGTCTCCTAACTAGTCTCCCTCACTCATCTCTTTCCCATCTAGAAGAGTCAGTTCTCATTTAGTTCATTTTCATACGGAAGCTGTTAAATGCTGGAGGAATCAACTCTGTATCACCAGCAAAAAATGGAGGACATCTTTGCTGGGAATGTTTCCCAGCATCTCATTACCACAGCTCTTAGTAGTCCCCCTTTTTTTTTTTTCCCTGAGGGCCACAGAAGCAGTTCCCACATACATGAGTCCCACTGGGTTCAGGACTGCTCAAGAGAGCAGTACAGTACCACTGAGGGCCACACAGCATCCAGAAGCTGCAGTAATGATGCATCCTCTTGCAGTAGCCGAGCCAGCCAGGAAGCCAAGGAGCCAAAGAGCTCCAGAGCAAGAGAAGTCTCTTGGTGGGACAGCTCCAAAGTTTAAGATAACCCCCTGAGTCAGGGTGAGAAGCCTCCCCCACCAGGCTTTGTGGTTCTATGCAGATTTGGTTTGTTTGGTTGGCCCATTGCCCATACGCCCCTTTTATCCCTTAAAAGGTTGTAACCCCGCCTTCTGCACCCTAAAACCATTGGTTACTGGTTCTTTGCCCGCCTCCTTTCTGTACCCCTATATAAGTTTATCACAGGGCTCAGTTCCGGTTCTCCGTCCATGGGTCCCTTCGTTGTGGTACAATAAACCCTTCGGAACTCTACACGAAGAACCCCTCCTGACTCTTTGTCTCTGGTAACACATGAGCTCTCCAGCTCAGTGTGAGCGTGTGCTTTCGTGCCTCCATCAGCGCGGGTGTGAAAGTCAGCCAGCCAGCGTGCTACACAGCACCGCCAGGGCTATCTCTTGACAGGGACGCTTTTGGGAAAATGCTGCAACCTCTCCACCATCCACCCGCCCAGGGTTAGCATCCCACACTCACTCATCAGGGAGGGGACCTGGGACAGAAGGTCTGTTGCTGAGCAGTGAGCGACAGTCCCAGGTCTATGTCCCTTGCACACGGGTGGTGAGGTGTAGTGGAATTGAGATAAAGTGGCTTCAGAGCTTGTCTCAACCTCTTAGTGCTATGCTCTTGCAGTGCTTATCTCCTGTTCATTAAAGGCTGTTGCCTTGCATGAGCTCTGTCCCTTAGGGAAGTGTCATGAGCTCCTTTCCATGGCCTATTGAGGTGTTACTGCTGGAGGACTTTCTCAGGTAGGAAGAGTGAGACATGGTGCACCCTGTGGAAGGAGTTATTCTCTGTGTCCCAACCACAATTTCCTGCCATCAGATCTTGAATTGTTCAAGAATAAACAGAGATCAAAATAATAAGTCTGTAGTGTGGGCATCCAGGACCAGAGCCCTGCAGAGAAACAGGAAGAAAAACAAGATGACAGTGAGGATGAGCCAGTCTTATTTCAAAAGGCTACAGAAAGAGAAAATCAGACAGACTGGCAGTTACATGACCTTTAAGCCAAGTACTTGTGTGTGGCAAGAAGATCTGCCTCCTAAGACCAAAAAGGCATTGACTTCTTGCGTGCCCTCACAAGCTCTCTGACTTTTCCTGGGGAAATGACCAGCATTTCATCATTTCATCAGTGAGCATATCTGTGTAGTTACATTTTACATTCACACCTTAATTTCGTCTACCTTCTATTCCATTTTTATTCCCTCTGCCTTTTGTTATCTTCAAGTTTTCAGAACCAGAATAGAAGACAGAAAACAGTGATAAACACTGTTAATTGCCTACACAGGCTTAGGAGCACACAAGAAAACATAAATCTGTGAGCTGACAAAAATCGTCTAAGAGGTCATTTGATAATTTTTCTAGTGCTATTGCTCTTATTAACTGTTTTATCCTTGTGGATTTTTACAGGAAGCGTTTTCCCTACAGTCCTCAAGAATTAAATGTCAAAATGGCTGTGCAGGGAAGGAACCATACGTTAGATGTTGCCAAACAGGAATGTTTCGTTGGCTGCTTCAAAGCCAGTTACTGTCAAGTGCTTTTGACGAAGAGACCTATGCATGCAAAACAGAAATCAAGAGGCTGACTGGCCCTGACAGTCTTTTTGCACCTAAGTTGCTTGTTTAAAGCAAGTTCCAGTCAAGAATAATTGAACTCAGTTCAAATTAGATTGTTGCTCCTTAGCTCTGTGAAATGAGGTAGATGATCACAGTCCGTTTCCCATTAGCCTAACTGTCTGCTCTGCTAAAACCACCTGCACAATTGAAACTAATTGGTGCCCTCAACAGCAGTGTCAACAGAGAGGATACAATTAAATAGTAATGGATTATGAACTGTATCCTCCTCCTAAAGACATGATACCTTTAGATACTGGCAGTGAGCAAGCTCGCCTGGTTGGAACTCAGAGTGGGGCTGAATTTACACCAGTGGGCTGCCAGTCAAGATCCAGTCACATGCAGGAATGCAAGTCTATGCACAAATGAACATTAATAAGGATGTATTTATTCAGCTGGAATATGGGCAGGCCTAGAGCAGGGGAAAGCACATCCTACTCTATTTGAATTGAAGGGATCAAAGTGATATGAGCCCCAGAGCTATCAAAAGGCCATCAGACACAAATCTCGTGAGGGACTCCTAAACTCCATTTCCTCTAGGGACTCATGTCAGTGCAGCAGTAAAAAGCAAATGGCATTGAATCCTAGAGCAGCATATTTAGAATGGGCTGAGAGTATACTGGTACAGTGCTGCTGCTGGTAAGAGCAGCCTCTGACCAACAGCTGGGCTGTTTTCACCCATCAGTGGGAGCCAGACCACAGAAGCCTGGTGCACTTCTGACAGAAACAGTTCCTCTTCTAAGCTGGCCAGTTGGATTCATCTTGCTCTCTGCTGTGCTGCTCCTCAAAGGACAGCGTGTAAGAAAGGCATGAGCACGTCATTCAAGGGCTGGATCTTCAGGAATTTTTTTGTAGACTCATAAAAATTTACTTTTATTGGCTTTTACAGATATATGAGCAGTTGTGCTTCTCTGTTACTCTTTTTAATATAGCAGTTTATACTTTGAATTTCTATAGGGTGTTTTTTTTTCTAAGGACTGTTAAATGATTAAAAGGCACCAACAAAGAAAACTTCACGCTGCAGCTGGAATAGAAGCAAAACTTTTCTGCTTGCATAGGTATTTTCCCTTCTCTACAGGCCAGTTTGGGGTTCAGATCATCGGCTCCAGAGCCAGGACTGAATGCCAGGCATCCTTCCCTACACTCTAAATAATATTAAACATTTGCTCTAGCCATATTTGATGCCTCAGAGGGGTTGATACTCTGACACAGCAGAGAGAATCATTTACTGTATTGTTCTGCCTACAGATATGACAGTTCAAAGCACAATACTTTGTGCTGCTTCAGATTTTCTAGTGTTTGTTCAACAGAGAATTGCTACTCACTGACAACCTCTGTTCAAAAACATGAAATATCTGTAACACAGCTGGAGTAATATCTGTCAATGCATCGACATACACAAGCCATAAAGTTGTTCAAAATAAATTGTAAAAAACAGCTTCTGGTTTCAGATAATGACTACGCGACACAACGTTTGTTCTCAGAGCACTGGTTTAAGATGCATCAGACGTGTGGTGCTCTGTAGGATGCACACAAAAGACAGATTTCTCAGAAGTGATTAGAGGGCACAGCTGCTCCTGATGTGACTCCAACAGTCAAATTTTCAGATGACTTATTTAGCAAACTGATCTGCTTTGAAAGTCCAGCCCTGGATGTGAATGATAAATTGATTTGAAGCCCCTACTTTTTCTTATAAAAACGAAAAGTCAAAGGTCAACAGCAAATTGCTTTTCCTTAAAAAAACCCAAAAACAACAAAAAAAAATGCGCTTCCAAAGAGGTAGTGCATTAAGCACCTGTAAACTTTCCCTCAAATGCGCTCCCTGATTATACTAGGATAGAGAGATTCTTAAACTTATGAGTCTTCTAAAGCATAATTCTTCTCCTAATTGTCATGCATTTAAAAAAATTTTATGTAGAAAAAAATCACAAAAATCAGAAAAAAAAGTCATGAAAAAATTGCCTAGGTTTGCACATGAAAAATCCGCCATATGAATTAAAAGTGAATGCCTAAAAAAATTTAAAAGTGAATGTCTAAAACACATTCAGTCTACAATTGAATGCTCATGCATCTTTATTTTTTCAGACCTTAACATTATTTTCTTTTCAGCTGGCAGTTTCTTTCACCTGCCCTGGAGTAAATCTAAATGATATCCTCTGGTGATTGCTTAGGCACTGGCAAAGAGCTAAACAATGGCATCAGTAGTGCAAGTGTGAGTCAGCTGTGGCAATGCTCCTGCTCTTTGGAGTCTTGCATAAGGAACTACTGGTGATTTATTTCTCCAGGGCCATCAAAGGTAGAGTCTTCAAGCAATAACAACTTTCTTACAGCTCTCCATTCATTCCTGAAGCAGCACAGAAAAAGAAAGAAAAAATATTATAGAGCCATCATTCACTTCTTTCTTGAACTGCTTTATAGTGTAAAATCTCCTTTCTACCATGGTTACCAAACTGTTTTTCCCCAATCAACAGATCTGTGTTTTCAGTCTAATCAGAGCAGAATGGATATCAGGATAGGTTATGTTTACTGATATTTTCATTTTAAAAATAAATATACTTCTGGACAGGCACATTTATACTAGCAATGCAAAAATTTATTTTTACAAGATTCCTAAATTCTTATTTTCATCTGACAATAGAACATGGGCAAAAAGAAAATGTTATCTAGTACTAAGACAGAGAAAACTGTTGAAAGCTAATACATTCAATTGAAATGTAGCTTTATTTGGGATCTTGCTAGATCATAAATCACTTTGCAAATATATTTGCAGACTTTGTGAACATCTTAACCAAAGAACAAAATCTAATGATGTAGTCCTGAGCATCCCGATATTCATGTTTAATGAATATATACAGCGTTATTCAAATCTATCCTTCATTTTGATTAAATTCCGTTTTTAAGAAAAATGCATTGAAATACAATTGTTCTTTTAAGGAATTCAAAAGAGAGTGTAGCAAAAAAAAAAAACCCTGATCAACTGTTTCAATTTAAAGAGCACACAGTAAAACCATTAGAAGATAGAGCTACATGTCTTTAGAATACATAGCAATAAATAAATTAAATCACGCAGAACAAATAGCACCAGCTGCTCCACAGATAAATATAGAAACTTGGAAATATAAAGGATAAAGTACTTCAACCTAAAATAAAATAAACAGTAAGAGGCAGTGAAATGTTGTCTTAGTCTCAGAAGCCTTATGTTACCCATTTATTTTGTACTGAGTCCATTTATTTTTCTCTCATGCTCTTCCCTCTGTGCACCCAGTGCATACTAAACAGTACAACATGAACTGTACCATGCTGCATTTAAGGTTGATGGTGCCTAAGCTTACCTGTGACTTTTGGAGACAAGGGTTATTTTCAGGTTTGGAAAATTCTCTCTCCTTTCCCTCTCCTCCCATCAGCATCTAAAATGTCATTTGTGAGTTGGCTTTACACCCACTTCATTGACCATTCTCATGGTAAAAGGGAGAAAGTTGAAAGATAATTAGATTTTGAGTCTGGGTGAGTAATTTTAAGAGCTTTGCAAGTCTGACTCCAGGATATATTTTGTGTCAACCTCAGCTTTGTTCATTCTGTATAAAAGGCTGCATGTTACAAGACAGGATGGTTCAGCTTCATAGGGTTATGGAAAGGCAAGGGGCTGACACCCTCAGAGCTTAATTATGTCTGCCTTAATCTGGGTTCCATCATTATGAGTGTAAGTCAACATGTTTAAAAACAAAACTGATATTTCAGTAAGCAAAAGCAATGAATTGCTTAAAAAGATGCTAGCTAAATGAAATCGATAGCAATAAAATCATTTACACTTCAACAAAAAGGAAATGTACACTTCGACAAAAAACCAAACCAAAACAAAGTACCTCATCTTGTCAAAACTACCATAAAAAGAATAGATTTCCAATTTTGTTACAAATAAAGTAAGAATTTACACAAAAAATACACAGATTTTTCTATGAAATGTTAGTTATCGTGAAACCCTGAGGGTTAACATATCTTCTTTGCATCTGCAATAAATAGAAGACAAAAGAGCGGGAAATCAACAGTTTAGGCATAGGAAATGGTTACCCACAAAAGCAGTGTTTTTCTGAGAAACTTGGTGCTGTGTGCAAAGTGTTGCACATCTGGATTTGACCGTGGCACCCAGATGCTACATACTCAGATAGTGAGTTGGTTTAAGGAAGGCACCTTTTGAATGTCTCTCTGAGTTGGAACAACTTGGATATCCCTCGATTTCACAGTTAAACTGATGGAAATGCTTTGACAGTGCTGCAATACTAAGTCACAGCTGTTAGAAGGTGGGAAAAAAAAAAAGCATCTCACTAAAGGATCAAACTTTCTCCCTGCAGCTTCTTCATCTCCTTCATGTGAACTGGACTCTGTTTCGTGTACAAGCTGCACACTGCTAAATCCCCTCAATCCCCTTTTACTGGTTATGTATATTTATACCTCAAATATTTTTTCACATTCCTCAAAGCTTTCATTTTTTTTCTATACTTATTAACTGCTATGAGATCTTCAGTCTTATCTCAGTAGTTTTTCAAACCTTGCAAGCCTCTCTAGACAGGATAGACCTTTCATGTCATTCTCATCTCAGTTCTCTCAGGTCTTTTAGAAACAAAAATACGTGATTCACCTCTTTAAAATTTAGCTATGGAAAAGTTCAGCTGTCTAAATTGGTCACCCTTGAGTCACTCTGTAGAAACAGGCAGATCCAAAGGGTGATGTGTCTCCTCTTAAGACAGGCAGCTCTTTTGATGTCAATTAAGTTCTAGACAAGTAAAATCACGACAGATGGATGCTACTCATATGGCCTGTATTTTACCGGATCTGGACCTTCACCCTTTTTGCACTCTATATTTGCAATTCTAATTATAAAATGAGATTATAAACCCACTATAGGGAAAGCTAGATGCAAAATGTTTACTTCATTTACTTGGAGTATTTTTATGATGCACTTCTTTTGTATAAATAGCTCAGATTTCATTGCCTTGTTTTGCTTCAATATCAGATTACAAATTCATGTCTAATTTGCTGTCCTCTCTCTTCCCTAAGGTCTCTTTTAGTTTTACTGCTCTTTCCATCCCACTTAGTATATGTTTTCCAGTTTATTTTCTCCTGCATGCTTTAATTCTCATTTCTGCCATCTGAAACTCTTTTTACTGTATTGGAGCCCTTAGGCCTTTTTTTTACTTTTCTCCATTATATCCCTTACAATATAGTTCATGTCCTTGAAAACAAATTAAAAGAACTACATATCTCAATCCTCTGTCCAAACTAGATTTTTTCCTAATCAAGAAGCTATATAGATCTGGCAAACTACTCAAATGTTGTTGTTGGGAAGTAAAGTTTTGATGGAAATTGTGATCAAAACCTCTTTTACTGAAATTCATCACATATATCACAGGCAAGATGAGCAGGGCAAAGCATTTCTGACCACTTCTAATCCTAATTTATTTTTCAGCAGCAGACTGGTTTATTTGCTGTAATATCCTAAAATTTTCAGTGACAGCTGGAATGTGGGTTTAGACAGCCTTTGCACTGTAAAGTTCATTTCTGCAACAGGGAATAGGAGGAGTTGTTTTCCCTCACCCTGAAGAAGAAAATTGTGAGCTAGAACAGTGAAGAAGATCAGTTTTAAGAAAATCTAGAGGGGGAAAAGCAGAGGTCATCATAGCAAATTCTCTTAATCAAGACTATACATAAGTTAATAATCTTTGCCTGTCATTTTGGAGTCCTTTGACAAATCTGAAGGAAAAGGGTTAGAACTATTTCATATTGCATTCACAATTTCACGGTATTTAATGAGTGAACATTATGAAAAACAACAGGAACACTACAAATCATAATTTCATCGTGATCTAACCACACTCAGTGCATAACATACAGAGATGAGAACTGGAAATTTGTATTGGTATTGGCAGTGTTGCTGGTTAGCTGTGGGCCTCAGATGAGCAGACAGTGGGTGGTATTCAAGACACTGCCTGCAGTATTTCACAAAAGGGTGAGAACTGACTTTGTTCAGGAGGGCATTTTGTTGGTTTTTTTAGATTTGAAGCTCAAAACACTGCTAAAGGCAGGTGTCATAAGCAAGTACTATGCAATTTTGTCTTTTCAGCTTTGTCATTAGACTTCACAAGCTGGCTTCCATGGGATCCTGGTTCTTATGAGAAAAGGCTTAACCACTGATAAATACTGATTACATTGTATCCTCTTTTCTTCCCTCTGGCATCAGAATCAAAGGCAAAGCTTCCATTTCAGGTGTCTCCTTTCACTCACATAATCATATAGTGAAGTAGGGAGTGTCAATGTGAAGAAAGATGATCAAGAAGCAAAAAATTCTGTAAGAAAATGGTTACAGAATTAGAAATTAAGGAATGCGTGTATTTGTTAAGAAATGGAATTTAAATTTTCTGTTTAAAATAAGTAAGATTATTACCTTATTTGAGAACAAAGGATGGGAGAAATTAGCCATTTCACAGAGTCCAGTTTTCCAAATTTCAGGCAGCCATGCCAGAGCTGTCTGGTTTGAAAAGCATCTGAAAATATCTATACCATGCAGTAAAGGATAAAAAAGTCTTCCCAGCACTCCCTCAGAAAGCCAAGCCTGAACTATGCCCTAGGTAAAAGCAGAGAGAATCTTGCTAATATTACAGGTCCCTGAGCTTTAGTTGCTAAATAAAACTCAGAGAGAGTCCTAAGATAGATACAGACTGCAGGACTGCTGCTAATTTAAATTCAGGAAAGAATTTTCTCTTAAGCTCATACCTGGCAACTGCCAGTTTTACACTGACTGTGTGATCAGGGACGGCAACCAAACACCTAAGGATGTAAAGCCATTAAAGGTACAATTTCACCCCATCTATGTCCACTTGCTCACCTCCAAGGCTTCAGAGGACAGTGAATGCAGACCCAAAGAAAACCGAATATAGATCAAGGTAGGAAACTGATATTTCTAACCAGTGCTGAATAGAAACTCAGCCACATGGACATGATTATATGAATTTCTGGCAATAGCATTTCTAAGGGACCTCTTTGGGAATACTGACAGACCACATACCTGAAAACTGTCGCTGCAAACTTGTGCCCTGGGGTGAAAAAACATCCCAGAATCCTCTGACAAATCTCAGTTCATGAGATCTCCTATTTAGTTATGTGATCCCTTTCCAAAGCATATCACATTGCTTATAAAACAGTTTAGATTTCTCAGTCCCCTCCCTCTTTGTCAGACAATTCCAGAAACATACTTCTTGGATGGATAAGGAGCCTTCTCCCAATTTCCTCTCTAAATTTATTCATGGCCAATTTACAGTCATTTGATCTTTTGCCAATACCACCCTTTAACTTAAATAATAATTCTCCTTCCTTAATATTTACCTCTGTAGTATGTCATTCATTCATTTAATTCATTCAGTTTAAAATAATCTTAATAAATGAGGAAATGTTGTAGCTATAAAATTAAAATGCACTATGATGACCATTACTAAAATCTGGCACTAACATGATTTTATTAAGTATCAGAAACATTATAATATATATTAAAATGTAGTGATATTCCCACATTATGCAAATCTATCTGGACCCATTTAAATTCTTTTTGTCTTTTCTCTTCTTTCTACACAGCCCAGTTTCACAAATGAAGAAGCTTTAATAGTAAGCCTAGATTTTTAGAGAATCATTTACATATTTGTGTCTGCAAATAAAAGACAGGAAAATATATGTTCAGAAAGTTCAGTGACTTATGTAACTGATCGGGTATTTCTGCAATCTCTCTTTCAGGCAATAATTATCACAGTTGTCTGTACAAATTAGTTACTTAGAGGTACCCACGTTTTGCACCCAATCAGAAGAGAAATTGAAATCTGGACCGTGCAAATAATACATCCACTCAAATGCTATTATGTTCAGTAGACTAAATACTCAGCAGCAAACTACTGACCTTCTCCTTTTTGCTTTCCTGTGGTTACTACACCTGCACTGAAATATTTTGCATTATCTGTACAGCAAACATCTGACCTGTGCTTTTTTATATACGAGTATTGTCAAGTTTGCCTATAATAGTGTATATGAATAATAACAGTAAAACAGTCAGGTGAAAAGATCTGTTCCTCTGACTCAGAAGATGAGATAACCTGAATTTTCTGACTGTATGAACTGATGAAAAAGATTAAGATTTTCTTACAAATATCATGTCCTTAAGGCATATGTTTGATCTGGAGTCAAAACAGAAATATGCATTGCCAAAAAATTCTGACCACATCACAGCCTTTGACTGTAATATTGTTTCTCGTACTGAGAGCAGAAGGTATAAGAAACATTCTTGTACCTTCTCAAATTTCATCAACACAGATGACCTCTAGGATGTCTTTGCAGAGTCACAGTGTGGTCAAGGTTGGAAAGGACCTCTGTCAGTTATCTGGTCCAACCCCCTGCTCAAGCAAGGCCACCAAACACAGGTTGTCCAGGGCAAGATCCAGACAGGTATTTAACATCTCTGAGGATGGAGATTCCACAATGTCCTTAGTCACCCTCACATTAAAAAATGTTTCCTGTCTTTCAGTTTGTGCCCATTTTTTTCTTGTCCTGACATCAACTTGGGCCAAAGCATCCTCTTTACAGCCTTGTGATCTGTAGCAGGTCTGAGGAAGAGACACTTGTGACAATTTTGACTGCTGGTGGAAGGCATGCGCTTCTCCACATGCAAGTTTTCGACTTTCTGTGTCAGCACGTTTCCCCAAGCTACATGTGTGAGGCTGAATATGACACTGCACTACCCCACAGTGCTGCTGACAACATATTCTTGGGGCTCTACTAAGTTGTTTTCATTGTGTCCAGCAGGCAATTTCTTCCTATGCAGAACTATCACTAGACCATAAACCATGCACAGAATTGGCACAAAGTTGGGCCTTGCCACCTTCTAGTGCCAGAAACAGTCAAGAAGGGCAAAAAAACCAACAACATGTCCTCAAATGGAAGAGTTTAATATAAAGAACAAAATATTATCCCTTTAACCCATGTGATCCTCTAGAGAAGAAAGTATCAATATCCTACTCCAAGTGACGAAATTGTTAGTGAATAACATCATAATGGTGAGGAAATTGTTCTGGCATCAGCTGAGTTTTCAGCTTGTACATCCCATAGTTTCTCTTCAATAATAGAAAAGGAGTTCCTAACATGCATTTCAGCACAGGGATTGCCCATGTAGTACTGTACTTCCAAAAAAACTTTTAATAGACAGTTTTAGCCATTATTACTACTCTACTGCAACATGATATTTTCAGTTATTAAACATCAAACTGCAGGTTCACAAACATAAATACATGGTTTTAATAATCAGGTTTTGTTTGTACTTATAAAGGGACTATTTATTTATTAAAAAACTGTATTCATTTAGATAGAAATGAATGTGAATTAATAAATTAGGTGATTAATGATTAATTAAATACAATAAATTAATAAAATAAATTGTGTGGATTAATAAAAATTACTCAGCTAATTTCTACAAAAGTCTTGTGATTAGGCTCTTAAGTCCCTAACTCCCGTAACAGTAAGCATCCTGAACTTCAGAAATGCTGCATAGTGGCGTAGTTACTCATGGCTTTTTTTGTTACAAACAAACAATCAGCTCACAGCCCTAAGATTTGTGCAATGTATTACAGTTGCTGTGCACAGACATTCATTCATCCACATTTACTAATGTGCAAAGCACTGTACAGTATGTTAAAAGTTATCGATATCAACTTCCCCTCATTGCTCAAGATGTGAGGCATTCAAGATTTCCAAGATTTCTTGTGAAACATTGTTGTATTTGAAGCTTTACCATCCTACAGGGATTTTACCATCATTTGTCTCCATTTACAACACTATCACTTCTGGACATAAAAGTATTGTCCTTAGCTGTCCTCAGAAAAAAATATTTAACTGATGAGATACGCAGTATAGCTCTTTATATTGAGAAATCCTTAAGTGCTTAATACATTTCTGTGAGTTCTGTGTAACATAATGGATCAGCTTTATTTGAACAAAAAATGGCATTGTGGCTTCCTGTGTTTTACTTGAAGCACAGTAATTCTCAACCTTTTTCAATAATCATTATGTCTTTTCTGAAAGTCCTTCTTTTCTCGCTTCTCAGGCTCAGGTTCTTACTTGCTCAATGAGAGATGGGAGGCACTTGTCAACCCACAACATCAGCCTTGGAGGAACCCTGGCCCCATTCTGAGAGCTACTCTCTATGATTATCTCAGGGCACATTCCCAATAATCATTTGTGTAATTGCTCCAGGAGATCATACTGTTTATTATTTTTCAAAGAAAATGTCAGCTATAATCATCAAGAATATTATCAAGCTGTCATGTTTGCAACATGTTGTGAAAATAAATATTTTTATATTACCATCACTTGGTATTTGAGTCAAGTAATGATACCAACATTTTCTTTGAAATCTCCAAGGTATTTATTCTGTTTTGTTATGATTCAGATCAATTATGTTGCATATAAATTAAACTCTTAAGTATGTTATTGAAGAGGCTAATATTCATTTTGTTTTATCCGGCAAAAAAAATCTTTTTTGCCGTAGCTTGGTAATTCCTTACTTCATATGATGCTCTCACACGGGAAGACTGCTTTTAAAACTCATCAAGTTCTGAAAATGCACAGTGGAAATACTCTCATTGCTTTTGAGTCCAAAAGAGAAAAGGTATCATAAAACAAACTGTCTACACTCTGAATGCACATATTCACTCTACACTACACGTATTCAAATCACAGTAAGGCACCCAGGACAAAAAAACCCCAGATATCCTGATTATAGATCCTTTCCTTGCCATCAAATCTTTTAGGAGCAAAACCTAACCAAACAAAAGAGCCTCCAGTCCATCCTCTATGTTTATTCTTGTTTTGCTTCCTTTTGTCTTGCTAGTTTCAAGATGTTTCTGTTCAATATAACTATTCTTTGCACTCTCTATCATACTGTTCCAGGGGCCCAGAAGCACACCTCCTTTGACAGATAGTGGCTCTGCCTTCATAGCCAACACTCCAGCTGTCACATCATATAGAAAAACTGAAATAACATTTCAGTTGAAGATTTGCAGTTTGGTCTTTAAATGGTAGATTTTCACCAACCAAACCTCTCTAGGATGAGCTACCAGTGCACCTGCTTTTACCAGTTCATAACTTCAATTTCCTACTAGATATCCTCATTGGTATATGCCATTTGCAGTGTATACTAATTAATTCGGCTCTTACAATCTTTTGCATTGCTATGGAATGTTTGAGCAGAGATATGATGGATTCTTATCAGATTGTTTTTCATAATTAATGTTATCTTGCTTGAGATGCTAGACAGCCTTTTGGTTTCCAACAGTCTGTCAACAAAATGTGAAATGTCTGGTGCATTGTTGGAGTGCCTTTAGTTGCCCAAGTTTTCTCATAATAAAGTTAGTAGCAAATCCAAACAAGAAAATTATGCCTCCCCCATTTCTTGTTCACAGTCTAAATTACAAGGGCTGCAGTTAATGCATTTCCAACTGTTGTCAACTGCACATTTAGCCCTCAAAAAATGCCTAGGAGCAGCTCCATCTCTGCTTCCACATATACCAGAACTGGCTCTGGGACTATATCACTGATTCCTTTGCATTTCTTCAGCTGAACCTGAAAGACAATGTCTAATACTGAAAACTGAGTAAGATATGTTGTGCTATTTGAGTAATTCTTAAAAAAACCCAAAGCCTACAACAAAAACCTCACATAAAAGTAAGAGTTATAACTTAATCTGGCTAGAGTATACAATCACCCTTTTTTTTTTTCTCACTATAAGTTTCAACTGTTTATCACAATCCTTCTATATTTCTACATATTATAATTCCAAGCTTCCTTACGGTATACGTAAGGTTACACATAATGCTGCTTTGGTGTTCTCAGTGGTGTTTTACCATACTGTTGAAGCTCAGCAACTGTTCTGACCCTTTTATAAAGGAAAAAGAAGAAAAGCAGAAATGTTTCAGGGGTTTTTTTAAGACAAAGGCTGAAATATTTGCTTTTACCTTTTCTTAAAAATTAATTTCATTTTAAGTAAAAAAATTACTCAATGCACCAGCATGGGGCCAAATGGATGGAAAGCAGCTTGCCATAAAAGAGCTGTCAGGTCCTTGTGGACACCAGATTGAGCACAGACCAACGACATGCCCTTGCAGTGAATCAGGCCAGCAGCCTCCCAGGCTGCACTAGGAATGTTGTCAGCAGGTCAGGGGAGGTGACCCTTCTCCTTTGCTCGGCCCTGGTGAGACACAGCCAGGTATTGCATCCACTGCTGGGCTCCCAGTACAAGGCAGGCATGGATGCACTGAAGTGCATTCAGCAAAGGGACACAAAGGTGATTAAAAGGGGTTGGACCATCTTTCACACAAGACAAGGCTCGAGGAATGGGAACTGCTCAGCCTGGAAAAGAGAAGCATCAAAGGAATCCTGTCAATGATTGACCTGACCGGAGAGTGTAAAGAAGACAAAGCAACATTGTTCTTAGTTGTGTCCAGTGGACCAGAGGAAATGGCCACAAAAATATGGAAAATTCCATCTATACATAAGTAAGAGAGTTTTTGTTATGAGGTTGGTCAAACATCAGAGCAGGTTGCCCAGAGATGTTTTGGAATCTCCCCACTTGCAGATATTCAAAAGATGTCTGGTCATGGCTCTGAGAAACCCTCTGTACTAATCCTGCTGTAGGCACAGGGGAGTGCCACAAGGATGATCAGAGGGCTGGACCACCTCTCCTATGAGGACAGGCTGAGAGAGATGGGGCGTGTAGTGGCAGGACAAGGGGGAGTGGTTTTAAGATGAAAGAGGGTAGGTTTAGACTATTATGAAGAAATTCTTCACTGCGAGGGTGGTGAGGCACTGGAACAGTTGCCCAGAGCAGCTACGGATGCCCCATCCCTGGAAGTGTTCAAGGACAGGTTGGTTGGGGCTTTGAGAAATCTGGTCCCTGGGAAGGTGTCCCTGCTCATGACGAGGTTGGAACTAGGTGATCTTTAAAGTCCCTTCCAACCCAAACCATTCTGTGATTCTGTATCCAAAGGTCCATCCTGTGAATTCCTAGTTTATAACATGCTAAGTATAATACCCAGTAACTTACTGACTCCTAATAAACACTGATTTGTTGTTTGAAACCTGAAGGCAAGGTGGAGGATCTGAGGATAGCAAGACAGGGAAACTAGTTTGCCTTTCTTTTTCCTTGAAAATCCTGAAACTATTAGTTTAAAGAAAATTCTTATTAAAGTACGTTTTTTCTAACACTACATTTTTCTAATTGACAGAGAGTATATGTGCCAAGTTTGAATAACTTAAAAGATTAATAAATCCAAATTAAAATCATCTGGTTTACTACCCAATATAAAGATGTGCACTGTCTATATAAGACTCCAAAAAACGCTGTGGGTTTTTACCTTGTGGACCTATCTGCTGTTTTCTCATGGGCATCTTCACCTGGGTTTTTCACTTCTCTCAAGTGACTCCGGAATTGCCATTACGTACCAAATATCCTAAGTGCAAATTTTTCAAGGACTTGCAAATAAACACAAATAAGCTCCATAATAATACCATATGTCTTATTAAACCCTCTCTAATTTGCTCCATTCAATCCAGTTTTACAAACACGCTACTTTATTAGCACATTATTCGTGGAAATATCTGGCTATGTTATTCCTTGTGGTAAAATATGTCATGACATGGCTTTACCTCAGGGATTTTCATTCTCATTACTTCTATACTTACCCAATTTTTAAACCTTGAATGCTATCATGTTCTGAAAATCTATCAGTGACAGTGGGACAAAACATGACAGTACCAGAGGCTGGATGGGCTGTAGCAAGACCTTTACCATGACTCCAATGAAATTATTTATTTTGAAATTTCACTTTTTCTTTTTGTAAGGTTTCAGCAGTAAGCACTGTATCCTTTTCATCTCTTCATCTTCTCATTCACTAAGAGACACCATGGTGATATCTTCATATCTCTATATTACGATGGTTTCGCACTGCAAAGGACTATTAACTAAATTTCATAATAATCTTTTCCTAAGCACCATTAACATAATTAACAGCCTGTTAACTAAGACATTAGACCTTCAGCATCATATAATAAATTGTAAGGCCACAGCTGGTAGGAAACCCTTTCAAGAGAAACACTGCTCAGGAACACAACAACTAGAACTGTGAAAATCTGTTTGTTCAGTGGTGGAGAACTTCCAGTGTCCATTAGAGAAAAACAAATGTCTGACTTAAATTGCTCCTAAAATGTGCTTAAATAAATATCATGCTAAGGAGCTGCACTTCCACCAGCCAGAGCTCCATGGAAATTGTTTAATTATTCTTTTAAAGACTGCTTCCTTAACGGACATCATTTTGCTATAATAGCTATATATTGGGTCATTAACTACCCTTCAGCAACAATTATTTGATATTATGGTGAACTCTTCAGAGAAATTTTAAATAAGAAAACAAAGATGTTGCTGGTCACTAGGAAGTAGCTAAGGCAAAAGCTACCATGACCACCCATCTTGGGATACCTTAAGTAAATAATGTGCTAATAGCTAGTATCCTATAAGTTTTCTTAGTAATTTTAAAACAAGTGCATTAATCAGCTGCTGTAATTCTTACGTCAGGTTTGCCATGCAGCTCCTAAGTTTATGAATTTTAATTTCTTTACTCCTTTTAAAACACTACCACACTGTTATAACAACATTAAAGGAACATAGCTCAAGACTGTTTTTCACATACATCAGTGCCTTTTCTTATTTGTCTGGGGAATGAACTGCTGTTAGACCAAATTAACTCACATGGTGTGACACACTTCACTCAGCCCTTGCCACGAGAGTTGCCACCACAAAAGTTGCTGTGTCCTACTTAGGAAATCAGCACAGAAACAAGCTGCATAATGGCACCATTATGGGAACATTAATAAACTGTCGACCACTTAGCCCACTTTAGAAAAGTTCAGGGGCCATGTCGCTGCCAAAATGATTGCTACTATGTTGTTATAATGTATTAGAGCAAAGCAGCCAATATAGCTTTGAAAATTTGAGATTAACTTCATTGTCCATCCTAAGTTTTCCCATAGAATCAGATCCTAACACTTCTACAAGACACGAATTGAAGAAATTATACGTCTCAAAAAACACATAATTTGCCTTTAAGCATCTTTTACTTTCCCAGTTGTTAAAACAATCAATTCCTGTGTCAATCCAAAACGAGCTGTTTTACATGAAAACCTTTTCTGTTCCTCTCCTGAGCTGTCATGTTCCCCTGCTGTATGTCTTTCATTTTTTTATCCTGGTTAACCAGGATAAAAAAAAGCAAGAAAGCAAAAAAAAAAAAAAAGACTAGATCTGCTAGAGCTTGTTTGGTTGGTTTTTTTGCAGTTACTCAGTGTATGAGCAACCAAAGGACGAATGCAGAGAACAGTGACAAAATGAAGGTGAAAATGTAGAAAATGCTGTTTTGCTCTTTTAGTTGCTGAGTTTTCTAAGGCAGTCATACTCTTGGTAACTGAGCACCATCATTTTGTTAGAAGTGTGGAAAGGAACAAGAGTATCTTCTGTTTCTAACCTCAGCTCAAGCCCCCTTACCCATGTCCTGCACTATCACTGCTGCTGCCACAGGCTACTTAATGCTCCACTTCACCTGCAGAGGCTTTTCACCCTTTCTTTACTCAGTAAGGAACAAAGCTTTAGCTTCAAACCTTCAAATCTCTCCTCAAGACTCACTTCTACAACTATTACAAACTGTGCAAGTATGACAGCATCTCAGACAGCTGAGCAGATCCTGATCACAGCCCCCAAACACCATTATAACAGCAAACCTAACACATCCATGGACTAAGAACTGCATCCGAGGAAGCACACACAGCCAAGACAATACTGTAATTTATCTCATATTTGTACTCCAGTATTAAAAAAATACAACAAGAGAGTTACAGATAAAGAGAAAACACAGTACTGTCAGCCATCCCATCTAAAAAGGGAGTCAGAGCACAGCACAGCTCCCAAGAGGTTGCAGAGCAAGGAGCGTTGCACATTACTGGGTCTGCGGATTTGCTAACATCTTTAACAAAATAATTCAGATCCTACTTGTACAGTCTCAAATATGGTTGCAAGCTCATATAAATCTACATCTTTATAAGTCAAGTTTCTTTGCTCTTAAAAAACAATGAAAGATTTTAATGCTTAAAGCAAGTCAAAGGACTCAAATTTTTTTCCCCCGTTTCTAAACTTCTTAGTCTGAAAATCCCAAATGCTTACTATACTTTCAAAATCCTTCTTCAGAGTAGAAATGAAGGATGTGAAGGAATAAAATGTGTAAGAACAGATGATTTTTCTCCTTAAACAACCTGACACCGGATACTGAAACCCCAAGGGGCTGGTCCTACTCTCATTTGCTCACATGAATTCTCATTTGCTCACATGCTCAGTTCAACACATGATACTACAATGAAGTGATCTAAGGCATGTCTCCAGAGTCACAAGACTATGGAGCAGAAAATCCATATGAAGCAGGGAAATCTTAGAAAGAAACTTATGCTTTGAGGAGTTTTTTGAGAATTTCTTCTTCCATCTATCTTCCTGATATGCAATTGTAAGTGTTGGAATTAACACATACTCCATTCCACCTCTGTGGATAAAAGCCAGATTTTTTGAGCCTATATTTTTAGCACAACATAATGAACACACAGTTCCCCGATATCTGTCTTGTAAATAATCACAAAAGCACTCGTTTTTCAGATTTCCATCACAAATATTACTGTGTCACTTCAGTCCACCCATCTTCCCTGAAGACAAATAATTTGATCTAAGGGGGAAAAGAATTTGAACATAAACCACAGTTCATGCACACAGGGGAAATCACTAAGGAAACCAAATTTATGATCACTGTACTGTGAATAAATAGCTCTTTGATACATGCTATAGAATGAAATAAATATACCTGCTAGTTTGTTAACACTTATTGCACAAGTAAATACAATGCACGTTAAAAAGGTAAATCCTTACTAAGAACAAAATATGATTTGCCATTAACATTCAGCAAATCTGTCTATTGAAGTCACATTAAAATATTCTTACATATCTTGACATATACTGATCTGTCAAAGACTTCTATAAATCATTATTTCTTGATCATGAATCTGTGTCTAGACCTTGCATTTCACTGATGTTATCTGTGGCTGAGATTGGGATCAGCTCCAGAGCAGATGACTCTCACTGAAAACAATTCCCAGCTGAACAGAGTAATGCACAAAGACAGTGAGAGGCTCTAATGATCAAAACCAAGACACTGAACTGCAACACCGAAGAGGCAGCAAGTAATGTAGGGTCTGATATATGAAGAGTAGATGCTGACTGTGCCAAAGAACAGAATTTCTGGGCAGGCTAGTCCCTTGAGATGACAGCAGCCATCACTCTGCTTCCATAGGACTGGGCTAACATGGAGTAGGATGACAAGCTCCCTCACCCCCAGAGACCTGAAAGCAACGTCCCTCTGCCACAGCCACACGCTGCTCTTCTTTGCCCTTCTCTTTCCTGCAGGAAAGAAGTGATGTCACCTCTGTTCCAGGGGGGAAATCACAGACCCTTACTCTCCTGATTAAACTCTCTCCTTGTCCGCCATGCAGAACTTGGCAGTGGCACTGATGTGGGACCACAGCCTGAACATGCACTGGTCTGGCAGTGCCTTGGGCCACCCCAGTGTCTCAGAGAAGTCCCGAAACAAGGAGTTTACTGTGTCCCTAAGAATTCATGCAGATATGTGAAAATTCAGCTTTATCATAACAAAAAACCTCCAACCAAATTTACAAAAAAAAATTTAACTTGCTATCTTTTATTCTTGTACAGTTCGAATATCATAAGGCAAAACTGCAGAATTCAATTTTCAAATGCTTAATCATAGCACAGCTTGAGGAGTCCAGCTAGGGTTTTTGAACCTTTGGGTGTGCACATGGTAGACAACAGGACAGTGGCTTGGAGTTTGCCACAGGGAAATTTGTGCTGATATTACTGAAACAGAAAATTTGTAAGTGTGGAGGCAGTGCTGGGATGCTGTTAGAGGAAGCCAGGGGCTCTGACAGACCAGTAAGTGTGGCTGAGGGCATTATCACCCCATCTGTCCACCCCCCTTTTCTCTCCAAAGCCGGCCTTCCCGTAGCAGAGGCATCAGAGACAAACGTACCTGCTGCTCAGCACGGATCCCGTTCTCGGCTCATCAGTGTTCCACCCGGCTGCGGCTGCCACGAGCGGAGCACGGCGGCTTCTGGCACCCTGCTCTGGAGTGGCAGCTCCCAGCAGCACGGGGCACAGGGGAGCTGAGAGCGGTAACACCTCGGATCACGGCTGCTCAGTCTGACACAGCCCATCTGTCAAAACCCAAAGTGAGAAAGGGAGTGAGATTACACAGGAACTGTGGTTGTATTAAGGAGATGTGTAAAGTCATGCTTTCCAAGGAAAAAATACGTAATTAAGTCAGTTACTGCACTTCACATTTGTGCACAGTATCTGTAGAAGCACACTCAATTAAAATTAAAGAAAAGGAAATAAATCTCAGCTGGAGCTCTGCCTGGATAAGTGCCCAAGCAGGAAGTAGAGTTGTATTCTCTGAACGATTTATGTTTGGGAGCAATTAATAAAACAGATTTTTCTGTTGATTCTGCACTTTTAGCTGATAATTATGGAACATTTTGGGGGTGAGGAGCTGCCACTCTAATTGAAATAAATTTTTCACTCTAAACAAACAGGAGGCAAAAATAACACTGTATCTTATCAATTTTTTAAGGGGAGAAGTGTGTTTAAAAATTCATTGTTTCCTATCTATTCTGAGGTTTCTTTTGGTTTTATGAATATGATTTAGAATACTTTAAAGTGCAGATACTTTGAAGTCCCTACTCATTGTCACAATGGACAAAAGAAATCCTTGCATAAAACAGAGTTCTGTTAGTGCACATTTTTAAACAGTGGTAGTCTGGTATGACATAGAGCCTGGCATAGGCATTCCAGTTTTTCTACAAGATTTCTGCAAAAACCTGGGCAAGCCACACCACCTCTTGGTGTGTTATCTGTGAGGGTAGGGAGGCATGGAAAGTCAATACAGCCCTTCCTTATCTTAGCAAAATGATGAGAGGAGAAAATACAGAGAGTGGGTACAGCTTCACATATGGTTACAGCTACAGAAATCAACTAAAGTAGGTCAAGGTACAGGCCAAGTGCTGGTCTGCAAGTCTCCATTCAACAGTAACATTCTCTTACTGTTACCACAGTCCCTAACACTGATTTTGGCTTTGCAGTCTCAAACATTGCCTAGGAAGGGCTCAGGGGTAGCAAGGGCAGAGGCCTCTCTGTGGTGGTAGCCTGAATGTGGCAGTCCTGATTTATGGGAGAAGGGGAGCAAAGTTCCTTCTGGCTGGACACACACCGTACAGCACCAACTGGCCTCAAAACTGGAAACCTGCCCCTGCTTGCTTTATTTACTATTGTAGACACAGCCTGTAAAACCCTCTGATAAAGGGACATGGCTTCTGGTTACAGACCATATAAAACTAGATTAATGGTGAGAGTCAAGCACATACTGTTGTTCGTCAATTTGACCTGCAATTAGATCCACACAGACGGTTTCTTGGCTGAAGTTTTCAGGACACAAACAACATACAGACATAGCCCTTGCAGAGTTGTATTCTGTCAGTGACCTGAAACCCAACAGCATGACCTCCCTCTCTCTTGCAATGTATGTGCTGCTGTGAGGACCTCTCCCCTCAGTGGGCTGCACTCTGGTGTGAGTCAGACAAGCCAGACTGACAAGAGGTCCTGCAGAGCTGCAATCCAAACACGCTGGACCAGGAAACACATGAAATGTGAAACCATTTCTCTAGCAAACACCCAAGGAACAGGCTGTTGGAAGAACTTCTGGTGAAAGTTATAGTCATGTAACAAAGCACTCCCCAAAGAGACGGAGAGGAAAACTGGTTAAAAAAATCCCTGATGGAAGATTGTGTCCTACTTAAATCAAAGCACTTTTGCAGGAATGTTTCTATCTGTAGATTTTACAAAAATAGTCTACACATTCTTTTTCAATATAGCTGAAACATTTCATTTTGAGAAATTCAGAGCATTTTCTTTCACTGCTAGTGATAATGTGTTTTATTGCAGAGCATCTCAGAACTGACAGGCTGGGAGTTGCCTGAAGACAGCAACTGACTGTCCATTCCTTTGCTTTTTAGGTACCATCAACTTAAACAGAGCATCCCTGGCAGAGCTTTGTCTAATCTAGCCTCACAAGGCTTTTTTTTTTTTTGTGTGAGTTTCATCCTGCTTACCAGTCAAGAACTAATTCATAATATCTAATATAAATTTACCTTATAATTTTGAAACTGTTCTAGAAAAAGTGTCATCAAAGCATTTGGTCTTTTATTGAAACAAGACATTTATATATGTACTAAAAAAGTCATTTTTCTATTCCCTAAACAATTTTTCAGGATGTTTTTCACAAGCTGGGTCACAGTCAGATGTCAATTTCAGTTCGACACTAAGGGATAATCAGAATTTACTGTAGAATAGTCATCCTCATTTCCAGCTCTGTGTTTTCTCTTCGTGATTAAATGTGCAGTACTACATCAGTGCACATCTGCAAATGTAAGGAGAGGCAATAGGGTGCTGCTTCACCTTTGTTTCAGCTGAAGAAAGCCTTGGGTAAGCTCTTAAGCATGACACAGGCTGAGCATGAAAGTGAGATTAGGAGGGACCACAAGAAAAGACTGTTACAGAAAATTATTGAAGTATTCTTAAATCATTAAGATCTTATTACCATACCAAAAGTCGGGGCAGTGAGAACAGCAGGGAACTCTCTGCAAATAGACCTGAATCTTGGCATGGGGAGATTTGCTATTTATGTTCTTGCAATAGAGGACAAAGCTGCCTTTTCCTTTTTGAGTATCTGCTGGGAGTGCAACGTTTCCCAAATTAATGAAAATCAAGAGTTAAGTTAAATGACGTAATAAAATCCAGACATTGATTTTTATGTTAGGAGTCATCTTTATGCAAAGCATAATGTATCATCTTAAATGTCACTCATTCAGTAATACCATTATAATGCTATTCCTTGGTGATGGCCAGGAAAAAGTTGTTCAGGGCATTCATCAACATTGTCACTATGTCATTTTTTTGTCTACTATGAAACCTGACTGCAAGAAATCTCAGATACTGGTTGAGAGAAAAACTGGGAGAGTTGCTACCAGAATTGGATCAGCTCTATGTGCTCCATTCCTGCGCTCTTTTGTGTGTTCAGATACAAGTCACCTCTGACAATCAAGTAAAAGCAAGCAGGGAGCTGTGGGGCCAGAATGCCAGAAAAAAAGGGGTTTATAACTGGCACCTCTAAACAATGGTGATGGAGCACTAGGCCTATAACCAGCAGCTCCCAGAGGTGTGTAAAGAGTTTCCAAACTGTGTTTACAATAATGTGGAGGGCACTGAGCTCATGTCCCTTTCCCAGCTTCACACCAGCTCAACCTAGGCAGGGATGAAGCAGACTCTGAGGGAAGAGTGCCATCTACTGAACCCCAGCCTTTCTCTGGGCTGCTCACCCAAATACAGCTCACCCAGCCTAGAAGTCCCCATGTTCCCATCTGCAGCCTTCCCAGACCACGGGAGATGGCCTTTCCCCTCTCTGATCCTCCTTAACACAATGCAAGCAATAGAAGCCTATAGAAATATCACAAAGGTATAGAAACAGAAATCAAATTTCTCTCGTGCTTCCTGTTTTACAAATTAATTGCTTATTTATATAGCAAGAAAAATAACAGCTAAGAACCTGTAGTGGTTGGATTGTTCTGGGGGTGATTAACTCAGGTGTAAATGTCCACATCTCTCAGCAGCACTGCAAAGGAATCATCCTTCATAAGGAAGAAGAAATTGATCTATTCTCTTCTAAGACTAGAAAGCGCTACATCTGCTGATCAATGTCCCTATTCATCAGAGCAGTAACCTGCTGCTACATTATCTGAGCCACAAGGGTGCTATGGTATTTTTCCACTTCATCATAATAAATTAGCTGTTTTGCTATTAACATGCTTCATATTTAAGAGAGAGAGTCACCAGCTCCTAAAGAATCAGAGACAGTCCTTTACATTAACTGTCCCAGGGTTCAATTAATTACTGCAGTGACCAAGTGTTTAAATGAACTTCATCTTTCAGATATGCCCTAGCAACATGGAGTGGAATCAATAAGGCTCATTTCAAGCAATTTACCCACCATCTCTATATTCCAGGCAGCTCTTGCATTCATCTGGATAGTATTAGTTTATCATACATCTCTGACGTATTTTCCTGTCAAACCTTCCTGTTCTACGCTCATACAGATGAATGAACAGTGTCAAAAAAATTTCATTCTGTTTTATCTTTGCAAGAATTTCAGAGCTGTGGATGGGAGATGGGGGTGATTATCTAGGTCTGTGAGGGCCATGTAACAAGGACAGCATCCTTTCTGATTGTCACAGACATACTTTAGTTGATACTCAGCCTTCAGCCAGATCACTCTGAATAAAAGAAAATGATAATTTACTGTATCATCCCAACAGCCTTTATGGTCCTTTGCTCAGCCAAGGAAATTGTCTCCTCAGAGTCTTTGTGCCACCAGAATGATATAGAAAAAACTGTGTTCCCTTTTGCCTCACTACCTCGCATAACAGTGAGGAATTTGGGAAAAGCATTTTTAACTTGCCTAGATATCAGTTTGTTACTGTTTAGTTACTTCAGCTCATTCCTTTATTCAGAAATTAAAAAATATGCAGGAGATGAGGCAGCTGAAATAATCTTTATCAGCAGTTTTAATCTGAAGCAAAGGGGCATCAGGCAATGAAAGAGACAAACTGAAGTTTCTTAGCAGTCTGCTTGACTCACAGAGATCAGACTGAAGGAGACATCTGTTCCCAAGTGACTATTTAAGAATTAACCTTTAAAGAGGGCATTTGCTAGATTGAAAAGAAATGAGAATTCATTACTTCTAAGGATGTGGCCCAGAATTGTTCCTATTCTCCTGGCGAGGCATCACTCCCTTAAAGAGCCTTCCTTTCAGATGATTAGCTATCATTCTGTAGTACCAATACACTCAAACACACATTTCCTAACAAGAGTTGTCTCCTGCCTCCAATCCAGGCATCAAAGGCTGTCCTGCAGACTTAATACAATTGCGGCTGAGCAAAAAGCTCATTTGAATTTCAACAGCCTGTGGCCACAACAAGGAACATGCAATTTCAGATTTCCAGGAATTTCTGGATGAGAAGCATGATACAGCTGCATAATTACAGTATAGCAATATGTAAAATATGCAACTAACTGAGTATTTTAAACGATGCTTGCAACTTAAACTGATGCATCCACTTCATATACAGCTTGATTGTCCAGGCTTGTATCAATAAGATGGAGTGGAGCAGACAGGAAGAGAGCTGCTCCTGGCTGTAATACTGTTTCAGGGCCACAGAGACACTGCCAAGGGGGTCTCCTTCCATTGCATTAATATATGCATCCAATTACTGAGAGGCTTTTTGTTTGCTTGTTCCAGCTGTAGAATGCAATGCGGTACTTGTGCTCACACTGTTGTGTTCATGTCTACTGCAGAGGATAAAGGCTTTTTGGAAATTCAGCTACAAGAAAATACTGCCTTCATACCTCAAGTAAGCATCTACACTGTGCAGTTAAAGTTCCAGTAATCTGATTTTTTTTTTCTGTTAAAATTCAAACGAGAAACTCTACAGTCTTATTTTGGACTGTTTTTCATGCTTTCTATTTTCTCTACTATGAAAATAGTTTTTATTTCTTGAACTCCTTCACAACCCCCAGTGTGCAAAGGTTTAATATCGATTTTGATCAGAATGCACTCAGTAGTAGACCCTGGTCTTGCAAAGAGACTGGTGCAAAAACTTCCTTGTGCTTGTAGCAAAAAAACCAAAAACCTCATTCAGAGGCAGATTAGCTAAATCTTCTGCTCCTGTATTTTAGAGAACTGGCTGTTTTGCACTAGGAAACAAAAGTGTATAAATGCATTTCCAGGACATTGACTTCCTTTTAATTTTTTATGGGAGGGATCAATGCCTCTAATGAGATGTTTTCTAGACAAAGTATTTTACCCCACAAAAAGCATGCTTAATTGAGAGATTTAGCGTTAAGAACCCTTTCTGTTCCCATATTGGAGATGTGAAGGACAGAAATTCCCACAAATCCAACAATTATGGGCAAGAGAGGCAAGGAAACCTCATCACTTTCTTATCTAGAACTTGATCCGATGACAAAAAACTAAAAGTGAATTAAAAGGAAACAGAGAAAGCCCATCCTGTGGGATGCTGAATGCCCTTCTCTCCCCTCAGTTCCTGGAAGAAAAGGATGCTCAGCAGCTCATATTTTTCTTGATTTTCCTACAGTTCTTGTGTGGAAGATTTTAAAAAAGAACATACCTTTTGCATACTGGTTGTATCAGCCCAGGACCTGTTCTGAGAATTGGATTCACTCTGGAAAAACAATCACAAAACACCCACTGTTCAACAGCTCCTAGACACAGTGGGGTGGACTGAGAATAGCATGTCAGATTTAATTTTAAATGCATCCAATTTTCTTTTCTCATATGATATTTTCTTGGCTATTTTTATAAGATTCTTTTGACTTTTCCTGTGTTAGTGCCCTGATTTTTAATTTCTTTAATTCTCGTTAGGCTACATGAGAACTGATATAGTCACATCAAAATGTCAAGCATTTGCAAATAAGTATTTATGGACTTCAAAAAATTGAATTATGTAAATGAAGTTCAATGAATTGTGAAAAGATATATTATTCTCCACACTGTGTGTTGTACATCTTCTTCAAAAAAATTCTTTTCAACTGATACCATGAGCATGATAGAGCGCAACACTTCCATTGGAACCATCACGGTTTAATTACATGGCAATATATGTACTCCAAATATTTCTAAAATGGGTAGAATTTGCAATGTAAATGCATATCAAAATTGCTACATGACCTGTACAGTAGCCAGTTTTCAGAGCTATATAGCAATCCCGTCCAGAAAACATCAAGATGGTCTAAAGAGAAAAAACCAAAAAAACCTCAAACTAAAGCCAAACAAAAAGCCACTAAGAAATATCTATCATTTGTACACATTATGCTGAAAGACCAGGACTCAGCACATGCAGGGCCAAATCCCATCAGCCCACAGTCCTCATTACTCTGAAGGGACTAGGCTGCCTGCAGTCTGCATTGCATCAAGTCCTGTAAGATCATTTGCTATTTTACAAGGCAAGAGAAATTTCAACCATCAAGAATATGGATTTTAAAAATAGGGGACATTTTAGAAAGAAGTGTATACTGTTTTTAACAGCAATGTTGAGATGTAATGAATTTGGGAAACATTCTGAGTAGAGCACATTTTTTAAATTAGAAAAAACAGTAAAATCAAGACTACAAAAGGTGAGGATTTTGCTATAAATATATGCATACTTCTCATGCCCTCCAAAAGACAGAATAGCTAGCATTTTTTAAACCAAGGCATGTGCCTGACTTCATCCTTAGAGTGGGTCTGTTTTTAGAAGGGATCTGAACACTCAGTTTTACCAACTTCAGCAAAGAAGCTGAGAATAGGCAAAGTAACCTATTACTCTGGAAAATGCAGGCCATTCTACATCTTCTCTAAAAATTTAATTACATAAAAAAAGATCTTAGCTAATCAGACTTGTACAGGAAGCATGTGCAGGGTGACTCATGCCTTCCTCTGCATTGTGCTGGCAGAAAATGGAGCTGGTGGAGGCAATGCCTTCCCTGTCTCAGTGCAATGCACTCATCTGGCAGCTGTGGTGGATTCCAGCCACCCCAAATTCTGGCAGGGGAATAGGCAGGGTGTGCCAGGACCATGCTTTATACAAGCCAGAGAAAGCACTGCAGCAAGAAGAGGTTATGATTTTGCACAGGGCACAGATCCTGTTACCGACATCACTTATCTTTGTACCCCACTAGTTTGTTTTTCCTGGCAGAAGTTGAATGCCTCATATAGCCATGCTCATTTTGACACAGGTTCTAAAAGGCATACATTAGACTTGTATCCATAATAGACTAAAAAGGCCCTTCATAATCAGATTATGTTTGCTGTGACAATCACAGTCCTCAATTATACAACTGTATATAAAATACCTAATGTTTCAAGAAGTAACATTTTTCAACATTAAATTAAACTTGCTAAAAATACAGTGTACTTCCTGCAATTTCTCTCTATACATCAGAAGAGTAATGCTGTATTTATAGCAAAGATGATACTTCCATTAAATCTTTCAATCAGCTAGGGACTGAGATAATTGGCAAAATTCTCTTCACTGCTATTTAGTCAGCTAGCTTTAAACCACAGTTAAACTTTACAACAGTGTTTCTCACCCACTCTAGTTTTATTTGATGTTATTATATCTGTCAACCTTGAACAGGAAGATGCAGAGAGAATTGAGAAATTTTTTGTCTCCCTGATCATTCTGAAAATCATCAAGGTGGTCAGTATAAGCAAGGGGGGTAGGGAATCTAAGAAAATATTAGTTGCGACTGATAGAAGAGTCTTCAGTTGCCCTCACTGCACTGTTTCCTATCTACCATTGCACATAATAAAATACATCCCCATGGCACAGGCACTCAAGGTACGGTCAGCTGTCTGTGGAGAAGAGTGTACCTGGAGATGCAGGACTATGCAAGGACAATGCCTGGAGAAGAAGCACTTTCGGTCCCAATCAGCTGTGCTCAGGAGCAATGGTTGACAAAGGGATGATGCAGAAATTTTAAACTTGTTGTATGAGGTTTACCAGGATTTTTTATCTCTTATGCCATATTTGCACTGGAATCCATAACAGTGTCAACCCTTGTTTCTTGGTAAATACCTTGCAAGGTAAAGGGTTTGGATAGACTTTTACAGTTGTAAATCATAAAAGGTACAAAAACAGGTGCATGATTTTCCACTGATTATTTTTATGGGACATTAGACCTCCTGAAATGCAGCTGCTTGATCTGACATTTTTAGTCTAAACACTTCTGGAAATTATGTGGGAAAGCATTCTACATTTTCACATAGCAATGATTGTAGGAAAAAATGTTCACCTTTTTCCTCCAAAATGATGTACAGAATGGGAGCTATCTTACCTGGTTTTAGCCATCTCAAATTTAGGCATTGACTTTACTTAAGGTATAGATTCATCCTATAAATAACAGAAAGACTGGAGAACCTCCAGACAGAGATTCTCCATCCTGAAATAATTGGCAAAGATGACTAGTGCAGAGTGAGCCGATTTTCCGTATTAGGAGCACAAGTGGGAGGTAGGAGGATTTATATGCTGTTTAAGTATTTTCATAAGGTAAAAATCTTCACCACAAAAACTATTAAGAGAGGCCAGCTGGAAACATTCCCACTTAATATTTTAATGTGGATTTCCCCAAGAGGAAATGTTTCACCGTCACTTAAGTAATTTGAAAACTGCTTGTTGGAAAAGAAACATGAGGAGGAAAAAAAGTGATTTTGTGATGCATTCCAGTAATACAATTGTTAAGTAATGGGATAAAAAGCTTGACTGCACACATACAGAGGAACACAGAGGCACAAAGGTGGGAGGGGGAGTTCAAATTATGCCCTGTCCCACCTCCTGCCAGCCCCATCTTATCCATCAGGCCATCGAAGGCCCGTCTCCATATCCATGAAGAAGCACAAGGACTCAAGGCAGGTGGAGAAACCCCAAAAACCCAGTCAGAGAAATAGCCCCCACTCCAAGACTTCCACAGGAATGCCTCAGCATCGTGGACTGGGGACATCCATCCCCATGAGGCAGTAGGAGCTGCTCTCCAGGTCCCTCACCACACTGAGGGGGCCACTGCCTAGGGCAGGGGATACACTGTGAGATGCAGAGGAAGAACATTGCAGGATTGCATAGGACTGATTATGGGATGTTTAGGGCAGGAACCAGAGGTGGAGAAAGGGAAGGATCAAGGTGATTTGGGGAGGAACACACATAGAAGAGTAAGGGGATAAAAGGGATCAGTTATGTGTGAACTGAGCTGGTCAGCACACTCATCTGGCTATGTCCTGCACCCCATTGGTGAAATCTGTCTTGTCCTCTTTCTAAACCTCTCTCTAACTCTTTTCCTGGGTGAGGGACTCTCGGGGGTGGGTGGGCATTGGTGCATGTGTCTCTGGGATTGAGGCAGGAGGAAGGGGAGAGTGGTAACCCAGAGAAGCTTCTGTACGAGCTGTGTGGCTTGGCCCAGTTCCAGGAGGGAGGCCCAGCGGGTGTGTGATGTGTGTGTGTGCCACTGCAGGTGTGTGTCAGAGCATCTGTCCCAGCAGCTGGAATGAAGCCACAGCCTTGGGGGCTCATACGTCCAGGTGCCAGAAACAGGGGAGACTGGGACCCAGGGACAGGTACCGGGTGTAAGAGCCCTGCTTCTGGAGACCCACACTCTGCATATGGAGATATCCACCTGCGCCAGCACACCTCCACCCTGCTCAGACAGAGAGGGAAGCAGGATGAGGGAATAGAATTACCATTTTCAATTTTATTCAAGGAAGATATTTCCACTGACTCAAACAAACTGTGGATTTTTGCTTTAAAGAATATCTTCACACTGTTTTAAACAGGTTTTTCCTCCTGTTTTGAAGCACAATATTCCCTAGGATACTAAAGATATGCTTCTATTTATTGCCTTTAGAAAAGCTTACTGGTACAGATTCTAAAAGTATTCTCATCAAGAGTAGAAAATGTCCGAATGCCTTTCTGAAACTACAAGTTTCAGAAGTAATTCAAACATCATACAGAGGAAATTTTATGGCCTCAGTAACACAGTAGGACAGGTTAAACGATCATGATGTTCCCTTCTGGCCTTAAAATTTATTAAGTACCTCTCATTTTTTCTGTTGATAGGTTCAGTAATACCTTCCAACTGCACAGCTCTCTGTGGATATTATATGGTACCTGCATATCTTCCATCTTAGTACACGAAAAACTCAGATTCTGAGTTAAATGGCACAATCATCATGCAAGAGTGCACTAGAACCTACATTAGACCTTAGATTTATTGAGTGACCATTCTAGGCGCAGTCCATCAGCCTCCCAGTTTCTCCCTAGCTAGTTAATTCCAGTGCTCCTTTTCCTTCCCTTCAGTAAAATAACAGCAATATCACCTTCTTATTTCTGTTAATCTATAAACTGCTGTCAACAGTGATTTCAGCTCATGTGGAATTTCTTCAGCTATTTCTAAGCAAACTACCATGGGCAACATCAGCTGTGTAGCAGCAGTAACAGGGAGCTAATTGCAAAGTAATTACCTTAGCATTTAAAAGACACGGTTTGCATCCTCTGCTGCCATACCTGGTACAGAGGCACAAGGCCTGTACCAAGTACCTGCACCAAAGCCAGAAGAGGCTCTCAGACTGCATTCAAGCTGTAACTACACAGTGTACAGGTACCCCAAGTGCAGCTGGGAACATCCACTGCAGGTTTTTATATTTGATGTGCACCTGACACATATAATGGGAAGTTCGTGGATTTTTCTGGAGGTGGGATCATAACTTGCATATGCACTAATCTTATCTTTGATTGTTATTCTGGGTAAAAGTATTTACATTTTAAATGATTCATACTCATTCAACATTACAAAACAATTATGGCAATACTCTTCGTAATAAATTGTAGTGAGCAAAAATTTAGAATTTGAAGTTTGAGATATAAAGTAAATTGGATATTAATACTTAATTAAGCTAATAAAAAATTGAAGAACAATTTTTACAGCACATTTAATAAATATATTTCATGTGTAAACTCTCAGGAGCAACTTAAAAACACGTTGAATGGAAATGCCCTGAGGTGGCTCGAGTTTCTCCTCTGTAGCTGAATTCAAGGCTTGATTACAATGACCTGTTTTCCACACCAGCTCTGCCCCTTTCTCCATTTTACTCCATACCTACAGAAGTTTTAGGGAGAGATGATAGGATAATGTACACAGAATTGATAGCACTACATAGGTGAAGTGAGAACCCTGAGCAGCTCTTTCAGTGAGCTCTCCCGGCAGCAGCCTGCAAGCAGTGCCTGAGTAAACATGCAAAAATTAAAAGAACTGAGAAAATACACCAAAGAAGTTGCCTCCTTCATAACAACACCAAATGTGAAGGGTATCCACCCCCAGAAAATATATTCCTCACACACAGGGCCACAGACTGTGTGACATGTAACAGCTGTAAAAATGTCTTTCCATCCTGCAGGTAGGAGATTGCACATCACTGCTCTGTGCATAAACCTGGGGTGCTCTGCAGCCTGCCTCAGTCCTGGCATCTTATATCTTGCTAAGTGCCAGACAGCAAACCCACTTACCAACCTTCCTAACCCCACCCGGTCCTTCAGTCTTATTATATCCTTCTCTGTTTCATATCAGTTGTGCATGCTCAGAAGTGCCTTTTCAGCAGAAATGAGCCTCTGTTACCTAACTGGGGACATGTACGTAGATGAACAGGCACTTAGTTTCTGTCTCAATCCTCTAGAGAAACAAAATGATTAAAGGTGGTCAGAGATGTGACTAACTTTACACAACTTTGTAATGACCACTGCAGGCCTAGTAATCTATACATGACATCATTTACTATATCCCTTCTCAGGTGTCTCTTTTCCAAGGTCAAATGTGCTAGGTTACTTGTCTCTTCTTACATAGAAATCAATCCCTGCCTCTGTTTTGTTGGGTTTTTTTCTGAGGGGTTTTGGGGAATTTTTTTTATGTGCTTCATATTATATACCCTGCTAATGTTAGTCTGAGATCTTTTTAGTATATACCTATACATTTCCCATGGACAGAAAAAGGAGCACATATTGATTGCAATAATCACAGCAAATCACTCATCCTTTGCTTTTAGCTTTGCTTTTTTACTTTGATTTCTCTTATGTATTTTTTTCCTTATTTGTGCTATTGTTTTTCCTTTTAGCCCAGGATCAGCTTCCACTGGAGTGTACTGATCTGTAAGGGGAACCTATTTTGCCATTCTCAGGTACAGAACTCATGACAGAAGAGGCAAGGAGCAGTCTTCTTTCACCTAGAAGAGACAAAGTACAAAATACAACTGCTTGGCTTTAGTTTTTCTAAGAAATATAGCTTCATGCACATCTTCCTACATTAATTGGTCCTAGTTATTGGTCTTAAAAACTGAGGACAAGAAAAGAATGAGTATTGCTGTTATATCCATTTTTAACTATATGATGTGCTTAATTTATGGAGCTGTGGCACTCAGCTATATGAGAGAAGAAGAAAAATCCAGGCTAGAAGAGGAGGAAAGAGGATTCTATGTTTTTAATACATTATTTAAATCTTTTACTTATATTGGAATTTTTTCCTTTTGTTGAAGCAAACTTTGGCTTTATAAAGTAATGATTCTGTGAAGGATTAATGTGGAAAAATTTTGCATTTAAACTCAATTTTCTTACTTGTACCAGTATATGAGTTGATCACAAATCAAACCAAAGAATTGCGTAGAAGTGATTCAGAGGAAGCAGGGAGAGGAATGGCAAAAAAGGATTTTGTCAAGCCCTAAATGCTTGGGAAGACAGAGAGCATACCTGACAGAATTAGCACGTGTATCTCAGCATAGAAACTTTGGTTGTCTTTGGTGGCCAGGATTTTTGCCAGTTGTCTCCTCCTTTACCCTCAAGGGGAAAAAAATCTTTGGAATTAACATATTTGTTGAATGAGGCACATAATTCTGTCTTTCACTGTACTCCATTTCTCATAAGGCACATAATCTATTCTCGGATTTCCCAGCTGAATGCAGCTCTGAGCTTGTGGAAAGGATCACAGAATTTTATTTGAATACAAGCTAGTAGCTGTGTTTTGTGCCTGGTATGATTACCGAAATCACAATGTGTCCCTTTTTATGTATGGAGCAGATTTATACCAGCGTATACAGAAAAGTCTTTCTCTGCCATTGGCACTGAAGAATATCATCTGGAGCATCTCCTAAGGCCACACAGTTGAGGTACACCTGTTATTACATGTTATAGTCTTTCTCCGCTGCTATAAAACACAAGGTCTGTATTTTCACATGTGCTTACACTAATGATAGATGAGTCATATTCCAAATTACTGTTGTGGAAAGCCAACCCCCAGGCACCAACCCATTTTCATGCAAGCATGCCAAAATGAGATTATATCCTTGAGCCAAACCACGATTAAAAAGGCCCTTAAAAACACTAATAATTCCGACTTAATCAGTGATTATTGCTCTTTTTAAATGGAGTTTAAAATTTGTTCAGTGGCTTTGATTTTCACTTTTTGTTAAATCAAGCACTGTTTTTGCCAGAATGGAAAATCTGTCACATTGCAATAACACTTCAAGTGCATAAGTACAGCCTAAAAATTGAGCATGTGTAGCTTTAACATGAGGATGGGAATTAATTGTTCTTTTGCTGTAATATCTGGGGAAACTGAAGGCAATTCACATTTCCGTGTGCCACCACGATAGTGACACCACCATTAGTTTCAACCAAACTAATCATCCTTCTCCTGGCCTCATTTCCAAGGTTATATAAAACCCCTGAGCATGACACAAGTCATGCAGCAGAATTCAAGTGAAGATGGTACTGAAAGATGAGATTAATGGAAGAATCATTTATTTCAGAAATTAGAGTTTGGTAGGGTGGATTTAGTTCAACAAGACATTCCACAAGAAGATATTTCTATAGAAATCTCTCTCTTGTCATGCCTTTTAATTAAGTTTAAAATCTTGCATGGCTCAAAGTAATGTACACAAAATAAGTAAGCAGGCAGCTGCAAATATAATAGAGGGAAAGAAAGGATGTCACATGTTGCTAAACAAAGATGTGACACTTGCTGGACAGAGAAGAAAATAGAAAGAGCAGAAATATTAAAACCCAACAGGATTCTTGATTTTACATTCTTCTTCTCTTCTACTTTCATTTCACTAGCACATGGGATGGATGCCAGAGATGCATCAAACTGTCCAAGTATAATTTAAGTAGTCAGGGAACAGATGTTCACAACAGTTTCTGGTCAGTGCAGGGATTTTACTACCTGCCCACAAGGTTCTACCCACTGTGAAAACTGTATTTCTGGAAGATGTACTCTATCAGTTTATATCAAAATACATGTATTCTGTAAGGTTGAATGACCCTAATCGACTCCCAATGTAATACAGTATCTCCTCCCTTCTTCTCATCCTCCCTTTCTCCAAGACTGGATAGAAGTTACTTGCAAAGGCCAATATTATAATGCGGACTTCAAATGCTTAAATATTTCAGGAATTTGACTTTGGATATTGGTGACTTCCTACTGTGTGAACAGGTGGGAGAATGCTGGAAACTGTAGGTGAACAACAGTTCTCCTTCCCTTTTCCCTTGTACATGCAGCAAAGGTCACTACTTTAATCCACACTTTCAAAGGAAGAAGGCTGTGCCAGGTCCAGAAATCTACCAAAACTTTTTCCTTTTTATCATTTTTCCTCAAAAAGTAAGAAAAATGGTAATTTCTCTAAGTTGGTTATCAAGGTGTATTGATTCTTTTCATTTAAGAGGGAAAGGTAACCAAATACATTCATGGGATTGAACATATCAGGATTAATATACAGAAAGCAATATATTGACATGACTGGAACTGGTAATAGAAAGAAAAAAAACCTTAAACCTAAAAAAGGGTGACTGGAAAAATGACAGTTAATGAATCAAGTTTATGACTTCAGCAATACAAAAGATTTACTGTTCATTAGGGTTAAACTTAAACAGCAACATCTATAGCCCACATATACATAATTTTGCTAGTTTTATGTAGATCAGCTCCAGTGGAATAACTGTATTAGTGGATCTTTTCATGTGAAGTTTTTCCCAGCTTCCCTGGAGCCCACAACAAGAATGTGCTATCATGACAGCACTGCCAGCAGAATCCAAGAACGGCAATTTTAAGCTAGCTGTGGTTTCTCTAAACATGCCACAGTACAGCTGTGGCCTTGGCCTTCACTGCAGAAGGCAAAATTCAAATGTCCATCTTCATAATATCCGTGGGGTGTTTGGGGGTATATTTGACTTGTTTTAAACATTTTCTTTAAGAAGAAAAATGTTTTTGGACTAATTGCGGCAGAACTTCCGGAAGAAGAAAAGACTTCACATTTCCTTCAGTAGGAAAAGAATCAAGACATTGTATGTTATGGTGCATGTAAGAATCACAGCACAGGGATTCAGAGGCAATGGAAAGGAATTTACCAAGACCAAAGGGGACACAGCAGTTTTTTTCCTAAGCTACCAATATAATGTTAACTGGAATAAAGCTCAGAAGCAAGAACTCATTGTCTGGGACACAGTGGGAAATGTAAGAGCTGTATATAAAATTATTGGTTTTCTTTATTTTAACTTCTAGTCTGTGATCCCTATTTGCTTAGAGCTTTATTTTTAAAAGTGAAGTTCCATTCAAATAAAACAAGACATTACTGATTTTCAAAACATCCTGGTCTCTTTGAAGAGCTAACCTGGAGCCAGTCTGAGTAGACTGCCCTCACATCTGCGGCCTGCTTTGTGCCACCATCTCAGCCAAGAAAATACAAACAAGCTAAGACTGATAACCTACTGTCTTAGTTTAGAAATAGTATGCTTATCAAATTGCATACAGGTGGAAGATCTCTTTTGTAAGTCTGCTGTTTTGACCAGAAGGACAATATAATGTTGCCTTATATCATTAGGTCTACGTGGTACATATGTTCCTTCGTGTCTAGAAGATCCCTTAAAACAGTCCTGAAACAAGTGGTCTTGTTGGATCTCCAAGCACTGTCTTGTCATATCAGACCTCTGTGAAGAAACAAAATAATCATAGTAAGTAAAGCTTTCACTATTTTTCCACTGTCATAAAAGCAACAATGAGAAACTGTTCTCTGCTTACACCAAAGTTCCTGAAGTGACTTTGAAACACAAAATAAGGTAACACTACATAGGCTTCATTTTTTCCGGCATGAAAAAAATCTTCAAATATGGTGGTTAGGTAGCTACGAATGAAAAAAAAAAAACTAAAAGAGAAAACCAAAACACTGAGCAAGATCCTTCTTTCCCTGGTTAAAATACACTAACACTCAGATGTTGTGTAAATGGTTCCACATCATCTGGTACCTATAAAGGGAAAAACAAACCATCATTTGCAGGTTACTGTACTTCTCACATTTTCAGTAATGTACCACAGCGTACTAATTGTCATAACACACAGCACAATGTACAAAATATTTAAAGTGAAGTATGTTATCTCTTATTCATATTTATGCTACATAGCTCAGGAATGCACTTCCATGGTGTGCCATTGCTATTCCATGTGTTGCCTGGCTGTGTAGATTACATGGGAAATATGAGAGAGAGAGCATTATACAGAAATTACACACTTTCCACAACGCAGCCTTGCACTGCACCATGGATGATAATCACAGCAACTCCTTCTTCCACCATGATGTTACAGGGACCCTGTCACCACCTCATAGCCTGCTCCAGCACTCCCACAGACTGCAGCCTATCCTGCAACTGTTCCCACTGGATCCCTGCAGAACTGCACAGACATCAACAGATCCAGCTCCCTCAGCACTTGGCCAAACCCTGGGTCTAACAAGAATCAACAGATTAGTTTAGGATGTGCCATTCTCTCTCTGAGACAACCCTGCATCCATTCGCCTGCTTCAGCGATGCTGAATGCAGCCCCAGCATACCTGCACCTATATTTTTCCCCATCCAGACATGGGGAGACATGTACCCTCGTCTGCCTTGTTTGATTGTGGTAGTCCCTGGAAGAACCAGTGTCTGTGGGAAGGAGCCAGGAAGGAAGCAACCACAGACTTTGCAGGGTCTCGTGTTTGCAGCTCCCTGGGTTATTTTTGAAGCCAGCCAGAATGGCAGCACAGCCCTCTGTTTCTTTGCAAGTACATGCCTGTCCCTATAGAGTTCCACTGGCAGAAATTTAGAGAGGGCAAGTAAGGGGCATTGCTCATGGCCTAGAAACAGCGACAAGCAGGACCTTTCCAAGACTCGGTGCATCCATAGTCTTAGAAATGAGATGGCAGCAAATTATTCCTCACATCCTCTTTCAGCAGCTCTCACATTTTTGTAAATCACAGACTCTATCAGATGTAGCTAAATTGGGGGAAAACTCATAAAGATTTCTGTCTTCCTGGTTGACATCCAGTAGACCTCTTTTTTCCTAAGGAAGGCATCATTAAACTTTCACAGCCAGACAAGTTAGCATGTGTCATCCAGTCTGGGATAGCTTTCCATACATATCTTCTCAGCCCACACCAAGGCAATTAATTATTTTAACCTTCTTTCTCTGAAAGTTTACATTATGGAAATGTCTTGCTCTATCAATTGGAGAAATACACTCAGTATCGTCTTCCCCAGCAGACTCTTATGCCTTCTGTTATCACAGTTTTTCTCTCATCTTTCACTCCTCTACCAAATGCAAACTTCAAGCCTACTCCCGCTCTTTTCTCATCTGCTATCCATCCTACGCCCCCTCCTTCAGTTCAGTAGGGTTTTTCCTTCATTATACGTGCATGCCAACCGGGAGGCTCAGCCACAGAGTGAAGCTGGCATCTCACAAGGTCCTACCTCTGCCTTCTGTACATCTTCATTACACCAAGAAATAAATTATCTTGTTAGTTACATTATTACATTGTAAGTTGACAAGTAAATCTTATTATAAAAGTGTAATGATACAATAAGATATTTTATTCATGCATTTAGCCCTCACTCTCTGACACTTAATTATATCTACTGCTGCATGGTGATCTGAAACATTAATTTGAAAAATCAACTAAAATCCTCCATAATAGACTGATTTCCTGCCGTGCTCTTAGGGTTCTCTTTTAACATATACTGAAATTGCTTTAAACATGCCCAGTGAACCTTAGAAGAGCTTGATGGGAATGGAAAAAAAAGAAAGACTGCATAGTGGGCATTTTGTAAAGAACTGCAGAGAGAATCAAATCTGAGCTTGTGTATAGGATGAAGTTTAGCAAGGACAGAAATGAGATCTTCTCTAACAAGAGCAACATAACACCCATGCATCTGCTCCACCACAGTACAGGGAGCACATAACCCAAGTGTCTCAAGCTATTGCACAGTGCAGCTGAGGCTGCTTCCCAGCTTTTAATGGTGCTTTAGCCCAGGGACCTTGGTTCCCATGAAGATATGCACACACATGAGCATGCTGGCTGAGGAAGCTGCAGTGTGAGCTGGACACTGCACACCATGGAGCCCTGAGCATACCTGGGATACAGCAGATCATCTAAACTTTTCCTTTAAGGCAGCCAGCATTCAGCCTGTGTTTAGATTCCCTACAACTCCCCACTACCACAGCATGGATAGCCCCAGAGCTGTCTTGGGTCTTGAAAGGAAAAGTAATAGGTTATTCCCCCTGCTCTGCAAGTGTTCACCCCTTATCTCATAGTAGGAGCTGATGGGGCAGATAGTGACTGCAAGGAGAGCCAGGGCCAGACATCTTGCAGGTAAACCAGGCCTGAAGTCCACTTGGGAAGTAGAAGACCCAATTGATGCTCCCCAAGAACTCTAGCAGGTTGACTCCACCACAGCCCCAAAGGATACAGGGTTTGACATTTTTATTGGAGGACTATTTTAGGGATACTTTTTTAGAAGTACTATTTAGATGCACTAAGGTCCTGCATCTTCCAGTAGGAACATGTAAAACATGCAAAGCCCTATTGCACAGATCTTCTCCCACTAACCTCCCTGCATCACTGAATCATCCCAGTCTGCATCCTAAAAGAGCCCAGAACTGCTTGCAGGTGTAATGGCTACAGATACACACCTGCATGGAGTTGGAGCTTGAAGGGGGAGGCAAGTCAATTTGATCTGCAAATCTTAATGTAAAAAATATTCTGAAATTGAGAAAAAAAAAGTTATAGTTCCCAAACTACGTATATGTTTTGTTCATGACCCTGAGATGATCTCCAAGCAAATAATCTCTCATGCTAAAAAGTAGCCTGACCCTGCACACTTTCAGTAAGGAGCCCAGAGACAATAGAACAGGGACATTTTCATTTTCTTAATGTGAACAAAACAAAGCATCTCATAAACCTGAACAACACCCACCCTTTTTAACTAAGCAAGCTGAAAAATTTTCCCATCTAGTGTAAAGGAAATCGGAAGAAAAAAGTCTGTATCTCTTCTTGTGGTGATAAATAAGGCTAAGAAAATTCCAGTAGAGTAGTTGCACTAAATGTAAAGGAGAGCTTAAGGAACTTTGTCACTCCTTTTTTGCTGAACGTCAGCTGGAGGTAAATGGCCAACTTTTCTGCACTCCTTCAAAAATCCTTCTGAAAGCTATATTCACTTCATCATCTCAGTAAAATTTTGTCTTCTGCTTGCATATCACATACCCCATCAAACTTGGGACTTGCCACTTTAAACAGAAGACTTACTATCAGTAAACATGTCTTTTCAAGCCTCACTCTGGCCTGATTCTATTCATCAGTAATAAACTCTAAGTATAAATCTTTTTTACTGCTATACTTCTCTCTGTGTCAAAAATTCACATATAGATTTGGTACAAGCAAGTCCAACTTCTTCTGAAAGTTTAGGAGGCAAACTCTGCAATGACAGAACATTGCAAGTTATAGGCAACTATAAAAACATTTGAGTGACAAAATATACCTGTTTGCAATTCAGGGAGAGTATCAAGACAGCAATTCGTGCTACAGTTTTCAGAAGAGCTAAACCTCAATAGCAGGGACAAAAGATTTTTTAAAAAATCAGATCTCACTAAGACACCAAAGTGACCAGGTTTTAATATAAAGTGAGTCCAAAAGTTGTCTATTAGGAGCTCAGCTAATTGTGACCAACTCGACTGAAAATCTAAAAATTAGCACGTGAATTATTTTCAAGGTCTGCTCCCTAAGGATATTTCATCAAAATTCTGGAAAAGATGATATGAAGAGTAGAGCAGTTCAAAGTCATGACTTGACGCATATGTCCATACTGCTTAACCATCAGTTTGGGTGCAAATTTACCATGTGGTACTTAAGTCATCTGCAGAAGACATACTCTAAGTCAAAACTGTTTCCTCCTTAGTAATATTTAGGCAGAAAGCATAAAAATGGTGCTGCAATGTTATGAATGGCTTGGGGTCCCTGTAACAGTCTAGCTAAGACTCTTTCTGAAAATCAGTTATCTTCTGGCTGGGAATAGGTGTAAATTAATCTTTTCATCTCGGAATAAATAATTCCTTCTTAATACAGTCTTCCTCTGATTTTCCAGTGATTCTTTCTTCTTTAATGCTGTTTTAAGAAGTATTTTCAATTAAGGAGTAAACAACCTGTTCTGAACTTGTTATTTCAACTCAAGAAAAATGACTGGTTCAGTTCCTTGTAGTCAAACTATTAACTTAGACAATTATCAAGGACCAATTAGTTACAATGCAGTTCTGAAAGAAGTCCTTAAAAACACATATATGAATATAACCTAAATTCTACCAATAATATGGAGAAAGAATGTTATACAGTAACCATGAGTCTATTTTTAGAGAAATGATTAAAACACAGAAATATTTAAATATTTTATTTGGTTTTTAAATTGACAGGTCTGAAGAACATATATATATAAACCGTTTTTGTTTAGTAACCAAGAAACAAGTTTCAAGAATAATGAAACAACTCAGAAATATATTATCTTATCCTCAATAATTGGCAAAATCAATACTTCACTGTATGACCTACAGTATCTGTTCCTGGGGGACCACTAAATTGAATCTACTTGGGAACCGTGGTAAATAGAATCCTAAACTTTTCTAGAACTTCATTTGTCATGTATGATTTATCACTATTTTTTCATTTCACAATGCAAGTGTCACTTGTTGGTTTCATCTTCCTGTAGAAAGCAAATTGTTTTGATGAAGGTCAACTGTATGAGTTGGGTAAAAAAGGCAGACTGGTCATGATAGTTCACTTAAATGGAAAACCGTCCTACATGAATGCCATTAACAGTATCCTTCCTGATGTCAGAATATCTTAATGCAGTGACCCAAGTAGGGAAATGCTCTGAGTTTTACCTTAGGCATACTGAAATATAAGTCAGAGTGTAGAAGATTAAATAGAAGTCATTTTTCTGCTCTCCTTGCACAGAAAAATAGACTTTAAAGAAGACAAATTTTAATTTGCATTGCCAATTATATTGTAACACCTAGAATTTTCTCTTCCCCTTAACCACATCTTACCCTATTAAGCACTCATTGTGTTAAATACTCTTGATAGATAGAGGCCCCCATGGACTGCAGCTTTTGGAACAAAATGAGTGAGAAGGAATGGAATAAGAAGGTTGGAAAAAATCCCATGATTATTATGTTAGACTATTAACAATAAAGAATTTGTTATATGTACACAAGAGTTGAGGAAAGGATAAATGACCTATCTTTGGGAACTTCTATCTAGGATTAATGATATGGAGCAAAGAGCACATGGTCTGTAGAAGTGATTGGACTAGTGGAAATCAGCGCTGTTGTCAAAAATGGGGTGCATGCACAAGAAAAAGTATGAAGGAGAAGCTATGAAACCCCTTCAGGACAAGAACCTTTGAACTACCTTGACTGCAGTTTAAGGTTCAGTCTGATACTGACATGACCATCTTCAGTAAAAGAGAACAAAACCACAAAATTTCTAGTTTTTGTAGGAATAATATGTAAATATTTCCTAAGAAATTAGTGTCATGGAATCTCTTTGTTTTTGCAGAGTGCTCAGATTCACATTCCACCACAACAGTCATACTCCCTTAAAATCCCATTGGGTAACACCAGTTTTAATACAAACCATGTTCTGAGTGGAGCTACCACAGATCTGCATTATTCAGACATGTCTGATATGTAGAGCAGCCACATATGATGTAGATCACGTTTAATAAGAAACATTAAAAACTCTGCTCCCTCTCAGCCCCAAAATTCTCTTGAATAGAAAAATTAGATGATCTCCAAAATGTCAATCTCTTGGTTTTGTGTGGTATTAAATCAATCTCACTCTAATGCCTTGTGCTACTCAATTTGTTTTCAGTTATGTAGTTTTCTCCCTTCTTTTCCTACGTAAGTAAAAGTCTTATTAAATTATTTAATCATTACATAGAAATTTCTGTCTGAGGTCGAACTGCTAGTAATTCAACCACACCTTTCATATCTCCTTTAAAAGTGAGCTGTCTCCTCTGAACAACAGAACTTGCAACATGAATTTAAGAGTCCATGTCAAAAAGAGGTAGCAGTAAAAGGGAAGACCGATGCATATAAAAAAAGACTGAAGCAGCTACTGTTTTATATTTTAGTTCAATACTTAAATCTCTTCTGCACTAAAAGTTGTTAAACCTTTTCCCTTGATCACGATTTGTGAACATTTCACTTATCAGTTGAACAGATATTTTTCATCATTCCAGAGGAAATGGAACTGTCCTTACACTATGGTCATGCTGCAGTGTTTTGAAATGCAATTAATTTATATATCTATATTAAAATATCCTTCTGGGTAACTGTGGGAAGTAGCGTGGGCCAGGGGTTCAGTCCTGAGGTGAGGTGAGACCCTGGAGCCCTGGGTAGGGCATTCAGGTAGGGTCTGAGGTGAGGGGGGGTCAGGGGTTCCTTGAGGATCCAATACTACTAATTTCAAAGGCTTTTCTCCACTCAGGAGTAGCACATTCTATACCACAAGTGTGTATGTGAAACTTGTTCTTTGTTGAGTCATCCTTCACCCTAAAGGGTCACCCCCTGGGAAAACTGAAATTTATTAAGCTATCTAAGGCATTCTGTAAAGAGTTAGGTCCTTCTCTTTTCCTTTCTTATGTCCTTCCTCTTGTTTTCCTCCCAACACACAACTCCCAAACATGGAGTATTCTGCCAAGTGTGGTAGAAGCTAAAATATTAAATTCTCTTTGAATCATTCAAAGAAAAAGCAAAGATTAAACCCACTTTCACCTCCAGGTCAATTGGTCAACTTCTTAACCTACATCTGCAAAAGGGAAGAGGAAACAGTGCTGAGACACAAAATGGTGCATGGAGCCACAGTAACCCATTTCAGCTTTCAGGCAACCTCTTGGGCCCTGGTTTCAGTGCTGGCAGCAGTGGGAACAAGAGAGGAAGAGCAAAGTATAAAATTGCTGAAGGGATGTGACAAGCCTGGTTGGCAACAGTTAGTGACTGTCTGGCAGAATTAGCAAGAATCAATCATGCAGTAAGTTCATTGGAAAAAGAAAATGAGAATAACAAGGGACAAGCTAAACAGTAGCTAAATAAGGTGGAAAGGCAGATTCTCAACAGGCTGGTGAGAAGCAGTAGATGGAGGATATTACAGCCACAGAGGCAGAATTATGGCAAGTAATTAAGCCTACGGGCATTGTCAGGAGGTGGGCTTGAGCTGGGAAAACTCTGCTGGTCAAGTGTGGGAAAGACTCTGGTCAATACTCATTCCAGCAGAGCTCAGCAAGGGGACGATCAGAGCTGCCTGGATGCAAGAAGAAATCTGATTAACCCCTGGGTGGATAGACTTACATTTCTTAACTACTATGACAGGTACAGACCTGCTGCCTTCAATAGAGCTTATAACTTTTAAGAGCAGAAGGACTTTCATATACATATTTCTGTGTCTTGACATGAAAACTTATTTTTACCTGTCCCATACAACATAATTACCTGATCTTATGTCGATTTTTGATCCCACAATACTCCCACCTGCTTTAAGAAGGTAATCATAAAATTCTTAAAGGTATATATCTAAAGGATGACTTTGCCCATACATTAGTAAGGAAACAAAAGGAAGATAGCATATAACCTAATAACAAAATAGGGATTCCAACTTCTGTTTACTTGCATTTGAAATGTTTAATTGTTTTAATAACAGGCTCACTGGCAAACTTCTAATTTGGATCTATTATCTTCCTCATTAGAATTCCAGGGGCAGGATGAGCACGTGGGCTGCTTATTATACAGGAGTTCATTATCAAAATCTACCACAGATGGATTATCAATAAGGTGTTTTTCATTTCCTTAGAACTCTCATCACAGCGCTCTTTTTATTCATTATCTTTCCACTCTCTTTTCTTTATCTAATCAGCCTGTGTTGAATCAGCTGCTAAGCATTCAAGAGCAAATAGTTTCTTCAGCCTCATAACCATTACAAGTCAGTAGGAGCTATCCTTCAGACCAAATGTGTTACTGTTCTGCTTAAGATACAGCTCTCCTTTCATTTTTAAATACTTATATATCAAGAGTGTAATGATACCAAATGATGACCAAACATTTTTCAGTTAGATATAGAAAACATGCTTCAAATAAAGAATTTACCCTTCTGATCTAGAAAGTCAGAGTGTGGATACGCACACTGGCACCCTCCTCCTCACTAACTGGGGAGAACAAGCACTGCCCTTCCTGAATTTCTGCTGGGACAGTGAGGGGCCTGAGAAGGAACACAGGCAAGCTGGAACACAGCAGCTATACCTCGGCTAGATGGCTGAGGTTCAGTTGCATAGAGCTGGTCTCTCTGGATGCCTCTCTGATTAACAAGGGTGTGTTAGAAAGCAACACATGGCACCTAAAGTTCCTGCTCATCTGCAATCAAATTGATGAAAAACTGGAATACTCAAACCTCCTCCAGGGCTGTGATTGGTAGGAAACAAGAGGAAATCGTGGGTAATGCTTAGACACCATCTTCTGTACATAAGAGTTGTCAAAGGTCATATCAATAAATTATAGAAAGAGGAAGTTCTGTGCACTCTTTTCAGGGGAAAAGAGGGAAAATAATCTCAGAGGCTTAAAGGAAGGCCACAGATCACCCTGTGATACTAAACCAGGGAAATGCTTTGCTCATCACCTATTTGGGCTGAGAGGGAACTGAGATGACTGGAAAGTTTTACTAGCTCTGGTAAAGTTCATTTATATGACAAGCTAGTTACATTATTTGAGTCTTAGTACTAGTAGGTGGAGATAAGAGATATCTATCTCCACCTACAAGCTAAAGAGGGAAAAACCTAATTTCTGCTCTATGATTTCTATCCCAGCTGTCCTTATTTACCTAAAGTAAAATACTCTAAAGTATATCACCCTGAGCTTTCCTATTTTGATCTTACAACTAATCAGACTCAACTTACAACTAATGATGACTCAACTGTCCTAACTGATAATGTTCCATAAACTGCTCAAAGCACACCTCTGTAAACAGTCATGAACTGACCATGGTCCCTCAGGCATTTGGGAAGGACTATTTCAAGGGGATCCGAGATGAATTCTGCAAGGTTTCCCAGCTGGTCCATGACATGCTGCGATGGCTGGTTTTGTGGGACACTACTGTGCCAGCTGGGCCATCCAGGAAAACAATGGCTCTGCTGGCACTGGGGAGCCTTCTCTCTGCAGCTGAGGCAGATAATGCTCAGTTTCAACTCATGAATGAAGGTTCAAAGTGGAAAGCAGGATAGTTTCAGAGCATTGGCTCCAAACAGGACAACCACCTCCCAACTGGAGCAGCACTGCAGCACACAGCTGATTTCCTGCTGGAGTTTTACTCATCTATTTGAAAAGAACACTTCACATGTTTTACCCACAAAAGACATTTACATATCCCATTTTCAAGCATTTTTTTCATAACTGAGGGAAAGAAAAAATCGTAAAGATTGTAAAGTACCTAAAAAAACATAAGTGACACTGTACCCATGATATTCATTTAAGAGAAGTTCCTTAGCAAGATGCATCTTGGTGATTCTCTCATCCCAAAGGCAGAGATTTTAAGGAATCAAAACTATTGTCTAGCTAAAGACTATCCAAAACTTTCTATCAAAACCTGTCTTCTCAAGTCTACCTTTCTAAAGTGACTGTCTCAGTTCCCTGCCTCACCACTGAGCTTTACCAGAAATAACCCTGCAACCCTGTCCTGTGCGTTCTCCTGCTGAAGATCTACAGAAGTAATTTTCCTTTCCATTCAGGAAGCTGTTATTTTTCTTCTCATATCTTGGACCACAGGTCCAGACAGAGCAGGTACAAGATTCAAATCATTTATTGTTCTAAAGAAAAATTTAGGAGTCGTATATAAACATAAAAACCAAGAGAGGAAGGATCCTGTTTCAGAGAAGGTGCATAAAGTGAAATACCTTTTTTTCAATTGTTTTGTTTATATGTAGGTAGACCAGGAAGGTTTTTTGTAAGCAGATGTTTTCTTAGCATTGAAAAAGGCTTCTCATATAATATGTAAATAACTAACACAGTATTTTTTAGCCAAAATGTAAAAATGGTAAAAATTTTACCAGCGTAAAATACACCTGCACAAAAAAAGGCCATATGTAGTTCATACAAGCTGAAATAAGAACAGTAAACTATATAAACTAAAGCCTGAGGGCTCAAACTGATCAATGCTGGAAGCCAAAGAGGATTTATATACTCTTATATAATATTTTATTCCTGTCTAGATATCCTGTGAGCCTTTTCTGCCCTCTTTGACAAGCTAGCAGGCTTGATGAATCATTGTTTGTTTTCTGATTTGGCAATTCCCATGTTCTTATAAAGAAAATAACGTATGACAAGGTCAAGAATATGAACACAATTACAAAGGAAGCTTGACAGATCAGATAAAACTTCTGGGTATAAAGGGAAAAAAGTAAATAAGGAGTTTGAGAATAGACATTAGTGAGCATAGTAGCAACACAAGCAAGAAAAAGACAGCTTCAGTCCTGAAAAGGCACAGCAGTCAGTTATTTGTTAGCAACAGGAAAAAAGAGGGGAGAAGTAGGCATTGTTACCTGGTTGCAAACTAAACCACAAATGGTAAGGTATACAATCATTGTTGGGATTTTTTTTTAACTAGACCAAATTTAAATGAAGGAGGGAAAAAAAAAGAAAAGAGGAATCAAATTCTGAGCTGGCATAATTGCAAATAAATCAAAATTGATGTCAGCCCACCTGCAGGACATGTTTCCTGCGAGGATCTGGCCTGAATACACTGCAATTGGTGTTCAAAAATGTGTGCAAGACAAGGGCACAGAGTTTGTCAGGAAATGAAAGACTGAGATGAGTAGATTCAGAATGAAGAAAAATAATCAGAAACAGCATATCAGGTTTCAGGTAAGCAAAGAAAAGAAAGTCTTCTTGAATGCAAAGCAATTTACAAGTGAGCAGAATGAAAAAAAAAGATGATCTGAGGAACATCACATCTTTGGAACAAGATGGAAAAAGTTCAATAAAAATTAAATTCTTTTGATATAGATTACAGAAAATATGAAAGGATTTGGGGTAACAGTGAGAGATGGGTGTACAGGAAAAAGAGAAGAGAAGAGCTGAGGTAGAAAGAGGATGGTGTTACCGTTCAGATGCTGCGGGTGGGACTGTGATGAATAGCATCTGTTTAATTTTCTGGTTTGCAGTTAGTGGTTTTTATGTTCCTTTTAAAAATCAGTGGCTGGTAGTAGGTAAGACTGCTTGTCTACCTTGCCTTGACCACTTTGCCACTGGGCTTTGGCAATAGAGGAACATTTCACAGACGGGGCAGTTGCTTCTTTTCTGACAGCAACTGAACTTGCTCAGCGGGGAAAAGGCAAAGGAGAGCAGATCTGGGCATCTGGGAAGGGACAGACTTGGAAGGCAGGGAACGGCTAAGGCAGAGAAACAGGTGGACGGGAGCAGAAAACACACATGTAGCCCAGAGCTAAAGAAAAGGGAATTTTCCGAAGTACCTGGTGGGATGGTGGAAGCTGAGCCAAAGCAGCAAGATATTTAAATGTTCTAGACCAAAAACAGGGCTGGAAAAAAAATCCTGCCCAGCCCAGTACAGGAGATGAAGGTTTGTAGTCTTTTGTTTTCAGCCCCTTATGAGTTTCTCACTTGCAAAAAATACTTAGTGTTCTGTTCTAATAAAAAATAATGTTAGAAGTTCAATGCACTCCACATGTTTTGCAGTAGCCACTTCAAGAAATAGAGGTAGACAGTGGCTTCACTTCAGGGTGAGGACATTTTCAGCTCAGTTCCTAGTCCCAGCACAGACTTTTTAGGGGGTCTTGTGTAATATCCTTTTTGTTTCTGTTTCAGTCCAAAGTTTCTGATATATAGACAATATATAGTCAGTGTATGACAATAAACCCTTGCTTAATTCTGGAAATTGTATATATACAGATAAGTAATAAGAAACTACCTTTGTGTGTCCTTTAAGAATTTGTCCTGTTTCTCTCATTTGATATTGCTGCAAAAGCTTTTCCATTAACAAAAATATCCTAGGTTTTAGGCGTGGCATAATGTAATATTAGTGCTAGTGTAGGTATATGGAAAATAGGAATATATGGGAAAATGAAGTGCCTCAGAGAACAGCTTAAATTGTGAGAAGGGGAAGGGAGCACTGGAGATGAAGTGGCTGTAGCTTTGTCGCTTCTGCCAGCTGGAAGTGATGATTCCTGCAGGCACACAACACTGTCGGCAGTGAAAGCAAGGGGAAAACAGGATCTGTCATGAGCTTACCCAGACCTTGTATCCCTCCATTCTGAAAATCCAAAGGAAGACCCACTGCCTTCTTCAAGCTCCTGCATAAGACCACTGAGCTTGGCTCTGAGCTGTAAATTATCTGAGGATTCCGTTCTCTTTAGCAGAAAGAGATAAAAAAGGGTTAATTCCTTATCCTAATGAGAGCTACTGGCAGCATGATATCCTGGTTTATGGACCTGCAGCAATGGAAGACACCTCATCAGTGAGAACGTCTCTCTGGTCAAATGCAAAGGGTACACAAATCATGATGTGGTTGCATTATTATAGACTGAATTATGAAACCGGAACTGCATTTGTGGGACTACAACAAAGTAATGCACGTTCTCAAAAGCCAAGATATATACTCATGAGCTCATGATCACAACAGTGATGCCTATGGTTAAGCTGATAACTGGTACTGAGGCAAGCAAAAACACACAATGCTGAAATATTGTGATGTGATTTAGCCAGCCACATAGGTTTTTTGCATACTGAAACACAGTGCAGGCACTTCTTAACCTATATCCTTGTAGTAGAGTTCATCCTGTTCAGTAACAAAACCATTTAAGGAAGGAAAGCTGATATTTATTTCATAAGATCATCATGCAATACCATTGCTTCAATGCCTCTGGCTCTATTTTGGTGTGGATGTTGCTTAGGAAAGAATTGCGATAAGTAAGCTGAAGAAATGCAGCATATTAGTATGTTAAGAAAAATGACATATAAAATTATGTATACATTGCATTAGCAGACACTGTCTCCATATCACCAGGCAGTGTGTCACGTCTGCTTTGTGAATTTTTTTCAGTTGATCAGTTATAAACAAAGGGAGTAAAATTTTTAAAAGGTGCACCTGTATTGCACCAATAAAACAGGCAATTTTGTGCCTAACAAGCCATACAAATGCACTCTCATGCTCTTGAGGATTTTCTGAGCACAAACATTATTATGGACCTAACTGAGATTGAAGTGACAAATGGTACAGCCTGAAGTCATGTTATCTATTTATAATAATAATCTTACCCTCTTGAAAGCTGTATCCAACCCATGATGCAATTTCAAGGTAAAATCAAAGAAAAGTGTTTCCTGAAATGGAGTTTGGGTCGATCCAGTCGGAGTTCGCTGGATAAAGGATAGTTTCAATCTTTTATTGCAGTCTGAATTTGCAGGGAAACACTATGCTTTGAACCCAAGACCTGTGCAACTGGAGAATGGAATAAAGAAGCTGTAATAAATTGTGTTACTCTATTAAGAGCTAAGAGTCTTTCAAGTAGCTGCAGCTAGTGCCTTACTTTTAATTATGTAAGATATCATCTTTAAACATAGAGAAAAGCTTTGTTCATGGTTTGTCCTTCTGCCACAAAAATGTGTATTATTGCTGAATTCCAAGGCATCCTTTTTCATGACCCATTTCAGGCCAGAAGTTCACAAGCGCTTTGAGCTGGCATTTGCCATCACTGACCCTAAGAAAATTGCCCTGCTGACTTCCTCCACTTCTGCTGACTTCCTCCACTTCTCCTGCCTGCTGTTGCATTTCTCCACCCTGGCACAAAGCTACGTGCAGCTGAGTGGCAGACTGGGACAGGGAGTTGGTCCAAGCTCGATCTGAAGTGGGAGAGGGGATAAAATGCTCACTACATTATTGTATGAGAAATTTAAGCACAAAGATGAAGGCAGTGAACTTACAAGATCAGGTAGAAGCTGCTGGGGAAGGGTGTTCAGCAAGGTCGGTGCTTTGAGTGCCAGTGCCAGTCCTGGAATCATGGTGTGTGATGATCCTGCTCTCGCCAGTGACACTCAGCACCCTTCTCCTTCCCTTCACTGAGAAATCTTCAAAAGTGGAGAGGAGCAGGCTAGATATAGCCCTAACCATGTAAATGTGTGCCTCAAGCATTTCTTAAATCTGTTATAGATACTTCTAAAATACAGGAAAACTGTAATTTACATCCTACAGAATTTTCATTTCAACACTGAAAACAAGTCTATTTGCTTTAGAGCTGTCAAAGCAAAATGTCACTTATTTGGTATTAGATTCATGTCAGTTATTTGGTACTGGATTCATGTCAACTCTGTCCTAGGACTTTCTTTTTTGCTCTTCTGCAAGAGTAACTTTGAAATTATAATACAACTTTGGTCCAATCTAAGAGATGTGTGCAGTGTAAGCATGGGGTATGCTGTGTCCTGTGCTTCCAAACTGAAATAATTAAACATCCTGAATTACAATTTGTTCAGAAAAGGCATCATGTAAATTCTCTATGGGCAAGATTCCACATTTTGTCTCCCATTCCAGCACACCAGAGCAACAGCTGTGCTAGGGAATTGTATGTCTAAGGAGGCAAAGCAGAATTTCTAATAACTATTTTAGTAAGTGTTCTGTTTCACATGATTTTCTTTTTTAATGGATATGAGTTCAGAAAAGAGCATCTCATTCTTCTGTGAGATAAAATAGGAGTGGGAGGAAATATTCATCAAAAGCTGATAGGTCATGAGATGCCTGGTTTGGAGTGGGTATTACCTAAGGAGAAAAGCTTTTGTTTCTCTAGGAGGGAGAGGGAAAAATATTCAGTGAAATAGAAAACCTGCATGATGATTTCATTATGTCAGGTCACTGATCCAGTCTGATGAACTAGGACACTTAGTACCAGCAAATCTTCTGGCTAAACATGCAAAGGAGGAGGTTACCCAGCCTTCCAGGCTTATTAAAAAAGACTGCAGGCATCATGGATCCTTTTAAGGACAGTTAAAGATGGCAGTTGTCTTTGCTGGTCACATATAGTTAGGTAACTTGTTGCCTGGAAACACAATCCCAGTGGTTTATGCACTATAAAGAGTCAATTAAAAAGCCGTCTTTGTTCCAAATTTTAAGTATTCTCTTATTTTCAGCTTTTGCCTCCTATAAGGCAACTCTTCTATATTCTGTTAATTAGCCATAAGAGACATTACACTGATTAAATCCCTTCATAAAAGTAACCCTTAGTAAAAATAACTTATGGTAAGAATGAGTACTTGAAAAAGCACAACTAACTTAGAAGGGTGTAAAAGACTGAGCATCTTTTTGTCCATCCTTTCTTGATTGACTGAGTAACAGAAAGGTGGGGGATAAAGTACAGATCACTTTAAAGTGCCCAAGAGGTAAAAGTGAGGAAAATAAAATAGCGGTGGAAAGCTATTAAGGGATCTGGCTGCAGGCAGCACACTTGTGTTTGCATAAGGGTTGTCCTTCAGACAGACTCGTCAGTATGCTTGGCCCTTTATAGAACATCAGAGACTCTGAGGCTCAATTTAAAATAAAACCTGATCAAACACTGTATGTAATCTATGCCTACCCTGAAGTGAAGGGAAATACTCCTGAGGAATGAGCTATGTGCTGCTTCTGAATTACAAACACCTCAGCCCAGATTACAAAGAGACAAGGTGCTCAGTCTCACAGCCCCATTTTAGGAACTTGGCTCCCTATCTGAAGAGATGCCTCAAGAAAGGATCACAAAATAAACCTGCTGAAGGGGAAGCTGCTTATCTAGCCCAGAGGAGATAGAATAGGTTTTTCCTTTTTTTTTTTTTTCCCTGTTCTCCTTCCTTTCCATCTCCTCCCATCTGGAGGAATCTGTCTGAGATACTCACTGCCCAAGGGTAAATCTTTCTTCCCTGAAAGTAGCAGGCTTCATCCAGTCCTTTCATGCAGTTGCATGGTATTTAACTCACCTAAGATGCAGGCTGTTTCATTCCCTTCATCTCTGCATATTTTGAAACTGCAGTTTCAGAACTACCACCCTGGAGGAGACTAAACTGCTGGCCAGGCTGAGGACAGGCTGTAAGGACTTAAAGAACAAAGTAGCCTGTCAGGGCCACAGAAGGATCTTGCCATAAGATAAGCCACCACAGCAGGTACTTGAAATAAGCACAGAAGGGAGGAATTTGCAATAGGAAGGTGCTAATTCCCGACCTGGCGAGGCGAGATCTGGTTCGTACATCCTGGTTAATGTATCCAGACAAAAATTCCCACTGGGGCAACCTGTGAGAAAGGAAGCAACTGCTCATACGCATATCACCGAAGTTATGGGAACAGCATCTGCAACCACCCCTTGGATACCCAGAGCCCGGGCTGTATAAAGGTGGTACCCACAGAAGAACGACTCCAGAGCCCCCACAGCCGAGAAGCCTGGGGTGAAGAAGGACCAACAGGATGCCACTGGATCCATGGGTGGTGCCTATCTTCTGCTTGATCTCTCTCTCTCCCCCGCCCCACCCCATCCTTTTCTATTTCTGTCTCTCTACTTCACTATTAAATAAAATCCACATTACTGATTTTGGCACATGGTCTCATTTGCACCTTACTTTGGGCAGAGGCACCTCTCACTGAGTCATAACACTGGCTGTCACCCTTGTTGAAGACAGGTCATGGTACAGTCCTGGCTGCAAAACCAACCAAAGAAAGCTCCCAGCAATGAAACTGGATTGCTACCTACACCACAAGGGAACATGTTGGGAAGTGGATCTCTGACATTTCAGATCCCAGTGTAAGCATTTTACAACCTAGCTAGCATTTTACTCAGATGCAGCATAATATATCAACAGTCCTCAGAAAAGGACGGCAACTCCGGATTTTCCTTTCCCTTCTTTCAAGTGAGGATCCCAATTTCTGATCCAGGAGCTAGGCTGAGAGCATGTCTAATACACCAAACATCCATGCTGAGACAGATGGCACAGCATCCACTTTGTGAAACGTGAAAGCACTCAGGTGTAACACAGATGCCAAAATGCTCGGTATTGTCAAATATAAGGCATCTGTGAGCATGCACAGAGGCGAAGTTCCATGTTTCTATAGTACATAGGGTTATGCAGCAGCTGAGCAAAATGCTTTGGGATTTAGTCATCAAACTGTACTTACGTCTTTCAGAGCAATATAGGATTTGATCTTCAAACCCATGAGTGGGATTATTGTTTGATACTTTGTCACTGGCCCATCTGGAGCCTGCCATTATAGCCTCCTCCGGGACCAACCATTTTTAACATGTGGAATCTGCCACCGGAAAAGAATTAAGCTCATTTAATTTACAGGATTAGAAATCAGTCTACAGAAGTCTGTTTTGTTTGGAATGGGTAGGTGTGGTACAGATTCCAAAGTAGCAGATAAGTCTGCAAACTAATTGCAATAGAGAAATGAATTAGTAGCTATTATCTTTTTATCTGGCTTATTATGCACTCCAGACCAAAGTCCCAAATGCATTTGTATATTCTCTCACACAGTACTGCCACATTTTACGTCCTAGACATGGATTCCCTTTTCTGCACACAGGAGGAAATGGTTATCTACCTTGGTCTGGAACTGTTGCAGCAGCACTGGGAGTATGGAGAGAGGTCAACAAAAAAGAAATGCTGAAGTGAAACCTGTATCTGAAATATTTTGTGCAAAGGGGGTCTGAAAATATTTCTTAAGGTGAGGTACTCATATCAGTCTTGATATACAGACCTTTCATCTATGGAAGGGGGTCAGGTTGTGTGCATATTTATATTTAATACAATAAATTCAGGTGGGAAGGTACCTCAGGATGTCTCTAGACCAACCTCCTCCTCAAAGCAGTGTCAGCTCTTAGATAAGACCAGGTCACTAAGGGCTTTATCTAGTTGATTCTTGAAAAACTAAAAGGATAAAGACTGCACATGTTCTGTGGGAGACCCAGCCCACAGCTTCATTGTCCCCACAGAAAAAAAGGTTTTCCTTCCTTTCCTTTCTTCCTTTCCTTTCCTTTCCTTTCCTTTCCTTTCCTTTCCTTTCCTTTCCTTTCCTTTCCTTTCCTTTCCTTTCCTTTCCTTTCCTTTCCTTTCCTTTCCTTTCCTTTCCTTTCCTTTCCTTTCCGCACCTTTCCGCACCTTTCTGCACCTTTCCACACCTTTCCACACCTTTCCGCACCTTTCCTTTCCACACCTTTCCTTTCCACACCTTTCCTTTCTGCACCTTTCCGCACCTTTCAGCACCTTTCCTTTCCGCACCTTTCCCAACTGAACCTCCCTGGTTCAGCTCATGGCTGTTGTCTCTCATCCTCCTTCCATATCCCACTGTGCAGGTTTTGCTCCACTTCCTAAATGACTTCCTGCAGGCACCTGGAGTGGCTCTTTATCCCACCAGAATCTATCCCTGCTCCAGGCCAGACATCCCCAGCTCCCTCTGCCTCTCCTCACAGGGTAGGTGCTCCAGTTCCCCACCATCGTGGTGGCTCTCAGCTGAACTTATTCGTGGTTATGAGTCTCCACCTGGGGCAGGGGACCAAAAACCTTTTCCTCTCTTTTCTACAACATTTCCACCAGATGATACGAATACTCAGGAAATAGAAAACTCCTCTTCAGTGCCTTCTTCCCTTTGTGGAGTCAGCTTCCAAGTCTGTGGTCCTTTCAGGCTTCTAGATACCTGGTGCACTAGGATGGGAAGGTGTGTGCACTCTGCAGATACACCTGGCCTGTACGGCTGGGGGTGGAAGGTTGACTGAGCCACTCTGCCAAATTTTTATCTCCAAGTTGTTTGGGAATGGAGGAAGAAAGGCAAGTTTTTTCCTTTTGCACTTCTTTGTTTTAGCTTAGCAGCTGCTTCATTCAATTGAACTTTATCATTTCTCATCCAGTGTGATTTTGAAAGTCACAGCTTCTCCAGCTGTTTTGCATGGCTCTAAGCCTTAAGTTTCCTTGTTAAGATGAATTTCATTTTCCAGCTATTGATCTTACCTTTTAAATTTTTCATTTTCTTTTTGAAATTGTAGCCAAATAGAAATGTTCCTGCCACTGACTGTGATTTTCTCACATGAAAATAAAGCTCAGTCAATACAGGTATGTAAAGGTAATGAAATCACATCATCATCTGAGAAAAATCAAAGCCTTTACCAAGTAGCTTTTATGAAATTATTCTCTGTTTTCCTGTACAATGGAGGGCCAGAGTGTCTCTTGGCCTAAGTGAGGCACTACTCAGATGATAAAGATATTCTGATTCCATATAACATTCTTAATGATTCTGTTTACTCTCATAGACTCACTTTCAGCAGATTAATGATTGTTTTCTTTCTCGAGAAGATGATTCAGTAATAATACTTTTGGGTAAGAAAGAAAAACTTACCGGATAGAATTCCTAATGTTTTGGTGAAATATTGTACAGGACACAATTGTAAATTAGTGCCACATACACGCACCTGAAATGCCTAAAATTCAGCTGAATTTTTTGCACATTTACTATTCTGTGAATGTGGAGAAATTAGTTAGAGTAAGGTGGTGATCATTAGTCAACCATCAGATTAAGAGGTAGGAAATGTTGACTTCATGGACCCGCAAGACTACATAATTAAATTTTCTCCTATTTTTAATCAGTGTAACCCTAATTATAAATTCATAAACCGGCCTACTGACCAAACTACTCCATGCAAATTGTTTCTGTGCACAGCACCTCAGTTGCAGGAAAGATATTGGTCACAGAAATGGAGGGACAAGCAAGAATTAGAAAAAAAAATTCCAGAAAGTATTTTTTCAGAATTCTATTTTACTGCAGTTAGGAGAGCTCTTACTTACTGTAGGAAAGCCATAGTCAGACAGACTTTTTAGGCATCTAGTCTAACTTCTGAAACCTGATCCTGTACCTCCTGGAGGCAGATGTTTCAGTGTCCCCGTAGTCACCAAGTATGGGGTGACTCAAGTCTCCGCCCTGAGATCTCAATATTCTTCTCCAAGTGCAGCTCAAACCAACAGAAGCCAAGCAGTGGCAAACAGCTCAGGCACAATGATTGGACGCTCCTGAAGCCTGCCAGTACCAGAGCATGTGTATTGTGGTGTCTGAAGAGTATTGGGCTGCAGGACATGTTCAGCACTTGTAAAACCTGGTCCATGGTTGTGGATGGATGCAGTGGCACCTCATGTTTCCAGAGCTTGGCAAGGAGGAGCGGTGGCTGCCAGCCCAGACAGGTGTCAGAGGGGTGACACTGCTGCTCCGCCTGGGTGTCCCCATCTGCGCCAGCCGTGGGGCATGGGAGGGCCAGGCACTGCCCTGCAGCTGCAGAGGGAGATCATGTAACTGGGGCTGAGCCTCTCAGGGACCAGGGGACATAGTGAAGTGTAAATCAGGCTCTGGTCCCCAGAGTCAGATGGGTGCAAGAGCCATACGGATGGCACCAGATATAAAATTTCCCTATGTACTCTCAAACTAGCAGGACTTCTTGTCAGGAAGGCTGGCTACCCTCTGCTGCCCTCCGGATTTCAGTCTTCAGCTATCAGTTTTTCATGGTAGTCACTCAGATACCCCACGGATGGAAAATAGTATAAAGCAAACAAACAATTATACTTCATTCACTCTTAAGCATGGTAATCACTGCAAATGTTAATACAGCTGTTAATCTCCCATTTAACAATGAAAGTGCCTGTCTCAAAACCTGTCTGACTTCTATCTGTAAGCAATGATATCTATCTGTAAGTAATGCTCTGGCCATCCTTTGATCTTAGATACAATGAGAGTTTGAAAAGCAGCAGACTGTCCATTCCAGCCTCAGAAGTCTTCTCTCTGATCACAACGTTTCTGTCAGAACAACACTACTTTTATGCTGCACTTGCAAACAAAGGTCCTGCTTTCTTTCCTCACCTCTTCACATCTTTTGTGACCTATTTCCCAACAAAACTTTGTTATTTTCAGAATGGTAGCTAAGAAAAATTTGCATTTTTCCTTCATTTTTGGTTTTTTTCATGTATTTTTGATGCCACTGGTGACACTCTGAACTCAGGACTCTGCTCTCAGCACTCCCTTCCTCCCTCTGGCTCAGTTTGTGCCACCCCTCCCCACCTTCCTGTGCTCCTTCCTCTTTATGCTATTTGGTTTATGAACTCAATGAATATAACTGTTCTGTTCAGGAAAAAAAGATCACTTTTTCTTTTGATCCACTTCTAGTGCTCATTGTACTACCTCTTATTCCATTTCTTCTACAAAAGTCATTGTTAAGCCCCTTTTTTCAAAAGTATATGCCTTCTTTTGATTCAAAAATCACTACTTCAGTGCCTTTTGAGAACTCTTTTATCAGTGCTGGTATCTTTTGTCAACTCCCACCACATTTTCAATCTTCATTTCCCCCAGTACGATCCCTGAAGAGTTATGTTGTATTTTTCCTACCTCTCTTCTCCTCAGTGCTTATGTCACACAGGTTCCCATGTTACAAACAGCACAGTTACTGTAATCCTTCATATTTTTGGACAAACTACACATTTTACCTTCTGAACATTAGTACACTGAAATTTGTTTCATGTCTGCCATTCCAATTCATAAAAGTCATAATATTTTGCTCTACAGAAACAAGTGATCCTGCAAGTAGTTACATTCACCCTCCACTAATCTCTGAACACAGTTACAGTTTTCCCTGTCTTAAAAATGCCCATGTTATGATTTTCCTCATATTTGTGAGATATTTACTCTCTAGACTGAAGAATCAGCATCCTTCTGACCCATAACTTATTTTTGTCCATTGTGCTGAACCACTTAGAGCTCAGCTTTTGAGTATACTAAGCCTAACAGTGCATTGGAGCACTTAAACATTGGCCTAGTGCTCAGCACACTTGCAATCTGCCCCAGCTGTAAGCACCTGCTCACATATTTAAATTTAAGTAAGAAATTAAGTCCTCAGGTGGATCAGGATTCATGGGTTCAGTCACAGAGCTGAGCCTTATGTTTTCCTGTGACATCCTGGGGTGCTGCTCAGGGGAGAACCACATCCATGCAGCACTGAGTTCTCCAGGGTCGGATCTAAAACACAACATTTCTTGTAACACTAGTGTGAGGGAACTCTGTACCTCGTGTGTCCTCCAGTGCTGACATTTAATTTCAGTAAAACCAAATATAATGCTGGCAGACACACCCACCTGCCGGTCAGCACAGCAACAAGTAGCTGTCTGTAGATGTATCAAGTCATTTTACCAGTTCCCTGTTGAATAATTCCCCCATGCTCTTCAACCACCACCCCAGACACTCCCCAAATTAAACTAGATTTCCTACACTACTGTTTCAATAACTTTAACATACATCTTAGATTGCTTTTCAGTACAATCGTCTGTTCCTTGCAGCACGGGAGGAAATACAGCCTGAAATATAAATTTGGAAATGAATAGAGTCCAAGCAATTATAAAACCTGATATTGGAATATATTATAGTTATGAACAGCATACCAGAGAAATTGGAATAAATTGAAAACTTTTAGGAGAGGGGATATTAAAAAGACAGTACAGTGAAGGGATCAAATTAACTCATGTGAATATCTGAGCAAACTCAGAAGTGGTAGTGCTGCACATGCGAAATGGTTAAGAGAATTTTAACATGAAATAATTGTGTCTCTCCGACAAAGCTCTTTCATTTTCTGCTTACAAAAGTGGATGATTAGTGTCATTTGAATTAGTGTCCCTTGAATATCAACTTTTTCCCATGCAAACTTGGCAAGGAGTGATTGAGTTTCAGTAAGAAAGCCGTAACCCAGGCTTTCTTGCACATTTATCTTATGTAGTTGCTTTTCTGATCTAGATAATTTCTGAAAATTTCATGAGGAATTCATTTTTTTACTCTGGGTCAAGATACTAATTTACTTTCTAAAGTATATTCCCCTACTGAAAATGCAAAAGACAAAAGGAAATCATAGAAATTTTAAAGCCACTTATTGTCTCTCTGTTTTAAAAAATCCACTATCTCAGAGAATAAATACCACATACTGAACCTAATCTTCAGAAATATGTGTTCAGTTTTATAACACCTCCAAAACAACTGGAAATTGAATAATACATTTAGATTGAAAAAAAAAATTCTGGAAACTGATTGCTTAAGAGCAAGTTTTGGCTGCCATTATTTTTAATCCTTTATACACTTCTAAAAGTAATGGAAAGTGAGATATGTTTTGCAGATTTAAATAATTAAGACGCAGATTGGCTAAGGGGCCTGAAAGTCCCAAGCAATATGACCACTACAGCCATGCACAGTTGCCCTGTGTTACCCTGGAGTTACTGAAGTTACTCAGGTTTCCACCAGTGAAATATTCTAACATCTGGAGATTTTGTACATCAGGAAGTTAGAAGCTTGACTTGAGCATCTGACTCCAGAAAAATAAGGAGCAACTTCAGTATTGAAAGAGCCTGCTCCCTCCAGGGTCGGGTCCCAAACAGCAGCAAGAGTGACTGTGAGCTGCTTTAAAAGTTTCTTAAAATTCAACTGAGAGCTTGGGTACAGAACTCACAACTGAGTTAGGAGAGATAAAGACCTGAAAAATCTCTTTTGTGGACTTTTTGGACATGCTTCAAACACATGTGGTGTGAGCAGGCTCACAAGTTTAAAGCCAAACAGATGCTGAGACATCCACGGGCATGGGGACTGCAACAATCCTTTGGAAAGAGCTGGATGTCCAGTGAAACAGCCGTAGTGGCCTAGCACATGCCCGGCTGCAGAGATTGCAAGGCAAGCTGAAGAAGCTTGTTAAGAAATGCTTCCAGCAAAACTAAAGAGAAAATATCATTGTAAGGGAAAAAAGGGAACACTTCAAACGCAGGCTAAAATGATTATTCTGCAAATAAGTGCTGCCTTCAATCTCAGTAAAAATACCTGTTAGCATGAAGCCAGCTGTGGAGCAGAACAGTGCATGCTTTAACTTGTAAGGCAAGGGGAGAGAACCTTTGGGATCACATATCAGAGCAGCACAGCACAGCACAGCATTTGAGAAATCTGCTCCCCTGTCCACTTCCCCTGTGACATCCCCACGAAGCCGCCTTCTGTGCCTCAGGGGACAGCTCAGCCTCACAGGGACCAGCTTGGAGAGAAGGGCACTCAATCTCCCCCAAGTATTCTCTTGCCCTCATCCCCAGGTTTCCCTGGGCTGGCAACACCCATAGCACAACAAGGCACAGTGTGTGGGCACCTGCCTGGCAGCACCTTCCTGGCACATCTCCCAGGCCCCAGGTACCTTCCTCAGCACTCAACTTCAGCAACAAAAATGAGAACTCACTTGTCCACAGTAAAGAACCATTTAGGGAATATTTTGCCAAGTTTCTTTGAAAACAAAACAATGATGTAAATGCAGACCATCCAGCCCACACAACAAATTCCTTCTTCCCTTACAGCCACTTTCATTCCTCAGTTTAGGGAACAGCAGGACTTAAAAACAGACAGGGTCCTCTGGAGGAAGCCAGGCTTTGGAGTTTGCGGTGTCTTTGAACACGGTGTTAGCTGCAGCTCCTCCTTGCTGTCCCCTCTGGAAACCCTGGAGAGGAGGGTGCAATGGGCCTTTCCCTGTGTGGAGGCGATGCTGCTGCAGGGCTGGAACACCCCAGATCTGGCTCTGTCAGCCCATCAGGAAGGGTTTTCAGGCTTGGCAGCCTTCTCCAGTGGCTGCATGGTGCTTCTTCCCTGCCATCACAAAGCAGCTCTGTCTTCTGCTGAGTACTGCCCACCACAGGAGGAGTTTTACCACTACTCAGCATGCTAATAGATTGGGATTGTATTGATGTTATACATCCTCTCCTTAGATGGTTTCCTTTGTGAAACTGCCAGGAACGAAGGTTGAACGTTGTTAGGGGTTGCCAAATCCAGTAGCCTGGCAGGGGAGAGGCTGCCACTGCTCCCTGTTGCTAGGGCCATCCCAAAGGGACCTGAAGGTCCATGCTGCCTGCTGGGAATCCATGGAACTCCAGGGGTCAGTTATACCAGATTTCCAGTCCCTCAAGTGGCCGACTCTCAGAATCTCTGGACTTTCCAGTACCCATCCCAGAGTGGGCGTTGTTTGCCTGACTGGGCTACTGCAGCTTACCCTCTTGCCTTCCCTTGTTCCCCCATGTTCTTCTCGTGTGCGTGGGGATGGTCTTTTAATCCCATCATTTAAAAAATTATGTCAGTATCTCCACTTTATGCTGAAATGAGAAGTTTGACTATGGAAACTATAATTTGGTGAGTATTTAAATTTTACTGGTATTCCTGTGATCAGTAAAAATACATACCCTTTAAGAATATCTTCATATTTCCACACCATAATCATAACTTGCTTCAGATGGGCTGAGATTTATCACAAAGGACTAAGGAAAAGATCATGCTGTTTCTACAGCTGCTGCCTTATGTCTCTGTGTTCCTCTAATGCCTGGCCATGTACCCCCCAAACCAGAAAAAGCTTCTCTTGTTAAGCAACGGAAAATCTTGGGAGTGAGATATAGAAAGACACTGTGCACATAGTTTTATATCTGAGACATTTCCAGATGATTCTTATATTTCTATTTAGTAGGTCACTTACAAAGAAGATAATATAAATTATTAATGGAAGAATGTATCTCTTTTTTTTCCTTTTTATCACTCCCACTTGGCTCTGATCAGCAGAGTTACACCAGAGATGAACTGTACCACAAGCTTGTTTTTTTACAGTCTACTTTGTACTAATCAAAATGCATAAGCAACCTGTTAATCAAATTATTTCAGAAGTTGCATCCCGGTGTTCAGTGATTGTTCTAGCTCATCACTGCCAGGGCAGAATCGACTTTCAGGTTCTTTTATTTTTTGCCATTCTGAAAGTGTACGCACTTCTACAACATAGAGGAAAAGAATAATGTTCATGTATTCACAGCAGAGATTTTGTCTTATCAAATGTTACCTTTTCATGCTGGCATATGTTACTGCTCTTAAATAATCAGACCTTCACTTTGTGCCTGTAAAAATATTACCATGATTAATGGGGAAAGATTTTTTGGAAATAAAAACCCACTCTGAAAGGCCAAACTGCATCTCTCAATTTACTGAACTCAGTGGGACTTAACTTAGGTCCACTAACAAAATTTCTGGAAAATTTAGGTTAAAAAAAGGATCTGTCTTTTTGATGTCACACATCTTCTTTTCTTTTCCATTTCTATAGTTAAAAATCCTGTTTGTTTCCAATTATCTTTTATTAAGCTTGTATAATAAATTGGGCTTTTTAATTACAGAAATAGAAATATGAAAAGCAATTTTAAACACAGAATGATTCTTTCTGCCATCAGAGGTGGAAGATAATTACCACCAGAATAAAGTATATTTGTAAAAGACATCAGGAGAGGAACAGCTTTTCACAGTCACAAGTGGCAATTATACACTAACCTCTCCAGGAATCTCCATGGCCACTGAATGCTATCAATGCTTCTGTGAAAAATCCCCTCATTAATGTATTTCAGCATCTCCCGTTAGCACTAAAATAGGTTATAACCTATTTACAAAATAAAACACTAGAAAAACACTGGCAAATCTACATATGCCACAGCTGACATCCAGAGGTTTGTGAAAGTCTGACTGAAAAGCTCACTACTGCTGTTGCCAGGTGAGCAGTGAAGGAAGCGTGTCCGTAGACAACTTTTATTTGACAGTCATGGAGATTTTTATGTGCAGAAGCAGGCAGCAATGCCTAAAATACGAGGTCGTGTTTACACTACTGCCTTAGGTGGAAGATGATACTGGCAAAAGGAAATGTCAGTGAAAACCACTCTGGAGTAAACACAAATTTTAGATGCTACTCAGTGGGAAGACGTGTGGTTCAGAAAGTGCGGGGAAATATTACATTACAAGAGTTAGTGCAGGCTAAGTAATAAAAAACATGCAGAAGCACATTCTGCAGTTATGAATCATTTTTCTATCACAACTATCATTTTTATTAGCTACAATACTAATTGAGTTTCTTTGCAGCTACTTCAGTTCCTCTCACTATTAGCAGAAGAGATATTAAATTGCGAATCAGAGCCTGTGGTGATCTCATGAAGGTAGGTTCATAACGAAGGAATAAAAGTGCCCATTTCTGCAGCTATGCTTCATGAAGCTGCAGAGAGAATTTACTGGGATCTCACTCAATTTTCAGCTTCTGAAGCTGACAGGGAAATGTTTACATGCCACAGGAAAATTGGGAAGAGAGGGGAGGAGTATGATATATAGGAACCAGTTATGGTTCTCATCCTGCCCTGAGCTTATTAGAGCCTTCTTAGGAGCGAGCTAGTGTAACCCAGGCAGGAACAGTGCCTGAGCCCACTAAGCTGCCTTTTGTCACTTAAAGCCGTGCTGGCCGGCTGCATCCTCTGCTCACAGGGCTTACAAGCAGAGCTCCCTGCAAACCTGACATCACCCCACAAAGATGTAGGATGCTGAGCTTAGTCAGAATAACAGGGCAGCATCAGTTTTTCTTTTCCACATAGCACAATGGGATAGCTGCACATGAATTCTGAGCAAAACTGTCTCCCAGTTATATTTTTCCCTCATGAAAACCAGCCAGGCAAATATCCCCTGTGCCATGTCACAATTATCAGTTATTAGTTGGCAAGTTGATCAATTTTAAAATAATAAGTCAGCTGCATTGAAGTTCTGCAATAATGATCTGGTCTCTTTTTTTACTGTACAATATTTTGTGTCCACTTGTATATATTTGGTTGCTACATTTCTGAAGTTAAAAAGTTATCAGGAAATGCTGTTAGTTATTGACTTTGGGGCTAGAAAGTGGAAGTAGATATGAAATGTAAACAATGGCAATGTCCCCTGCTGTCTGGAAGGATTTTGCATGCAGTGAGCTGTAAGGTTTGGCATGTCCGATATCCAAGAACAAAGTTACCCGCCTGCAGGTCTGTCCATTGTGGACACAGCCAGGTTAATCACAAGGTTGGTTTGTGCAGGTGAGGAGGAAAAGGGATTATGAGCTCCAGTAGCACAAAGTGGTGAAGGAACCAAAGGTGACTAAAGCTGTAAAATGTCATTTGTGCCACCAGGTGGACTGAATCAAACAGCTGCCAGGGAGAGGCTGGGCATGAACAATTCTGTAAGCAGCAGAGGAGCAAGAGACTGGCAGTGACTTAGTTCAGAACAGGAGAGTCTCTATAAGTGAAGCTAACAGCCAGATCAATGAATCGAACTTATTCAGAAAGGGAGGAGAAAGTCCATGTGTTTGCTTGTTCATCTTTGGGGTTTTAGCAGAGTTTTATTTCCTGCAGAGCTATATGTTGTGTGTTCTGCTGTAGGATATGTTCTTAGACCTCAAAGTCACAACAGGCCTTACCTCTTTCAGCCTATGAAACTTCACCAAACACATTTGCATGGAGCAATGACTGCTTTTGACTAAAACTGTGACTTCTAGATGAGTACTAGGAACTGAAGCACTCAGCACTCTCTCATGGTTTGCTGTAACAGATAATCCTCATGTGGAGGACCTGAGCTCTGTTTCCTCTCTGAAACAGGGAAAGCTTTGTTCACAACAGTGGTTGCTCAGCATCTTCCTGTTCCGTTTGAGAGAGCTCTCTCACAACAATCCCATGCAGTGCTACAGGCTGGGGGCAGAGTGGCTGAAAAGCTGCTTGGCAGAAAAGGATCTAGGAGTGCTGGACCTAGGGGTACTGAGCCTATGTATGCCCAAGTTGCCAAGAAGGCCAGTGGAATCCTGGCTTGTACCAGAACCAGTGTGACCAGCAGGAAGTGATTGTCCCTCACTACCTGGCATTGGTGAGACCACACCTCAAACCCTGCGTTCAGTTTCCGTCACTACAAAAGAAAGACATTGAGGTGCTGGACTGTGACTGGAGAAGGGCAGTGAAGCTGGTGGAGGGTCTGGAGCATAAGTCTTATGAGGAGCTGCCGAGTTACTCTGGAGAAGAGGAGACTGAGGGACCTTATCTCTCTACAACTGACTGAAAGGAGATTGCAGCCAGGTGGGGGTCGATCTCTTCTCCCAGGCAACTGGTGACAGGAAGAGAGGACACAGCCTCAAATTGCACCTGATGAGGTTTAGGTTGGACATCAAGGAGAATTTTTTCACAGAATGGGTGATTAAGCATTGGAATGGGCTGCCCATGGGGGTGATGAAGTCCCTGTCCCTGGAGGTGTTCATGAAATGACTGGACATGGCACTTAGTGCCATGGTCTAGTTGAGAAGGTGGTCCTTGGTCAAAGGTTGGACCCAGTGATCTCAGAGGTCTTTTCCAACCTTAATGATTCTATGATTCCTAGACATCAAATGTATTTTTCCTGGGAGGTACTTACACATTCAGAGTAAATTATCTGTCTTTGATAAACGTAACCATAGCAATCTCTTCAAACGCGATAATATTGGGCTTATTTTCCAGCCTCTAATAATTTTTGAATGGTTTTTTGACAACCATTTGAATTTTTTCAGTGTTTGTTGTTTGTTCAGTGTTTGCCCCAGGACTATTCATAATCATTTGACAAAATTATAGAGAGAAAGCCCCTTCTCAGCTTCCCTTCTCCTAGACTGAAGAAGAGAAACTCCCACCTTCTAAAGGAGACTTGACACTCCTCTATTCTGCCAGCCTTTTCCTGCAGCCAGTCAACACAGAAATCCCCTTTCTTGACCAGGAGTGACCAGAAGTACACACATACATTTTATTCATCATCTTTCCCCCATGTCAGTGTTTTTTCCTTCAGAAGTCTCTGTAGTTTTTTGGGTTTGTTTTTGTTTGTTTTATTTTTTCAGGAGCTCCTAAATACCAACATTAGTGCCTCTGTGCCACGTAATTATTCCCCAGTCTGAACTTTACAGTGCTCCCTCTGTCTTTGATAGTCAATAAGTTTTGGAATATTCAAATAATGTCTTTTTCAGTCTTTCCCTTGTTGTCTATATCTGCTACCTGGTATACAGTGATAACCAGCAATCCAAGTGTGCTGCCTGTGCCGGTAAGCCCCGCTGGCACTTCAGATGGATGTGCTTGAGAATGACTGGGACAGAACAGGGATCTGCAGGGACCTGAGAAACCCTCTTCAGTTGTCATTTGTAGCTAAACAGAGACACATCCATACCTCCAAAAGAATACTTCATAGTCATATTTATTCTCTCTCTCAGAAACCATGAACTAATTCTTGCTGTTTAACTCTGGTTATTCACTAAAAGAGGGATCCTTTACTCAAGGACTGAAAACCTCAAGTCACCTCAGAAGTCTAAAGATCTGAGCCCAGTGTTCCTCTCAGACAAAATGAATCCTCTTTCTTAGGGATCAGCACCTAATAGCCAAAACCACTGGAAAATACATGGGAAGTTTATTCCTTGCATAGGTTTTTTCCATCCCTCCGCATTTGAAGGCAGTCAACTTGTTTTTCAGGGAATTAGTGCCAAGGGATGTGGCTGTTGGGTAGTTGAGGTCATTTTGAAATGTGTGTTTCCAGTTGAGGCACACTAAAGCACCTGTGGTGCAAAGTTGAGATCATTTAGTGTGTCTTCACAGAGTGCACACATAAAGGAATCAGTTTAGCTTTTGGGCTCCCTGTATTTAACTCACTGGTAACTACTTCCCCAAACAATGGGAGCATCAGCCATCAAATGATTGCTGCATTCAGCTGTATTTCATTGAAGTGTAATTGAAAGTCCTGACAAAGAAAGGGGAGAGATAAGATCTTGTTTTATCATTTTGTTGACTTTCGTCTTCTAAAGAAAAAAGAATAAATTGTAATTAATAAAATAAAATAGTTCTTCAAGTGAACACCTCTCCAGGTATTAACAGTAGACAAAATGATCTAAAGGCTGTCAGAATAATAGAAATCTTATTAAAGAAATAGAAAAATAGCATCTTATATGACTCAAAGTCTCAGACTTCTGTTGCAAATTGATGCCTAAAGAGTCATGCTCAGCAAGCAAAAGGACACAGTTCTGCACCTGTGTTTTCAAATATCCTACAGTACAACTCGAAAGAAGCCCGGCTGTGTAACATCTAGGCTGGGTGCAAGACCAGCCACTGAGATCAATACAGACGCTCAGAACCCTGCAATACTTATAGGCCATTATAGCAATTTTAAAATCAATGGAGTATTTAACAAGGTGCTAATGTAACTCCATTGAGACTAAGATAGTGAGCCAGCCACAACATGCTTGATTTAGGCAGAGGCATTTTCAATTACTGTGTATTTTGGAAGAAAGGGTAAATAGCAGTCTTCTTTGTGCCTGGCATCCCAAACAACACCCCGTCCCCAGCCTGCCCGACTGCAGCTGACACGGTGCTGTGCTAAGGCTGCTCTGCTTGAATGAGCCCGACTGCTAAGCCAGTCCTATCCAGCAGTGTTCCTCAGGGCAGTTCACTGCCTACACCCAGCATCCAGTGTCACTGTTCTAGTACACTGCCAGGAGATCTACCAGAGATAAAAAAGCAATGCTCAGAGCAACCTCTTCAGCTGCAGGCAGTTAAACTCCCCTAGAGTGACCTATATAGAGTATTCCTCAAAGGTCACTTCTAACTTAATGTAGGCCAGTAAACTACCCCTTCTTAACATCTAGTGCACATAGCAGATGCCATGGCAGCAATATTGATGGAAAATTCTCTCCCCGCATGGAAACATGTGACCTGCAACTTTTCAATCCCAAAGTGAGAAAAAGGACAAGAGAACTGGAATGATACTGCTGTAATCAGTAATCTCATTCATCCAGTCTTAGGCAGTGACTAGATGTCAGTCCTCTACAACAAAGGCAATATAAGAAGTTCCCATTCTGTCCATCCTCCCTCACTGCAATTTTCTGCACCCAGTTGTGCAAGTATCTATTGGAAAAATATTCTAAACAGGACCAGTCAAATGACTGTGTTTTCGAAAACCGAAACAAATTTTAAAAAAATCAACTAGCACTCAAAAATCATTTACCTTGATCCTATTGCACAAGTGGTTTGGATCATGGGCAACAGGCAATTGCGTTTGTGAGACCAGCTGCAGGCAGGGTGTGGAAAGCTTTGCATCACAAGAGAAAATTGGCATGCAACCATGGAACCTGAAAAACCGCTTTATGATCATTGTCAGTCTCAGAGACCTCGCTTCTGGAGAGCTCATAAACCTGTCCTCTCTTCCACCCTGTTCAGCTGCTATAACAAACTGTTGGAGGATGCCCCTATGGTACAAATTAAGATGCCAGCACTATACTGATGGATTTGGGAAACCTTTGGCTGACATACAGGAATCTTTATTACGTTTCCTAACCTATAGAAAGTGTTGCTTCAAAGTTTTTTCTATGATGAAGCATTTGCACACAAGAATTTGAGACTGCAGAGAGAAAAGAGAGGTTAATCTTTTAAAAAATAAAATTAGGGAGTCAGTCAAAAAGGTAGATGCAGCTTGCAATGGTTACTTCATGCTTTGTATCTCAGGAATCATAGTATTATAGAATGGTTTGGTTTGAAAGGAACTTAAAGGTCATCTAGTTTCAACCCTCCCACCATGGGCAAGGACACCTTCCACTAAACCAAGTTACTCAGAGCCCCATCCAATCTGGTCTTGAACACCCGCAGGGATGGGGCATCCTCAGCCTCTCTGGGCAACCTGTTCCAGGGCCTCACCACCCTCACAGTAAAGGATTTCTTCCTAGTATCCAGTCTAAACCTGCCCTCTTTCAGTTTAAGGCCATTCCCCCTTGTCCTATCACTACCTGCCCTTGTGACAAGAGCTGAGAGTAAAGCAGACAGCTAAAAGGCTAAAGCACTTGCACTCCATATCCCCCTTCCAGTCAATATCTGAAGCTGTGGGATTGAACACAGCTTTCCTAGAGGGAGATTTTCTTCTTTTTTACTCACTCATCTTTCTTCCCCCTCTTCTTTCTCCCTCACCCTTGTCACTTTTTATCTGTTCCCTGAATTCTGCTTTCATTTGAGATGTTTTAAATTCACCAATCTAGTAATTTGTATGGTTCAATCTTCTACCGGAAATATTAATTGCATCAGAGCTTTGTCTCTGAAGGCGAGATCCCACACAAAGTAAACAGTGCATTGCTAGGAACCACAGAAGAGATGGTGGATGGCATCACATTTAAACCATGATGCTGCATGAAGCCATTCACTGGGTACCAAAAATCAGGGTGTTTTCAGGTGATGTTCTCAAGCTGTTTTCAATGGGATATGATGCTGCAGTCAGTAGACATTCAAGGCAATACTGAATTGTGGTCAAATTCTTTGAGTCTTGATTTCAAGAATCTGGAATTATCTACTGCCTGGCAATAGGTAGACACACTTCTGAAAAACAAGCTTTTTTTGCTTGGCTGCTAGTACTAAGTATTAGCATATTCTTAGTTCCTGCTACAAAGTATTTCTCTAAGACTTTTATAACATGTATCAAGCTACAATTATAAATCAAATAGCTTTACAATTAAAAGACCTACTTGGCTTTTTTTATCTTGTGAACGTTTGCCTGAAATTGGAGCCTTGCTGTGGGGTTATTTTGCGTAACTGAACTTTTTCTTAAATCCCTCAATTAAAATGTATAACAGCTTTTTATAAAAAAAGAGCACAAATTCATCAAAAAAAGTAACAGCCCAAAGTGTCACTGAATTGTTGCATCTGTGTTTCATTGTCACCTAGTTATAGATCTGGAAAGTAATGCAGAGGTGCAGATGACATTTCATTCTTCTTCACTGATGTCACTATAGACTCCCAGCACTCCGCCACCTATTCTCCTTCAGGACAGCAGAATCTGTAGTTCCTTTGGAGCATGAGTGTTGCTTACAGCTCATTGATAATATCTTCATCCTAAACTATTGTTGTACCTGGTCTTTACCATTAATGGTGTTTATGTCTGCGTTAATACGGCCCTTCTCTTCTCCACAGCCCTATATATCATCTGTCAAAGGGATTTCTACTCAAATGGAAGAATACATAATCTACTTTGTAGGACAACAAGTTATCTTTATCCCTCCTATCATAGTGCTACCTAATTTCAGCGAAAATTCATTTTTATTCTGTCATAGGCTCCAGCCTTCTCATATTTGTCTGCATCATAGCATGGTGCAGTAAGCCTATGACAAAACATGAATTAATTTTTTGTGGCTGCAGGAAAAATCATGTGTGCTGTAGGCTGCAGTAATAGGGTGATCCTACTGGGACACTCTGATTGTCACTGCAGGATTTGAAGTGGCAGGTGTTTAGTTGTGATGCAGATTCATCCTCTCATGCCTGCACTGCCTAACAGCATGAAGGCAAATCCAAAGCTTCCAAAAGCCTGTAAAACTCTGATAATCCTGCTAAGATTTATTTCAGTGGTTCAAGAAAGAGATACAAGCAAGTCCTAGAATCAGACAAGAAAAAACCCAACTTTTTTTTTTAAAGATAAGCAAGTCCACTCTAAAGGAAGAAAGCCTTTAATTCACCTTACGTACTATCCAAGGAGAAACCAGTTTCTTTCAGATTCAGGGTCAAGTTTTATGTGGGGTCATCTTGACCTGTAATCAGTTTGGCTATGAATAAACATATGTACTCTGAGGAACCATAGAGAGAAGATAAATATGATCACTAACACATCTAGTCCAACTCTCTTGGATCTCTGTGGAAAGGCTGCCACTGATTTTGATGGGATTTTGATGTAATTCTGTCATTCAACACAGGTGCTTTTATTCAGGACATTTTGGTTCTCTCAGTGTCAAAAAAAAAATTCAGCCCACATTATCATTAGGAGAAACCAGAAAAGCATGGCACTTCTCAAAATTAAGCTAGAAAATCTTTTAGAAAGAGTTGTGTTACCTCCAAATGAGTCTTTCTCTGCTGGTGGTGAACACTAGTTCAAGTGCTAGCTTAAATCGGAAAAGGGTTTTCAGCACAGTTGGAAAAAGCAGGAAGAGAGTTTGTGAAGCTGGAGGTTTCTACTTTTGTCCTTCCATGAGTGGCACTTTGTTTAACATATGAATTCTGGGGTGCTCATTGACGACAGCCATCACTCACCAGTGGTTCCACTTCCTAAAGGGGAAGGAATAAAAATACATAATTGCGTTTTGCAATGGTCAGTGCATTAACAAAAGAGTTCCCTCTTTCAGTGATTTCTGTAACTACCAACAAAATGTCCCAAATTGCCCTTTCTCAGACACACCAGCTATAAAACTGAATTCATTTCACAGCACTGAGATCCATGGGCTAAGTTCTTCTTGGTGCATGCCAAACAGGGCCATAAAAAATTTTAAATCATATTTCTGATTGTTGGAGCCTTGGAAAAGATGTAAAGAAAGAAGGAAATATCACTTTCTATGACTCGAAGTATTTGAATTTCAACTTCTGACTGGAAAAGAAGTTAGAAGGAATTTGTAGGGCCTTTGAGGCAAGGCTAGAAGCAGCTGTTTAAATCAGATCGAATAAGACAGTCATACCAATCCACTCTGACCATAACGACATTGGACAGTAGATCAATGGCTGAGCATAACTTTGGCACTCTATATAGCCTGTTAATAATTTTTTGTTTCACAAAGTTTGTGTCACAAAACAGTCTTAAAATGAAAGCAAAATTCCTTGTGGAAAAAAGTCAATATCAATGATTCTTTCCACTAAGCAGAAAGAAGGACCCCACAGACTCTTGTCAGACTGGATTCAACTGGAATATTTGTGGTTTTCAGATGGCTTATCCTCAGCCCCCAGCAGAACAGACTCCTTGAGGCTGTATCCCAGCCATCAGTCCCTACTCTCCATTTGATCCATGCAGCCTGGGGAAGCAGGAATGATGGGATGCCCTGGCTGAGCAGCTCTGGTGTCAGGTCCCACCTGGGCCACCTGGGACAGTCTGTCAGCTCAGTGCAATGCCAATTCCTAGTGGCACTGACACCACCTGTTCCTCCATCCTTCCCGCTTTCCAGCTGCATGTCAGACGCTTCCTGACTAGTGTTGGCCGCTGAGGACCACTTTCTCTAGGAGTTCAGGTTGGCTAAGTGGAAGCCCATTCTCCTGTCCTAAGGATAACCAGCCAAAAATGATGGGAGCCTTGCAGTTTTGCCAGTTATCCTGAAACTGCCCTTAGGAAAGGGTAGGAAAAGTCAAAAAACAAATCAGTATACCAAATTCAAGGAGAGCAGCTCCGCTGCCTGTGGAAACAGTTGGACAGAAATGAAGGGAAACGAAGCATGCCTCACACGTGACTGCTCCACAGGCATGGTCCAGCTGAGAAGTTGCCAGCCACTCCCAGCCCTTCTGTTGAGGACATTTTTATCCAACCTTGTGTCGTCCATTTGTACTTTTAGAAGAGGATGGGGTTGGAGGGCATCCTAGTTTCATTCACAACCCAGCTCCACCCCTGGGTGTAAGTCAGATTTTGAACTCTCCCTTATTTTTTGTTTATTACCTCAAGCAGAAACATCTCTACCTCCCTAACACAAAATCATTGCCTGTTACAGCTACTTTGCACAGGCAAAGCCTGGTGCCACTCTCAACTGGCCATTGCTGACCAGAAGCAACCATGCCCAGAATAAACCTTAGTAGGGTATTAGCTTATCATAATGACTTGTCCAGGGATGTTATGCAAAGGCAGGAATAAATTTCTTCACATGTGTACCTTAAGTTCTGCATATACATCCACCTTGGTAATCAATAGGATGTCACAACCAGACTGACACATGCAGTGAATTATCAATAGTTTAGATAGGATGGTAACCAGCTCTGAGAAGGGAATGAATTTGGGATCCTCACATCATCCTCTCTCCCACGAGCTTGGCTTTAAAGGTTTGCTTTGAAGACAATCAACTGGATAGCAGGACGGCATTAAATTTTCTGGACTCTGAAAGCAGACACTTTCAGGTTGGGTTTCCTAGGAAGCACCTGTCAGTCCACACATGGCTATAAGAGATGCAGCTGACTCAAGGCACAGAAGACAGAAAATCTGTAGCCAAGTTGTCTGAAGCAGTTGAGAGAAGAAAAACTTTCAGTCATCCAGGCTGGGAAATTACAGTGTTTGGTTTTCACAAGGTACAGCAACACCTACATTGTTTGCCACTGAAAAATTATATTTACAGTCTGTTGAGATGAAATAATGTATTTTAATCCATGAAATTTAGAAAAGCTGAAGGATTACTTTTTAAATAGCATTCTCTGTTGCCTGAAAGTTTTTACTGCAGACTATAAGACACAGTAGTAAATGTAGTCCCTCTTCAGAGCCTGAAAGCTACAGTGGCAGTGCTGACATATGAAATACTGAATAATACAATTAAAGTAGTCTGCTTTCCTTCTAATATGAGCTTGGAGATGTCAGTGCCAGTACTCTTCAGAGTAATAACATTGTGCATTATTAAAGACAAGATCTCAACAGCTGTTTAATGTTAATACAAGACCCCTGAACACATTCTGAGAGGCTCCATGTCAGTCCAATAGAGGCGCAGCAATTTTAGCTTCCAGTACAATTACTACCTTCTCTTGCACTCTGAAAGTTTATTTCCTGTTTTGTCAGGCGATCATTAATCTTAAAAAAAAAATAAATTGAATGTTCAGAAAAAATCTCCTAAAAGCTACCCACGGTTCTCTATATCCCTATTTGAAGAAAGTTACTCTAGAGCCAGCCAAATCTCTGCCCCCTTCCTAGAGCCTTGACATTCATGCCTCGCCTTCATTTTGCCTTGAGTAGAATTCCACTGTTCCTGTTTTCCAAGACTGAGCAATACTGGCAGCAGCTGTGATTCGTGAAGAGCCTCATGCAGGATCTGAGTTTAAATTCTAGCTGTTCACACACTGTGTGCTAGCATATGTTATAAGCAACTATAAATTGTGTGCAGATGTGTTCCGGAATTCCAGGGAAGCCAAGCTAGCAACATTGAATAACAGCTCGTGTGCTTTGTAATTATACATTATGAATGTGCTGTCATATAACAGGGTCCATCTCTGTGGCAGGATTTATCCACTGGCTTTAGAAGTAAGGAGTAAGAATTATAGTGTGAATTTTTAAGCAAGATTTTTAATACAAGATATGCAAGCCAAAGAGAGATGACTGATTTGTGGGGAACATTTTGCGTAAGAGATTCTGATCAAATAAGAACACAAGCCAGGACTTAAAAAAAAAATATTTGTTTGGAACACTCTTAAAAGTCTAAAGACAAAAAACATTTACAAATAAGTAAAAAGTATGCAAACATTGGCCTAGTTGGAAAAGCAAAGTGCCAACAAACAGGAAAACAGAGGGAAGCACAGTAAAGGAATGGGGTGAGGGAGAGGAAGAGGGCAGGCTGCTGTCAGAGAAAGGTCACTCTAATGACACGAAAAAGCAGGGCTGAAGGGAGATGAGCATCCTTAAAGTATCTTGTACATGTTCTCTGCTGTACTCTTGTGCAAAACTGATGATTTTCATCAAGAGAGGATTGCTCTCTGTAAATTGGAGTTTGAACAATAAATGCTGGGAATATTGACCATCTTTGTTGCACGGAGAGGGCAGCCCGTCATTGTTCACACACAGATGTGCTCTTTCCATGAGTCCAACAGAACTGCTTTGCTTCTCTTCTGACCAGTGGCAAGCACCAAGCAGATACAGAAAGCCTGACTAGAAAAAAATAATTATTTTCTTTAAGCTGTGTGGACAAAGCAGCAGAGGAAAAAGAAAGGCCTGAACACAGTATCAAAATGTGAGCATAGGTTAGCTAGCAGCTGGCAGATCAGACCTCTGTGGCCTGTCCCACTCTGAGCCCTTAGGTAAGCATGTGTTTTAAGCTAATTTAGATCAAGCTCTGGTCCCACTATCCTGACCAGCTGGGTTTTTTTTCCCCAGCTTTTTATGCTCTTCTCTGTTACTTTAGCACAGGCATTTATTTGATTGCATAGTGAAGTGGTTCACAGAGCTGGAAAAACAGAAAGCTTATGAAATAAAATAATTAGCTTTCAGTGAGGTAAGTTCCCTGGATGGGATCCATGTGAAATCAGAGAGATGCCAGGGCTAATGCAGAGTGGGGACAGAGGTGTGCAGCCTTGGTCCACAGGGAATGTGCAGGTTACAATCACATAGTCCTAGGTTACCTTGAGCTGCTGTGCAAGCACACCTTGATGCCTCTCAGAAAATATCACCAGCTTTATTGCAATTCCATAGATAAAATTTTGCCTCTTCTGGCTAATAGAGAGAGACACCTTTTCTTATAAACTAAGATGTTTTGTGGTTCGTCTACCCTAGGTTGCTTTCCGGATTGAAAGAGGGCTTGTAGGTTTAATGAGAGTACTCTCCAGTAGACAGTAGCAGCACATCATTAGTGAACAGCATCAGCTCTGACAGAGACACAGCTTTCAAGACTCATCCTGTGTTTGAAGGTGATTTGCTACATCAAAGCTGAGAAAATATATTAATAAGGCAAAGGAAAAAACTCTGAAACTTTGATTATATCTTGCATTTTTATTATTGAGCTTACCTTTAGGTATAGATCTTTTTCTGCTTGTACTACACATTCCAGTGCATTTCTCCATATGCATAGTATTTGCATCATTTGGCAGAGAACATGAAAACCTAAATGATGATCAGACTGTGCTGGAAAGGATCTGTTAACAGAAAACAGAAGCAGTTAAACTACATTGTATTAAATCGGCAACGTTCTTATCCCCGAAGCATGGCAACTTATTATTTATGGATTATTTATTCTTGACTTTTTGGTCTCCTTATATCTCATGAGCCCGATTAGCTACATATTTGATGGTTTCATTTTCTCCTCTCTGAAATTCCTTGGATTAATCCATGCAGGTCATTTTGCTAACCCAGTTTGTCCAGACTTGTGATACTGCTTGGTACCCTCAGAGTCTACCTTACAATGCTGATATAGTTTAACACTGGCTGGTCTCCAGCCTTTCTCTGCCACAAACAAAAAGATGAATACTCCTATCCCTTATCTGGAAGGGACAGATGCAGCTGTACTTCCTAGCTCAATTTTAACTTCATATTTCTGAAAGATTAAGTGTTATATACAAATTCAAAGTGAATCTTTTGAAAACATATCTATGGAAAACATGTAAAAGCACAGAACTAACACTAGAAAGGGCTGTGGCTCAAAAATCTCAGGTAGCATTAGATTGTCTGCCTACAGACTGTCAGTGAGCAACATAGATTTCTGCTATTTTATTGTCCCACTGCCTTTTACTGCATTAGGTGATATACTATTTCCTTGAGTCTTCTCTTAAGGCAGACTGCATTTGACTGTGTTATACAGCAATGGTTCCTGAGTTTCTGGAAGCACTGGTCTGAATTACATGACATTATGTCACAAAATGATGATGGTAAGAGGCAGCAAACTCTGCTACCACTTACACAGCTTTTTGGCCAGGATAAACTGCAGTAGAGGAAGAGGACTTGGTGACAAATTACGCTGGAGGAATTTTTGCAAGGGATGACATTTCATCTGAGTGTCTTAAACTCCTTAAAGCATGACCTGTGTTGGGCAATGGAGTTCACTGGTAATGGTGCAGGACTTCACAAAGGGCCTGCCATCAGCTGTCAGACCAGAGCAACTGTGGTAGACCTGGTATCAAGTACACAGCATCTAGGGTGACTTGGTAAGAAAGAAAACTATGGTAAGAAGGAAAATATGAAGGTAGCCTGTTGTACATATAGAATAACCCTGGTCCCAACAACAACAGTTGTTGTTACTGGCTCTAGCCATTTTTAACACCTTTTGGAGAAAAGCAGCACCAGAAGAGTTACTCCATCCTGAAGGGTATGCCTTGCGACATCAAAGAGCAGCTAACTGCATTGTTAGGACTTTGGCTGTTAGGACTTAGCATGCTCCACTGCATTCCCAACCCAGCATTCCCTACTTAACAGATAAGGAATTAGTTTGGTGATTAAATTATTTCCATCAAATGCTCCACCTTTCAACTCTGTTAGTTGTCCTTTTGTTGCTTTATTGACCTCGTTTTCCAGGCCATTGCATTTCCAAACAGCAGTCCTCAGAAGAATTATCCCATTAAGGAAACAATTAGCTTGCAGATTTTAATTTATCTAGGGCCTTACTGGGGCCTTACTGGTATCTGGTTGCATTTCTTCACCTGTTAGTTTGCTTCAGGATGTTTTGCATGCCTTTGCTGACATTTTGATTGCTTTGGTTTATTAGGAGAAGCACTACCCCAGGTGCTAAGAGCGATACCCAAGTACTAGACCATGTTGTGCTGATATGCAATGCAGCAGCACCAGAACTTCCCAGATTTCAGAGGCAGGGAGAGAATTGCTTGGAAATTTTTGCTACAGGGGTGACTGTCTTGCCTAAGGACAAGTGAGTTCAAACTGAAAAGGTGAGATAAGTGCCATAGCTGAACTTTCAGAGGTCAGTCGTGTCTCAAGGACTTTGGCATGGTCTCCCCATTGCAGCAGGAGTGTTGCCTTGTGCAAAAAATGAGGCAGGAGCATGACTCTCCTTTTCTCTTTCATGATACCATGGACCGGTATCTGTCCAAGCAATCAAGAAACTATAGACACTTTAATTGGGATTCATCCCTATACGATGCACATGCTCATTTTGTCTCCTTCCATTTCAATATTGAACCAAGTTGAAGAGACAAATTCTGGCCCCATGGTATTACTCAAGGTGAACAGCTGAAGCATTCAGATAGTCATTTTCTGAATCAGCTTGCAGAGGCTAAGTAGCTAGATTAGAAGAATACAGGTGGGAGAGTGATAAATCCCATGATCAGAGGCATTTACAGCAAGCTATGAGACTCTGCTTTGTGCTGTTTGTTGCTTTAGGCTGGGATTTTTAAATCCCAGTCTTTGTTGTTTTCCCAGCTTTGTTTGCTCAAGGCAAAGTGATTGCTGAACACCTCACACAGAGGCCCCTAATTCTGACTGGGACAGCCCGTAATATAAAACTTTAATGAGACACAGTACCAGTATGGAGAGGATATGTCATTCCAGCCTTACTGCTGCTAGTATTTCACTAATTTTACCATATGGTCCATGTCTTCAGTATGCTATTTTCCTATAGTTTCTGCCCATATACCAAAGCATAGCAAGATGTACACAAAAGGCCACATTTTCCTCGATTTGTTCCCCTGAAGATGTGTCCTGTCAGATCTGACCAGCCCCCAAAAAAGCCACAGAAAACACACACATGATTTTCCTGGTTCTGAAGGCAGCATCACGGCTGGTTAAGCAAATTTCTTTTGACTGGCCTGATTGAAGGGAAGCAAGTAATTTCTGAAGCCTGGCTTGTAATGTAACTATCCCTGTCTGGCATAAACTCCTGGACTGCAGCTATTTTTACTATTCCAGTGTTTTAGCTGGAGATTTGATTGCTAAAGCCGGCTTCTGTGTCTCAGAAGCAAAGGGTTACAGCTGCGGAGCCGACTGCCGAGTGCGGCTCAGGCTCTGCAACTGTAGGAGAGATGCGCCCTCCCGTGTACCAGCTCCGAAGTGTTTGCAGAGCCACTGCGTTTGGACATCAAGGCAACTCTCTAGACATTTGGAGGTTTGGGGTTTTGAGGTTTTTTTTTTTTTTTTTTTAACAAAATGTTGTAAAATAGAAACTCTGCAAAAACTATTGTTCAATCTGCCAGAATTTATTGATAAGAATTAAATTTGGAGAAAATGGAGAAGCTTAGACTTGCAAAACAGCCATAAAAATAGTGGGGTTGGGTCCTCCCCACATGGCTTTTTTTTGCTTATGCAGAGAACCCAAGCGAGAACAAACAAGAGTACATTCCCCAAGAGTTTTTGCTGCTCCCAAAGATGGTGTAATAAGACTTTATACACCCATCTTTCATAAAATCAGTAAAATTTCTGTCAAATAGAGCAGGGTAAAGAGAGAAATATTTCAAGGTGACAGTTACTTTGCATTAACTTCTTTGAAGGAGCGTAGCATCAGCTGTACATTTTAATCTCAGGGAACCAGCAGAGTTTAGCTAGAACCACTGACCAATGTTTTAATTTTTAATTACTTTGATTTTGACACCATCGCTGCAGTGATTCACCACAAAACACTGAATCAAAATAGTGGTCATCAGTATCTGTGTACAACAATGGAAATTACTGTGTTTTTCAAGAGTCTGTGTTTCTTCCTAAAAATATGAGAGCATATTATTAAATTGTAAGGTATCCGCATTACAGAACTGTAATACAAGAATCTCCAAACTGCCCAAGAGAGGTTTTTTGTTGGCAAGGAAAAGGTCCTGAAGATAGTTCTATTTTCAAGTAGCAGAAGAATTATGTCTTTATATTTTCCCTCAGCAATGACATGGAGTAGGAAGGCGAGGTGTTCCTGTTGCCCATTATCATGTACCTGACTAAACCATCTCAGTTCTTGGCACATCTTCCCCAGTGACTGGGAGCAGGACAGAGGTTGGGGGCTGTCTCTGTATCTTTGTCTCTTCATGGTCCCTGGAAGCAACTTACAGAGGTCCTCTGAGCAATGTAGGCAGTAAACTGGCTGTTTAAAAGTGGGTACTGTGAATAATACCTGTTTTGAACATAGCTGCTTCAAAAATATGCTTTGCCTTCCCTCTTTCTTTACCCTGCCATCCAAGACAATCAAATGGTCAGTATCTTTATTTGGTTAGAGATGTATTGGACTGCTTTCCTTTCAACAGATTATCCATTCAGATTAATTTTTGTCTATCCTTTTTTTCTTCTACTGAATGGAGCATTATTTCTGTCTTTGGATAGTTTTCAGGCTATTTCTCTTCATCTCCTATTGTAGGTAGGGAAATTCCAGATGTATTTTGTTTCCATTGATCTATTTTGCCTAGTCACCATAAATTTCAATGTTCTTCCTCTCCTGCATTTGTTCTATCAGTTGTCTTAACTGGCAGTTTCTTTAATAGTCCTTGTTCATATGAGATTTTCATAGCTTTGAGCTACTTCATTTCTCTACAGAGAAAATTAATTTGCACTTTAAACATAAGCAACGCTTAGTTCCCATTCAGGTAGTGGCAGCTCTTATGCTGTGGGCTGCCTCAGATCTATCAGGTTTGTTGTTGGTTTTTTGCCCAAATTTTTTTCTTTCCTTCAATAAAAAAGAATCTTTCTGGAACGTGGTTTCAGGTCCTGAAATGACACTTTCTTTCACTCAGGCCAACCAAGAAAAGAAACCTACCAATTATTTCCGAAGTTTAAATCACTTCCTTTTCAATAAGCCAGAAGCTGATGCTGTATCATTTTCTCATTCTGTAGCTCCTGTTAGTGTGCCTTAAAAGCCAGTGGGGAAAAAAAAAAGCTTATAAAGATGACTATATAAAAGTGGAGATTGACGTTTTTGCCATTACTTAATTCTCAAATATATTTACTGTATACAGTATAAAGTAACCACATAATATGACAGATTAGGAAGATTCTTTTACAGTTCTAACACCTAGGGCCCAAAATTGGATTTTACAAAACATTGAAGAGTACGCACAAATGTTTTGCAGAGTTGTTTTTTGAACTGAGTTTAAAACCTAGCTGAGAGTATTTATAAGTCTCCGAGAGATTGTCCAAGACACATGCTGGCCTTCAGGATCCCAAAACTATACTGTTTGAAACCAAACTTCCATTTGTTGGGGCTGTATCAATCTGTAGATATAATTTATAGGTAGCTTGGATGAGTTCCATGATATGTTACCAGATATGGCATCTATTCCCTCTAATCACCATTTTCCTCCAACCATTTCTGGTATCTCCCAAGTTACAGGAAAGTTGGGTTTGTCTTGCCTGTTAGAAAGGAGTCTAACAAAATCTACATAAAGAGCCCAGAGCAGTCTAAGGAACTGAAGCAATAATTCAGAATGAAAAGAGGCATCTTCACAATGTTCCTGCTCAATAAAACTTGATGTATTTTCCCCTAGCTCTACTTGATAATTTGAAATTAAGAGAGTACCAGTGCTGTCTTACAGAAACTTTCTACATCAATACTTTACAAGAACGTCGTATAAAGTATAATCAGTGTATGGAAGTAGCAAGACAAAAGATTGATGTTATTAATTTAGTTGAGGAACAACAATTTAAAGTGGACTGTTTGGGCTCTGATATAGAGATGGGTCTCTAAACTAAAGAGACTATGACATGGAAACTTGCCATTTCTGAAGCCCTCTGTAGCAAAGTTTGCCTTTTCTCCTGACATGGCAAAAAAATAAAACCCCATTCATAAAAATGAATGCAAGGTTTAGAAGAGCTTTGAGAGCTAGTCTATCCTCTAATATGCAGACACTGTCACCTCCCATCACATGCAAGTACTTCTCAGACAGCTGTTGGGTTCATTCTAAACTTCAGCAATAACCTCTAACTTTTCCATTGCTAATACTGTTGCTTGGTATCAGCATACTTCAGCAATGGTTTCACAACAATGGAGTTATTTTGTTTATCCCAGGGATTGATAATATGTTACTGGTGGGTTACTAATTTGGGAGGGTTGTTTATTTTTGTTTTAATAAACAACACATTCAATCAGGACACAATCAGGCCATTTCGTTGCTAACATACTATGGTCCCAAGAAACATGCAGGTATATGAAATGAATGTATTTCACACTAATTTGTGGATTGGAAATCTGGTCAGCTAAGCAGGGCCTCCTCTGGACATTTGTCAAGTCCTCAGTCCCTGCCAGATACCAACGTCCCAGCCAACACTCCCTGTAGTGCTCCACACATTCCATTCTGTGAGGTAGGATCTTTACCTTCCTTACTGTCTGGAAAACCGATTATACAGTTTGGATGCTACTTAAATAGGAAGAGTAAACCCTACCATTACTATTATTTTTGGTTAGACAGAATGGGAATTTTGTGTCCTATACATTTTACTTAGCAGCCTATAACATTTATTTACATAACAAGTGGTAGGAAAATCACAGTGTAAAGATTCCATTTTAAAATGAAGTAATTTGTCAACATTTGTTTTTCCACTCATTTCAATTTGCATGCAAGGATACTAAGTTTTATCTCTGGCTGTGCTACAGGGCTATAGTTTATTCACAGCAGGAGAGAGAGCAAATATAAACAGCAAGCTAATGGGCTGAGCCACCATCTAGCTGGAGCTGAAGCTTACCTTAGGTTGATGTCACAGTACAGTAGCTGCAGCAAACAAGTCAACGTGAACTGAGATTATAACTTATTTGGGCCATGAGAATGAATATAAGATTTGAAATTCAAGTGTGCATTTTAAGAATGCATCTGAGACAGCTTGTGATTCTTTCTAATTTATGTACAGAAATGCTGTTTCAAGCTGCAATTGTAGCAGCCACTTCAAAATGCCAAACTGGCAATGTTGACATCTATGGCTCCTTCAGAGCCAGTGGAGAGACAGAGAACTTTTTGGGTGTCACTCATTTAGAATTATAGAACCACAGAATGCCTTGGGATGGAAGGTACCTTAAAGATCATCAAGTTCCAAGTCCCTTGCCATGGGCAGGGACACCTTCCACTTAGACTGGGTTGCTCAACGCCCCATCCAACCTGGCCTTGAGCACTTCCAAGGAAGAGGCCTCCAGAGCTTTTCTGACCAAACTGTTCCAGTGTCTCACCACCCTCAGGGTAAAGAATTTCCTCCATGTAGCTAACCTAATTTCCCCTCTTTCAGTTTGAACCCATTACTCCTTGTCTTGTCACTACAGCTCCTGATGAAGAGTCCCTCTCCAGCTTCCCACTTACTATGAGGTCTCCACACAGCCTTCTCCAGGCTGAACAGCCCCAGCTCTCTCAGTCTGTCTTCATAGTGGAGGAGCTCTAGTCCCCTTATAAATGTCATGTCCCTCCTGTGGACTTGCTCCAAAAATTCCATGTCCGTTGTATGCTGGGGGCACCAGGACTTGGTTCTGGCACTTGGCACAGTCCGGGGCTGTACTCGGAGGCAGGGGCGACGGCACCTTGAAGGGCCTCAGCTGGCTGGAGCCTGGTGCAAATAACACCAAGGTTGTGGGTTCAATCCTGAACAGGCCATTCACATAAAAGCTGGACTTCAAGATCCTTGTGGGTCCCTTCCAACTTAGAACATTCTGTGGTCTGGAAATAAAGACCTGATTGTTTCCATTGGCTACAAAAGGAATGTGAGCAAAGCTCAGCTGTAGATGTCTCTCCGTTTCTGACATACTGTAAGACTGGGGAGATAATAACTTGCATAAATAAGCAAAGTTATCAGTTAACCAACACTAAATCTTATGTTGTCCACTGGCATCCCCCTGTCAGGACAAATATTTTGTGCTTACTACATTTCGTGGGGAATGCTTGTTGGATTTGGGTATCCTTTGCAGATTACAAGTATCCATTTAACTTAAATTGACACAAAAATTGAATAATATGATATATGCATATTATATAAAACTATATTCTTTTCAGAGCATTTCCATAATGAATACAAGTTTTCAAAACCAAACAGGTGTTCTTGGATGAGGAAAGATGGACTTTTTCTTATTTTTTCATGGATAACAGAGACAATACTATCCAGCATGATTTGAATTATTTGGAGTAGCTATTACAACCCAGAGGATGACTGCACATGCAACAACAGGCTGGACCTTACCATCAAAACATTCACATAAAGTTTCTTTACTGAGAATGTGATGGCTGTTCCACCTGAATGTGAAGAAGTCTGATGCCCTGTATTTGATGACAGTGATGGAGAGAAAAATGCTCCTTTTTAAAATTTATATAGAATTTCTCACTGATGCAATAACAGTAAAATATCTGGGGAAAAATATAACAGTAAAAATTTTCTTTACTGATGTGCCAACTTTATTCATTTCTGCATGCAAAAACTGAATTATTTATTTGCATGAGGCAATTTATTCTATACAGTTGCAGCAAATAATTGTTGATGTCTTAGGAAAAGTTTTTACTTGATCAGGTAAGTATAAGACTAAATTTCTTTCTCCAGATACATAGTTTATTGTTAATTACAGTCTGAAAGTGCTTCTACAAGCACAGATTTGAGCTGGAGCTACAGACTTATTTTTTGACCACAAGAGATGAAAAATTATCAAGTCTGTTCACTGTTTGAATGACATTTTATGAGTGAGATAGCCATCTAACTATTGATAAGCCTGGGTATCTCATTACCTCCTGTGAGCTGTCATGACAGCTACATATTTTGTATTTCTGCTGCTGCTAAAAGTGTGAACAGAATTGATTGAATGGGATGGTAGCAGGAACTGCTCACTGGAAATCTCAGATCTTTCTGGAGGAAGACGGAAATATATGAAAATACATAAGCTGAATTTCAAAAAAGCTCTATGTGAGAGACTGCATCCTGAGTTTGAGGAAGAAGTTGTCTAAATACCCCAAGAGGTGCATTTTCTCCCTTCTGGAAATCACAAATTAATGGGAATAAAACTCCTCTATTATCCCTGTTTGGTTCTGTTGGTTTTGGGATTTTTTTTCTTCTATTGGTCTAAATTTTAGAATGCTCTTCTTCCCATGAGGAGGATCTCTGAGTAGGCACAGGTAAGTGACAGTTGGATAGGAAATTTCTGGAATAAAGTGGATTGGGTCCCCAAATCCAGATCTCACAGAAATGACATCTCAGTCCTGAAGGATACATAACAGGAAAACCAGAGAAATATGAATACTAAATCTTGATTGATTTGATAACCAAGACAGACCAACAGACATTGCAATAGACTTCTGCTAGAAATTTTGGCCATTTCTGACTTACCCTTCTAGTTGATTCTGTACCAGGAACAAAATGAATACCTGTGTTGTAGTGAAGACTTTTAAGCTTGTGCCTGGAGCATAAGTTTCCAAGCAGCTCCAGCCACACTGATTGCAATTTCAGACTATTTTCTCTGATGTGGAAGCTTGATTACAAGAACAAACGTGGAAGTCCAGTTCAAACAACTATGCACTGTGCACATTAATTCTCCTTTGGAAGCTTGTAGGAAATTCTTGTGGCCAAAAAAAGACCAAGTTTCAGAGCACCTGTCTCTGAGAGGCTTTCTGTAGCATCAAATCTCCCAGCCTCTCATTTCTGGCATATGCATTGACTCTACTGTGGGCTCCATACAGAAGACTTCGAAGTGTTAAAAGAGTCTTTGATATGGTGCCCCAGCAATTTAATTATTTTCTCCCATGCTGCCTCAGCTACACTAAGCTTAAGGAATTAGATGGGATGCAAGATTTTAGCTTTAACTTATAAAAATGTAAATGATCTGGAATTAAATTGCTCAGAAACTCGACTCTCCATCATACAGTGATAAGAAGCACTTGAGCTGCAGTTCTTTCCCATGGCATAGAATTCTGCCTGAGTGATTGCTGGACTGGGAGCTTTTCCACCTCACCTCCTCTTCCTATCTTCAAAGAATTTAATGTGCTACAAAGTACTTACCTTCCACTCCACTCTGTTTTCAAGAAGGAAGTCAACTGAACCACAGATCACATTTTTACAAAATCCTTTCTGTTGTACTTCACATTTACATCCATGGAAAGTCCTCCATCTGCCCAGAATATCAGTTTTCCAGGGCTCCTTTTGCACAGGAAAATCAACAAACAAATAGCTTTCAGCTTTGTCTACCAGGACATACCTTGTGACACCTTGGGCCTTTACTCCACCTTCTTGATTTCTTCTGCTTTTGAAAAAAACAATTGAAAGATCTCCCATTGCTGATTTTATGCAGGATCTTCAGAGGATTATAGCAGATGAAGAAACACAAATTTTATTCAAAGTGAGAAACTAGCATGATTACAATTCATTGTCATTCAAGCACATAACAGATAGATTGCCTCTGCATCCCTGCCTCTTTTCCCCTGAATGTGGTGTGGAGTTTTAGAGAGAAGTTACTGTCTTTGCCTTCCTTCCGTATTTTCTCACCAGACACAATGGATTATTGGAAGTGTCCCAGTAGCTTCCTTGACATAAGGGACTTGAGCTTCCTGTATGTATATATATATAGAGGACATCTCTCCCTGATTGTTAATCTACTTAAATCTTCTTAGTTTCCAGATCTTATTGACCCCATCACCTGTTTACTGTTTCCTCACTATGAGCCGAAGTTTCCCCTTCTCCTGCACCCCCAGAGCCGTACAGAATTCTGTGCCTCCTCTGCTTTGCTCTGATCTGCTCCACCTTCTCTTCCGTTTAGTTCTGCTGTGGTGTCAAATCCATCTTCATCTGCTTTTTCCAGAAACGCTCAGTACTTTGTATGCAGCTCAGTACCCTGCACAGAGACACCCTTGGAACTTGCTTGTATCACCAACTCGCAAAACCTACAAGACACATGGGGAGAGAGTGGCAGAAACGTAACTGAGACCTGAGGTTCTGTTAATGCATTTCCTCTTGTGATAAAGGCTTTTGAGGCTGTAAAACAGAAACACACCAAATCCATGCTTTGGTGTAGGGTGCAACGTGCTTTAAGAAAATAATAAACAAAAGCTTTCCACTCTATATAGCACTTCATAAATATATGTTTATTTCCTCATCTTTCATCAGTTTTACAGTTTTAACCAGCGCCTCAGTGGTAATGTTTGTCAGAAACATACAGTGTAACTTCAGATACTTCTATTCTGTAGTTATGAAATTAAAAACAAATTAACAGGCCTTTCCATATGGAACTGTGCCAAAAAATAATGAAACTAATTTCTTATAACATATTACAGAGTTACATAAGATTTCAACTTACATTTCTATCTTACTCCATGTACTGTATTTACACAGTTAACTAATTTATTATTTACATTTTTCAAATTCTGTAGTCATAAATCTTTTTATATTGTACATTCTAGTTTAAACTTTTATTACAGAAATTATTTAACACACATTTTAGACACTGCAATTTCAATATTTCACATGAGTTCTAGGAAATTACTGCCTGGTTTCACTAGTGATGTGTCAAGATGCCTCCTTCATAAGAAAATACATATTACAAAGGAATTTTATAATATTCAGAATCTTGAATTTTGAAAAAACTAAGTACATGGGATGTAATAATGATAATGCTATTTCCTTTTCTATGCAATATTTTGTTTGGAAGGACATTTTACCTGAGATGTAAAATTGTTAAATGTGTGAGCTTTTGATAAAAATTTGAAATTTTACATAAATGTTGGCCTTCTATTTACTGAGAACTATGCCTATCTGTATAGATATATAAATTCTATTTATATATCTATAACATATTTCCCAGAAAAGTCTATATCTACACAAATAAACATTGGTATTATATTAGGAAACTTCCCACTATCCTTAAAAAGCAATGTGCTCAATTACAATATTCAACTTCTGACACAGACACAATAGTAAATGTGACCTCTAATGGTAATACTTCCTTCCAAGGGAAGTAAGAGGTACCTGCTGAATTTGGAAGACATGGCAGACAACTTATGTGGACCCAATGAAGGAAATTTTATATATCCAGTCCCAAAAATGTTATGCAGGAGCATCTGACACAGCAGACAACTTTGGGTCAACTTTCCATGTTACATGTAACTACCTAAATAATGTCTTAATAGAAAAAAGTTAATTATAGAAAACCCTCACAACAGTTAATGCTGTGTTGTCTTCTCTCGTTACAATAATATGCATTTCTATCAACAAATAATTGCAGATACTAAGTTTAAAGGAAATGGTCATAAATTTCATGTTTCTTTTATTCCGTTATTGGTAGACACTGTTAGGCACAATATGACATTCTTTGTAAACATAAATTTTGATACATTAGACCACGAACTGAAGTTACAGAAAGCAGTACACAGACACGTAAGAAGCACAGATCCACTACACATTCCAGGCACAAACGCAGCCATCTGGGAGGCCTGACCCTGTATCCATCACAACTGAAACACCCGGCTGACACCAGTGGAAAACAAATGCATCCTAATCGCCAAAGACTCCTGCTTCTAATGAAATAATTCTTTTTTTTCTCTTCCACCAAAGATTTCATATATTCATGTCGGTAAAAACGTATTTTACTTTATTTACCCTGAAACGCCTAGTTATTTTAAAGTCAGCGTCAAGAACTAAGGCCCCTAAAGCAAGTAATGTATCTAACACATTTAGAAAGCTTTCTTCAAAATATGTATCTACATATTTTTAAGATGTTGAAAATAATCTTCCAATAACAAGTCATAAGAGAAAATCTCTTGAAGGTTTTTTATTTCTCAAATTTAAAAGTGCACTACACTTTCTGTTCAACACTGTGCAATTCAAGAACCAAACTGAGGAATAGTAAGTCTGAACTTTTAAGTGTATTGCTTATTGCAACTCTCACCCTCCATAACCTGTATGTGTATGGTAGGCACAAATTAATATGAGTTATTTACATCCAACAGAGAAAAACTAGAATTCTTATCAGAAAATATTTCTTGAAAAAAAATAGTGCACTTAAATTATGTAAGTTTTAAGAAATTATTCAGTATCCCATGGTTATATGAAGAAACATTAATTTTAGTCTATAAACTCATAGAGGATTTTTGTTCTGCTAACGACCCATGAGCAATCTGAGTATACAGTAACTGTTATTGTTATTGGGAACTAGCTCTCTTCCACTGAACAGTCAGGAAAAAAAGGTATTAAATTATTTAACAAAAAAGCTTTGGAAAGATATATTAATTTTCCTTTTCTAACTTGCTAGAAATGGAGAATAAGGCAACAACTGAGATAAAAATATATCTTGCTTTGTAAACCAAGCTTCTTAATACATTTCTTAAAAGTGAACTTTCATGCTGAAAAATTGCAAGGCCTTAAAAGAGAAACATTAATTACTTTGACAAGACCATGCCTTCTGTTTAATTCATTATTTTAAAGCACTCCAAAATATATTGAGAGGGATTTATTTTTATGTAATAGATGAGTCTTCAGCTTTAAGTAACTCCTTTTTATGGCTAAAAAGCTTCCATAACATCCTTCAAGACTGGATAATGTTTAGAAAAATGCCACTAATTTCCATTACAGCCTTCTATATTCTTATATTATGGAAGTATTCTAACCTAATCCCCTAGAAAAACAACAGATGGTGTGCTAATACCTTTTGAGTGTCTTTTGAGTTATAACCAGACCTTAAAACACAGGCCTTGCTGTCACATATGCTCTTCATGATCATGGAAAAGTTCTTTTTTGTCCCTCAGAGTAGATAAATTTCACTGACCAAAACTGTCTGGTAAAATAATGGCAGGTGACACTGAAGTAATGACAAAATCATTCCATACGTAGTTTAAGTCTAAAGTACATAAAAATTGCTTAACATAAATTAGACTACAATTCTCCTACTTAGAGAAGGGGAAAAAAAAAGAAAATTATGTTATAAGACTTCTAAACTCATTTTTCATGCTGAGCAAAAAATTCACTTTTAAGTTCATTCAGTGCTCGATATCCTGCTTTGTCCACTTCTTTGGTATTCTGTTCTCATTCTGCAAATTCTAACAGAATTTTAATGGTCATCTTACTTCAAACAAAAGAGCAATGAGCTGAAAGCACATCCAGAACAACAGATGCCATAATACTGCAGAACATGTTGGTTCTAATGATTTCTGTCTCTTTATATTCATTTCTTGTAATGATTGGGGGCATCCGCAAATGCAAACTTCAGTCTGTAGGCCTCTGCTAGGAGTACACTGATGTCTTCATTTCCCCAGTGTACTGTGGGCAAATTCTGTAAAAATATCAGTAACTCCTAATTGAAAAGAAAAAAAAAAAAAAGAAATAAATTTATTTTTTCAAATAGCGGTGTAATAACTATGTATTACTAATACAATGATAATTTATTAGCAATCACTCATGAAGCACCTCTGTATCACAAACAAACCTGAGATCCCATTAGGTTTTGTGACTTTTGCAAAGATAGCTGCTATTCAACCTTTCAGTTCAGAAACCTGCTATTAATTGTAGCCGAATATCATTATTTGCTAGATAATGTTTTTTTGAGAAAAATAATCTGTGTTGTTGCCTATCCAAATTATTTTTATGCTCCAGGGCATGAAGTTACACAGTTAGGCACATTTTCAAAATTATGGATGACTGCTAAGTCTGGGATTCTCTCACACCAATGCAAAGATAATCTGTCTATTTATACATGAAGAATTATGAAATAAATCATTATTTCAGTCAGTTGCAGTCAAATCCCACCTCATTTCTTAGCCCTGGTTTCCCACTCTCTGCTGGTTTCTGGTCCCAAAATATTTTCCTGTGGGCCAGCTTTTCCTCTTTCTCATATTAGGTTTAGGCAAAATTCACTTCCAAGAAGCCAAAGCCCAGAAACAGCGGTAACAAGAAGCTCACTGGGACAGTGCCTCCATGTTCAGTTCTGATGAACATACACCAAAATCCACCACGATCCTCAGCAGCACAAAGCCTCAACTCCTCATCTGTAGGCTGAAACCTGCCAGCTGTGAGAGGACTCTTCGGAAGATCAGCTACCACAAATTGTCTCCTGACTTCAGGTAAATGACAATTTTTATAAGGCTCATAATTTGACCAAACTCAGAAAGTTAGCTTGCTCTTTAAAAAAATAAAACGGTGACCTATAAGGTCAGAAACCCTCAAATGTGATGCAAAAGCCACCCTAGCCCAAATCTGAAGTTCACGTTTGAAAATTTCCATAGAGCAGATCACCTGTCTCATGCTTTTAATTGTTTTGATGAGTTGTGGCAAAACAGCAAAAGAGAAGTTTCGGATGAGTCACAGCAAAATAAATGTGGATTTTTATGATGGGAGGTATAAGGGCAATCTTAGGAATAAGTGAAGTTGTTAAGCCTGCTTGCACCTTCTAGGTGCTCTATTTTTGCAGAAAAAATGCAGACGTTTCATGCACATTTGTATACGTGCATATGTATTTGTGAGGATGTGCCTATGTATATTTTTGTGTGAATATGTTTGTTAAGGTTTATTCTAAAGATCAGAAGTAAGTGAACTGGAATGCAATTAAAACCACAGCCACCCTCTTGTTATAAATCAGAATCCTCCAATATCATGTATAAGTACCCAGGGAAATGATTCTTCTTCATAAGTCTTACTTTCCTTGTTCCCCCTTCTCCCTCCTCTGCACCTGGTTTCATAAAAGATTGCTGTAGGAGCCCTTAGCAAGGATTCAGTGATTTTAGGAAACAGCCAGGAGCAGAAATTAACATTAAATGATTTCTTTGTGTTTGTGAGAAAACTATTTTGACTTCATCTATTTCACAGTCGTGGTATACTGGTTCTTGTAATATGAAAAGAGAAAGGTTAGAAGTTGAGCAGTACTGTATATTTAATTATGAATAATAAGTAGTAATACAACAGAGTTAGCATGAGAATGTCTCTATTACACTTGAGAGAACACATTTTTAATAAAGTATTGTACAATTGTCAAAATCCCACTTTTTTTTTCATTTCTATGTACTTATTTGACAGTTATGCTGATAACTGTAATTAATAAATTAGCAGTAGAGAGTAGGAGGGTTGTGTGGAGGGATCATAAATGCCTACTTCTATGAAAGTTCTCTTCTTTTACAAAAGTAACTTTCCCTCAGCCTTAAGACACAGCTATTAATTCAGTGAGCTTTGTGAAATTACTTCTTTTACTGTTTGTAGTCTCAAGACTTTTCTGAGTCAGACTTCTGGTGCAAACTATTCATATTGCTGGAGCAGTGTTTTGGTTTTCTTTTGGGCTTCGGTTTTCTTCGGACTTTGGAACATCCAAAGACTACAGCTTCAATATCCATGCTATATGAAATTTAACATATAGCTCAAATCTGAAATAGGACTGCTAATTAAGAACTAGTCTAATACTTCTACCATTATCTTCAAATTTGATTATAAATTTCATCAGAATTAAATATATTAATAAATGGCAGAGTAAAGCATTGACTGTCCAAGTCCATTTCTGTTTGAGTGGGCATTTTGCCACTCTTTCCAAGGGAAAAGCCCAAAGTCTAAGACTGATCCTGACTAGTGAATATGTGTTATAAATCCAAGTAAAGTAACTGGCCAAAGACATACTACTTGTATGATCGTCTAAAGATAAGGCTTATCTTTTTATTACAGAGCTTCAAAACTTGCTCAGACAGAAATAAAACTTACATCTTCTTTAAAATAAAGTAAAAGTTGGCAAAGCCCTTACTAAAGAAAATGTTATTTTCTTTAAATAAGAAAATTGTGCTTTTCTTTAACTGCTAAAGAAATTCATGCTGCCTTTATTGCTGCATATGGAGCAGTCTTTGGAAACAAGGAAGCTACTATATAGAAACAATCAAAAAACTCCAAAGAAAATCTTAGGATATTAAGAAAGGTACAATTTCTTAAATTAATTAAGAAATATTTCTTACTGTTTATAAGACCACATGAGAAGTTTGTCTAAAACTGCTCAATTCAGCATTTTATAGTTAAAAAAAAAACAAAGCAAGGATTACTACAAGTGACTCAGGCCTACTAGTTTATTTTTAATTATCATTCTTATTCTTTTTGCCAACAGATAAACAGGAACTACTAGGTTGCATGTGCAAATAAGGCATGCATGCTAACTGCTTAGATTCATTTTCCTATCCACACCAGTGTTAAAATATGAGGCACTCTTTGAAATATGATGAATCATAATGTGAATTAATAGTTACCATTAAAAACTTGTAGGTGATAAACTGCCTGGTCTATTTCAGAAGAAAACTGAGTCTGAAAATCAATATTTGTAAAATATTCCTGGAAGAATTTTGTTTTCTGCTTAATTTAAATGGTATTGTGATGACACCTGGCCAAAGAATCAGGGCAGCCAGTAGATCATCATCAGATCTGGGGTTTCCAAAATCCCAGTCCAATGTTTGTTTCTATTTTGAATCTATCAACAAAAAATATGCTCAAAATTATATCCTTTGAATTTGGCAAATAGAGTGCCCTGTTTTCCTGTACTCTTACTGAGAGGAACAGCCATATTAATCCCTTGAACTGGGTCCCATCTGCACGGCCCAGCCTGCCAGCACAACTTCAGCTTGGTCTGTTTGTGGTGTTTGCTCTCTCATGCCACACCACGGAAAGGTATCTCCATCCTCCCTCCCTCCTTGCCAGCCAAGCAGAGGAGGATTGAGGTATCACTTGTATTTGCTCCTGCCCCCATCAAGCACAAAAAGTGAACAGATTTTAGTCACAGTGTTACCACCATGGTCAGGGGGCTGCAGCTGATGTTACCCAGGGCAGTGTGAGAAATCTGGCATTTTTTAGCAGGGAGAAGGCTAAGGCAGGATGTAAGAGCAGTTCTACACACAGGGGGTTGGAAAGAAGAAAAGAGGTGTCAAGAAGCAATAGTAACAAGTAGAAGCTAACCTGTCATATGGAGCTAACTAGTCATAAGAAAACAATCCTTTGCAATGAGGGTGCTGGAGCAGCTTTGCCAGAGAAACTGAGAATCTGTCCACTGGGATTTTCACAACTCGCCTGGGAAACACCTGAACAGGCTGCTTGAGCCCCGATGCTAGCCTGGCTTGCAGCAGCAACTTGCACGATGGACCTCCCTTCCACAGCAAAATTTTCCAGTGTTTTATTTTTTAAAGGACATGGGCTTAATCAGAAAAGAAATCCAAAAGTGCAACAAAAAAAACCCGCCAAACATTTACCACTTTAGACCATTTCAAGGAACTGCTAAAGGTATATTTCGTAACAGGTAGAGATATGTATTTTTCATTTGTATTCAAAGGATATAAGCGGCTGGTGTAGCAGAGTTGCTGGGACAGACTATGAATAAATTAAAAATCTATATATCAAACTGATTTTTAAGTATGGCAAAAGATCTGAATGCAAACTATATACTAGCCTTTGTAAGAGATTTCTGGTTTACACTGATGCATTTAAACCACAATTCTGAAATAATTCTTCAGTACATTTGAAATTCAACATTTTTGTTACTAAACAAAAACTTTATCTTTTATATTTATATTTTATATTTTATATTTCACTCATCGTATTTCCACGACTTTAACTACATTTGGATTTACGTGATACTTTACATACGTGTGTTTGCAAAACATGCTAAAACGCTTTATATATAGCATGCTCAACTATGTTACTATAGATAAAGTATTTTTAAATACTTAGAAGCAGTTATATAGAGTGCAATTTTAAAGTAAATGTACTTTCAAAATGTAATTTTTATCAGATAATTAACACGTATTCTAGAACTGTTCTCTTCATCGTGCAGTCAAGACAAGACAGTGGTAAATATATTGGAAGTGCTGTGGTATAAATGCACCTCTAGATGTGTGACGAGTAAAAGTAGGAGGTCCGTGTTTTGCACACCATGACAGTAAGAGTAATATTGCAGGTTAAGCAATGGCTGTTGTTAGATGCAAAATTATTCCTGAGGGAAAAAAATGTTATCCCACAAAATCCAATACACATATCTAAAATAAAATATCAGACTATCGGAGAGACAGCTCAAAAAAGTGATTTCCAAAGCCCTTATTCCTCAGTTTCCTCTAAAATCAAAAAGATCAAGGTCAGCTCCTTATAGACTAAATAAAAATTGAATATTAATAAAACTTCACAACATATATTTTTAATAATGATTAAAAAGTTATCAGCCTCTTTCTCCTCACTGAGATTATAACCCAGTGAAACCTCAGCATATTAAAACAATCCTTAAAAACCCAAAACCCAGAGCAAAGAAAGCAAACTTTATCATGTTTTGAAATCTGGTTCATTACCAAATCTCCTTACAGTATGACATCTTTAACCCCATTAATAAATACAATTTTTACCATAAGATTGGGCAGTAATATTGGTTATTTGGCAATGGCTATCGGCTATTATGCTATTTATTGTCACCCCTACTCTGACTGCATATGTGGATCTTGAAGGAAGGAACATCAAAACCAATTACAGAAAAAAGAACATGTTGATACTTTACAAAACATAAATATGTTATTCTAATGAGTAGAGCACTAAGGTGTCTTCTTTGCTAATCAAAGCAATATATTGACTTTGAAAATTCAGAGTTTTTGCCTGTGTGAATTATTGCCAAAGTTCAATAGCAAGGCATTGTTTTTTCTAATAGAAGAAACTTAACAGGACATAAAAACCAGTAATAGTGTTTTCATTTTAGATAATATAAAATGGCAGTAACTAAAGTTAAAATTAAACTTGAACATACTGTGGATGTTAACAGAGTTAGTTTTCAGTGTCAATACTGAGAACTGGTCTATTAATTTAACAAATAAAGGCCCTTCTAAAATGCAGTACTTTTCTATGAGAGTTGTTAATCCTTCCTGCTGTTAACTGCAATGTAATTATAGTCTGAGTACCCCTGGTCTACTACAGCTCTATTTTATACTGATAGGCAGAATCTACAATCTTACTATATTTTATGATCATAAAATTTTCAATATTATACTTTAGGACTGCATATAAGTAACTTAAAGGCAAATTAAATTTATATATAATCTTCAATGATTTAATAAGAAAATGCTAACAACCATATTTTTAGTAAGAGCTGTACCTACTACACATTACGAACACGTATAAAACACTGCAAAACTGATGCTGGCAATTAGATTAAATGGCCCCTTTATGAGAGTTATTTGTACTTTCTGAAGTTGTATTTGAAATCCCAGAACATAGCACCTACTTTTAAAGAACTAATGAGGTGAAATTTTACTAAAATTTATTTAGAGTAATTATTGAGACAACCTAAGTAGGAAACCAAATATTGCCAGGAAAAAAAAAAATACTCATGTATCTTTTTAGACAATAAAAAAGAGAAATAAACCCTATGCATACATTAAAAGAAATGTAAATTTTTTATGGTTTCATGGTAAATTGCATAATGTTACACCAGAGACAGAGTTGGATGATGATTCATACATTTTTTTGCAACCAGATGCAACCCCTATCCAGGCAAAAGAAATCCTTAATATAGGGATTATTTCATTCCTATTTCTTTTACAAAATTCTTTTTCACTTGATTGCATTTGGGATTGTCAAGTGTGAAAGGAAAGGCTGGCTAGTGCCAAGTGGGCATCCCCTCCATGGCCTCGGTCCCATTCCCTGCACTATGGAGCAGACAGACAGATGTGCCAGAGCTACAGTGCCTCAGACCCTGTAAGAGCTGCAGTGACCAGGCTGGCAAGGTGCTGTGCCATGTTACCCTCTAATCCTCTTCCCAGATATTTAGGATGAAGGATACCTGCTGCTCTGGGACTCAGTCAAACTGACTACAAATCCTCCCCCCCAGCCTGCTATCAAAGCAGTAACTGCAGTGGCTGGTGACATGAAAGCACAGGTCCAGCACACACTGCGGAGACTGGATGACCTTGTTCAGCTGCCTTAGTGCTACTTTTCCCTTCTCTCTGCCCCTTGCTGTTGATACAGTAGTGCACAAAATCAATAGGACTCTAGCTCTGAGACAAATTCCCTTTTCTTTCTTGAGTACTGTTTCTCCTCTCGCAATATGCTCAGCAATATTCCCTATGCTGCTGCCACTTACTACTTCTCCAGATGTCCTAACCTGCTACACGGAGTTGCAAATAATGAGCTCTATTTCTGGAGTGCTGTGCATCTTATTAATTACCCGTGCCTCGGAGCCAGAGAAAATATTTCTTTCCTGTTGGGCACAGCTGGAATTGAGAATACTAAGATTTCAAAACGTAATATTAAAGAGATAGTAGGAATAGGTCACGTACTGCAGCTTAAGAAACATTTGCTGCAGATACAGGTTAAGAGGTGTAAGCGGACCCGGATCCTTCAGTGGTACAGCTGAGTGCCTGTGCTGCTTCCTGAGCATGGAAAGCTCGCAGCAGCAATGGCTGAGATAGCACACAGCAGTCCCTCTTGGATACTGGATACAACAATGCCTTTCTCGTTCCTGTAACTTCAAACACTGTGGATGAATTGAAACTTTGATAAGCACAAGATGGGGAAACACTGGTTTATCTACACCAAGTGTTAGGAGCATTGAAGTCTGCACCGGACACAGCCTGAAGGATTTAAGAGACACATTCTTGGCCAGTCATAAATCAGTGTCAAGAACTTCCACCTGGAATGTGAAAGTTTAGAGGAAAAAAACAAGAGTCAAGGAACTCCAACCCAAATATTTGCTGAAATACTGTATCACTGAGCTTCCTAAATTCAATGCTAAATTTGTTTTTTTTTCTAGTACATTCCTTTATTGTGCATTACTTACATTATGCACCTAGAATTCCTTGAAATGAACATTAATTATTTCCATCAGTCTTATACATCTTAATCTTGACCTTTTTTCCCACACCATGACATCTCAATCAACAGACTACAGCACATAACTCAGAACAGTAGGAATCTAACTACACAGAAAAAATGTTATTCAGAATTCTAACTGGACTTGCTGCATCTTAAAATGAATACTTTAAAAAAAATCTAAATAGCTTAGAGGTTAATTTCTTCTGCTACCAGCTTACATTCGGCACCTCAAGGACATAGTGATTCTCAACAAGTATATATTTTTTTATCCTTTGATTCAATTATAGTAAAAATATATATACATATATATATATGCTTTGATTCAAATATACATTGTAATTCATCATTTCAACTGATCAATCCCCCATTAATCTTATGAAAACATAAAGAAGTATGCTATTCTTATCATTAATTTCATATTCCTAATAAGAACTTCATAGAAACACACCTTAACGTCCCGAAAATGAAAGCTTATGGAAAGTTAATGGTTTTATCATTTCTCTTTCATGTTTTTCTTTTCATGACTACTGAAGAAGATTCCAGGACTCAGAATAATAAAGTAGCAATTAAAGTCCTGTTTCATCCAGTATGGATCTCTTACACAAGTCATTAGCAACCTTAATTGCTAATCATAAAATATGTGGTTCTAAAGGACTATGCCAGAGAAGCTGTGCTTAGCTTCAGCTCACTCAGCTGAAGGGAAGATTTACATCTTCATTTCCAAGCGTACTGGTTAAAAAGTACATTAAAAGACCACATCCCAGCTGGTATTACAGGTAGTCTTATTTCCTTGGTCTCAAATAAAAACCAAATACACACAAGTAATCTCCATCCCTAAAACGGGAATCAAATTTACATGCTAGATCCTTTTCTCAACTAAACTTACTATCCACACATTATTATCTCAATTTATGAGACAAGGAGTTAAAATCAAAGCAAGCATTGCCACAGAACCTAAAGGATTTATGGTCCCTCCCATCCCAAACCCTCCTATGATTCTACAGAACTCAAACACTGATTTAAATCCATACTTAAATTGGAAAGTCAAACAAAAACAGTCCTAGGTTTTTTCTCTCACTTAAACTAGAGAAAACAGAACTTCTGTTTTACATAACTCATATGAAAACTGAGTATCTCAGGAAGCATCCAGGAAAGTTTCACAGTTGATAGAGCAGTTCCAATAGAGTTGAAAGTTCCAATTGATACAGCTCAGAACAGCCCTGAACCACTCTGATTATAATTTTTGCCATATTTTTAAATGAAATATTGTTATATTGATGGTATTTGGAGATATGTGTATTTCTTACGTACCAAAATATAAACCATAACAAATAAATAATAAAAAGCCCAAGTATGTCATATACTACTAGTTCCATCCAAAACACAACAAATAAAGGACAACAGATGCAAATATCCAGAGTATTAAAAAGTCATGAAGATCAGTTGTCATTTTATTAAAAGAAAATCAAAACAGAACCCATCCAAACACAGAATGTACTGCACCAATTAAGGCTGCAGCAATTATGGCAAAATTTAATTTCTCAAATGACTTACCAATGAGTAAGTTACCACATTCTATCTATTTTTTCCTGTAGCCAAGCAAGATCAAAATATTTCTACAGCAGATTCCAAGAGAAAATTTACAATTCTGCCTCTCCATGAAGTCCATATGCTAACCGCTCTTCCTGGTTTGGTTTTCCTGACCATGATTTGGCAATGCATTTTAAGTGGGACAATTTCTACAGTTACAAATTCACACATATTTCATTCCCTTATCTGCAATGACTTAGACTTTAACACTGTAGTATGAATAGCTAAAAGCTCAGCAAGAAAAAAAAAATTAAAAAGAAGAAAGACAATCATAAAATACCAATTGAATATAATGAAGCAGAGGAAAAGGACAAGTGTATAAAAATTTTATGTAATTCTAACTTAGTTATTATTATGTTTTGATGAAACAAATTCTTCTGAGTAAAATCTCATCTTGTTTTAGGGAAAAAGTGTTAAGGATGGCTGATGCAAAATTGCCTGTTTTCTGTAATTTAAGTAGTACTGTCTGAGATACGTAAGTTTTACATCCAATAAATACGTCACAGTGAAGTGCCTACTTAGGCTAGTGTATTTTTAGAAGTAAAACAAGTAGTCCTAAACACAGTTCAAATGGAATATGGTCAGTATCCTAGGAGATATAGGACTGAAAGAGGCCATTTCCATTACATTGCTCAATCACCACCACATGAAGCCATATTTTGGTGTTTTGTTCTGAGTAACAAACAATCCTGCCCCACTTGCCATGTCAAAGCCCATAAAGCATTTGTGTTCCTCTAAAAGACTTAAAGGCCAGAAGTACAGAGAACCAACGACTTGGCAGTGGAAGAGAACTTCATGAAGATATAACAGTTAAAGGAAACAACCTGCCCCATCTGATAACTGAAAATTTCCCAGTTAACCTGAGAAGCCTCACAAAAATCAATAAGAAGTAATCTGAAAATCCCTTCATCTCTGAGGAAAATGCCACTGTTCAAATTAAGAAATCAATTAAGCTTCCTTGGTGAGCACAGCACGCAGGCATAAGAACACCCAAGCTGCATAGGTTTTCCCAATGTACAAAAAGAACTACATCCCCACAAATTTCTATCCATTCCTTGACACCTTAAGAAAAAAAAATATAATATCGAATGCTTCAGTCAGAGAGAAATTCCAAAAGTGCCCCCATAGACAACAGACTGAAGCATCAATTCAAATTAGCACAATGTAATCCAATTGTACACTATAAGCTAAAGAATAAAAATATCCTAAACCAATAAATACTACATGAGAAACATGATTAACAACTGAGACTGTGCTCAAGACACCTTCGGTTTGTTTGGGGACAACAAAAAACCTGAACAGGGATTCATCTTCCTGTATCACACAATAACATAAATTTATCAAGCTTTGTTAGAAAATATATGCTGCTCTTTATGTCCTGATATTTCACATACAAGATGCTTCACTTTATCTAATGGTTTATAAATCAAAGTGAAAAAATTTATATACTTTTGATGTTTCACCAAAATTACATTATGACTTAAATCTTCACCCCCACTACAAACCAATCCAAAGGTGTTCTAGAAGATAACCATATTCTCTCTCAAACTTTGCTTCACCAGGTTAAACAAGCAACATTCTTTTAATGCTCTCTGCTAAGGTCAGTTCTTCATTTCCCAGTCTACTGTTGTTAAACACAATTCTAAAGAAATTACATAAAACCCAAATACATAATTCTCATGCAAGTTGCAGAGAAATGCAATTTTTCAAAACAAAGAACATATTGCTGGAACCACAGAAAAATAATAACTCCAAATGGAGTACCTGGAAGCCCTAAGGTACATACAAATATCCTAAGACCCTGGACTTCTAAGACAATTAAAATACTATCACACTTACTTTATATAAAATTTAATTGCCTTTCTTACACATTGCTATACTGATAAAAATAGATATCTACAACTCGACTTTGGCCAGCCAGAATTTGAGATCATATTTCTACATAAGATGATAAATGCCACAACTTTCATGAACAATATGTGTTTGTAAACCAACAGATGAATGCAGGGTTTATTCTTTACTTATCTACAAAAGAACAGCCTCCAGACACAACGGAGAGAACTGAATGTCTTTTCAGTACAGTGGGTGACAATGGGCTAGGTTAGTATTTTCTGACTGCTCATTTTTAAGATTTCCAAGATTTAAGTCCTAAAAGCTCTTAGGCCATGAGTACCTCTTCTTGGTAATCCTGGTCCACACACATAAGGAAATAAACAAGTTCACACTCAAACTTCAAAAGAATCTGCACATTGAAAGCAGTGGCCTCTGTCATGGTATCAATATCCAAAGAGCAGTTTGGCAAAGGAACACTCTGACAATCGCAGAGCAGCTCCAGAATGGTCATCAAAGATCAAATAGGTCAAAGTCCTTAATTTCCAACTACATAAGCAGAAATATTACTAAAACCAGAGAGAATATGGAGAGAAAAATCTGTTCTCATAATAATTATTTTAGCATGTGACAACTAGTATTACATAAACTAAATATGAGTAATATTTTGCTGTATTTCTCCCAGTTGTTGGGTTCTTACAATCACTTGGTTTCATAAAAATTTAAATTACATTAAGAAGAAGGTTGTGGCCTTCAGAGATTCAAAGGAAAGCCTCAAAAAAATCTATCTGAAATGGTTATCCAAAGAATCAAAACCACACATAAACCAAATAGGTTTTAAGGACAACGTTATATCCAAATTCATTTTCTTTGGATAACTGGACTTGTGACAACATTATTTCTTTTACAAAACTATACCTTGTGAATAAAATGTCATTTTGTTTAAATAAATAAACATGACCAAAAAGCATTTCAAGGTCTGGCAAAAACATACTAACAGTTCTAATGGCTAAACATTTCAGTGCTGCATTGAGCGGTATAACGTTAGTGTTTGATGGACTGGTCACCTACAGTGACGCATCTCTCATCTGTTCTTTATCAGGTAGGTGAGAGGAGGAACTCCTGTATTTATCACAATAATCTCCTAGAAAGGAAAGTATAGTACAGCTTGGGAGATGTGACCTTTTCTCACAGAAGAGAATAAAGACATCAACTACATGAAATATGAAATACAACTTTCAGAGGTACATTACTGCTGGCAATTTTGGGTTGCTTTAGTAGGCTTGCCTGCAAGCTGGCACTGCCACGGCAGTTCCGTGCCATGCTCTGTCATCTTTTCTCAGGGGTGGCAATATTTAAGAAAGGATGTGGGAGAGAACAACAGCTATTAAGGATTTCAGATGCCCCTGTTTAACCTGCTGACCTATGGGGATCAGCACCTGAAACTAAGCACGATGTGTGAGAATTGTGGGGAAAAAAAGTTAACACAAAGCTTTAGTGAATCATCTGCCAAGGACTGAATGGAACCGTTGCTACTCATTCAGCTAACAGCAAGCAAATGCTACTGTGAAGAAAACAAATTAAGATGGGATAAATGGGAATGTCTACTGCTAAAAACACTACAGAGAGCAAACAAGTTGTGCAAAGATTTTACTCTTTATGGCAGCTGAAAGATCCAACCAGGAGGCTATGACAGTAATAGTAAATCTGACATAATGACATTTCTGGGAAAAAAAATCTAATTCTGATTTGTTTACAAGGATGACAAAACAATAGGCATTTCAGTTCTTCTTATTTTTACTGTCTTGCAGTTGCAAAGAGACAATTTTGTTGTAAGACAGCAAAATCTACATGCACTAGCATTTAGGAAACCATAGGAGAGAACAGAAAATTGAAAGAAAGAAAATTAATTCCCCTCCATCTGCTTGTCTCAAAGAAAGGCATATGTCACTTCATCCTATTACTCAGCGCATACTCCAAAAGCTTCTGGTTTCTCTTTGTTCTCTTATCAGTAGTTTTGATTGAGTTTGGTTGTCAAGTGTACAGGCTCCTGTGATTTTAGTCTTCTCCAGGGTTACACACTGATAAGGCCAATAATTGACATTGTTATGCAGCAGGTTCTGCTGAACAAATAAACATGGAAGGAAAACAGTTTTCTTTGTAGAGAGATGTCTCCAGTGACAGCTGTGAATTACTAACTAAATGGAAGTCCTGCCAGTGCATTTAGTTTAGCAGGTCACTTAAATTGCTCAGGACGAACAGGAGTTCTTCCTTTGCTCAAGAAAAATCAGTTTTATATTGAAATGGAGAAAATGCAGAGATCCCTTTGTGGTATTTACTGAAAATAAATAAAAATACTGGTTGGTGGGAGAAATATATCTTACAGGAATCAGAAAGTGGTTTTTCTAGAAACTTACAGGACAGTAAAATCAGATTTTCATTGTGTGGAAGATTTGATTTAAAACTTGGACAGTAACAGCAGCACTGTGAAGTAGAAGCCATAAAGCAAGGCTTACTGGAAATCCCTTCAGATTACACACACCTAGCATCACATCTTTCCTTTCCTATAGCAGGAGTCAGACAAACACAACTCTTGCCAACATGTGCAGGTGAAGGGGACCCCAATTCTGTAATGTGTTCCTCCCAGCCTCCAAAACACACTGCTCGATCCCTAAGGAGCTTAGTCCCAGCATCCTTAGAGGTGTAGAGGTCTGAACAGAAAATATACATATATTTCTTTTTACTTCATACAGCCTTCCAGGAGGAGGAAGGACACAACTTAGGGACAGAACAAAATCAACTTGCTTCTTGAGTTCAATAATGTCATTGGATATCATGACAAAAATTAAAATCAGCAAGGAAAAAACCAGTGATTACTCAACAACTATTGGACCTTTTTTTAAACAAAATAGTGCTTTTCCTCTGCAACTAGGCTTTACAAAGAATCACAGTTTTAGACATATTTTACCACTGCAATGTGGTTCTAACACTGTGTGGTCTAAGTTGGTAAAGACAACTAAAAATTACTAGATACCAAAATGTTTAGAAGGTTTTTGTTTTTTTACATAAACATTATACCTGTTCTAGAAATGGTGACTGACATTTCAAAATTATACTCTATGGCCAGTTCATTATCTGTTTCAACAACTGTGAAGGCTTCAGACGTTTTTTGTACCTGCACATGATAACAACCATGTATGTCAGTGGGAGTATTACTCGACAGGAACGCAACACATATATTTGGGGCTGGTTCCTAGAGTCATAGATGATACTGACAGAGAAGATCATTACTTATCCTGGTCTGACCTCTTGTGTGGATAATAGGAACTAAACCTAAACATATTTTTGGGGTTTTTTTAAATTTCAGGAAAAACACCAATTTGAAATCTTTAAGAGCTGCAGAAATTCATTGTTAGTTAGTGTCTTGGGATTTTTTCCATATCAAATTTCTCATATATTAATCAATTCACCTATAGGTTTTCTTTTCGACAAATTAAGTATGTCAAATGCTTCAGTCATGCTCTCTGAGCCCTCTCTATGTCTTTGACTTAAGACATCAGAACTGGATGCAGTATTGACAAAGAAAGAAAACCACCGAAAGGCAAAACAAGCTCTTAGGTTCATTAATTCAAGGATCCAATCACTCCCAGGTGCCACAGCATCATTCTGGGAGCTTATTAGGAGAGCTGTAGGCATTGCCCACCCCACAGATCTCTTTTGGAGCCACACATCACAGGGTACAGTCTCACACTCCAGAGGTATGACCTACTCTAATTTTCGTTTACTTGCAAAATTTTTTCATTTGACTATACCAAACTACAGCTTGCCTGAAGAGTTCAACTGGACAAGTGATTCAAGACTTGTTTATGTAACTGCTGTTCTCCTCACTTTGTCAGAATGGTAAATCCCTGTCATCCACAGATTTTTATTATCTGCTATTTTGTTGGTGGAAATACTGAACAGCCTCATACTGACTCCCACAGACTCTCACTAGACAAGCCTCCTCTTGAAGATGATTAACAAAAAAAGTATTTTTTTAGTCTTCCTGGTAGGACGTTGTATTATGTTTTTGTGGATACTGTTAAATGCTATTTAAATGTACAGAAAAAAGTAGACCACAGTATGAAATTATTGTACTGCATATTTGCATCTACCAATGTAAATTCACTTTTCAGAATTAAAGACAGAAATGAAGTTGTTAAGAATGACATGGGGGAAAAAATGTTTCATTTGTTCTTCTCAGCTGATAGTAAGAAAATTGGCTAAGCAAATACTAATAAATAATAATCATTGGATAGATAATAAGTAAAGATGATATATAGTTTTGATTACAAGTATTAAATTCTATTTTCTGTCTTCCTGAATATATTATTTTCATCCCACAGTGTCTTCTGAGATAAACAAAAATTGTCACAGATACAGGAAGCACTTACATGTCACAAGATTTCTATTAAAATCCATAAAGGAAAATGAACATAAAGCTATTTTTGCAGACAATATTAATAACTCATTACTATTGTTAGCTAGATATACCACGGTCACTGGAAAACCAGTCTCATTACAGTATAATCCTCTGACATGTTGGAGTTTCCCTACAGTTTCCCTATCTACAGTCTTCCTGAAAATTAGGGAAAGCTTTGGACAGCTTACTGATACAGAGAACAAGCCCATCAATAGGAAGAGTTCTGATACACTTGTAGATATATTAACAAAAATTGGATGAGTATTCAAAAGCTGCATAGAGGCAAAAAAAAAATATCCAGAACTATCCAAAAAGCTAAAAATATCCAAAAATAATTTTAATTTCTTTCTGAAAAATAAACATAAATAAAGATAGTAAAATGGACAATTATTTCACTACAGTTCCACATTCGTGACCTAGAGTGCATTGCTTATTGGTGAGAGATCATGACTCGAGGGAAATGATAACACACTCAGCAAGACCAAGATAGGACTGAAGCATGAAATAGCATCCTTGCAGCCCCAGCAAAGCACAAAGTCGGACTACTTATGGTGACTGGAACCATTCCAAGCCTAAAGCTACCTCATTTATTTTCTAACATTGTGTTGAGAAAGCAAAGTTGCAGTACGGATTTGAAAAGCCACAACAGTCCACTGCTGATTCATGCAGTTAAATCATGCTGTTACTACGATATTTATGCAGCTATCACGCTACTTTATGATGGGAGACTTCATTATGGTCAGAGCCAGAGCAGATGATGAACTACATGTCAAGAGGAAACAACTGTTGCTTGCCCACATTAAAATATATAAAGAAAATATATATCAGGTGAAATTAATTCTAGTGATAAAGAACCATTACAAGTTTCAGATATAGTCACACAGAACCCTATTTCAATGATTATACAAACATACAGCCCTGTTTTGCCAAATGAAAGATTTAGCTGTTAATTACATGAGAACAGCTTATTTACATTGAGACTATAACAAGAGTTTTTATTTTTCTTTGATCCAAAGAGTCGTGTGTGTTCTTTGTATCTCTTATCTGAAAAGCCAGATTTGGAAAGCACTAAAGAAATATTGTCTATTGATCACCCGTAACCTCCAATCAAAAATTCACCTTTTAATTCCTAACTTTGATCAAATCTTCAAATTAGTTCAATCATTCTATTGGAGTATAATTTTGGATACTGAGTTTCTTTTGCTAAATACCTGGACTTTGGTTGCTCTGAAAGAAACTGGGATATTTTTTTCAATTTTGTGACATTCATTTTATTACTTAACATATTTTTAGGTATTTTCATCTTTCTGTAAGTAAAATCTTTATTTATTCTGTTTCTAATGCTCTCCCCATTAAGACTATAGAAATGGGCATTATATAAAATAAATGTTAAACCACCTTCCAATTTCATATTTCCAGCATTAGTCATTCTGTTTCGGTCAACTTTCACAATTCTGTTGATATTCACCACAGCAATTTTAGCTGAATTAGCTTCAGTATAATTTGTTGACACACTGACAGTCTGGCACTGCTTTTCTACAGCAAATGTCCATTATTATGTAGATATTTCTATCCTAAGGCTCAAATTGTTAAGACAGGCAACTTTACTGAAGTTAAAATATGATAATTCTGCAATTAAGACAAACTCAATGTTTCCTCTGAGAAAGAAGTAATTATGACGAAACCATTCAAGATACAGCATGACTGTAATGTAGGAAAAATGAAATTTGGACTGACAAGAACATCCCATGGAATTTAAAAGAATCAAAAATCCCCTCCAGTGCCAAGAAATGCACTATTCTGTCAGGTGAAAATCCAAACATCATGGAAATCTGCACATTATGTGCTGTTCCAATGCAAAAATCATAGTTGGAATGTATATAAATGAACCCACTAAAAAGCACAGTTGTGGGGTTTTTAATCAGATAGCATAGACAGCCTTTTCTGGTTTGAATGGTTTTGGTTGGGCTTGTTGGAGTTTCTTTCTTTGTTTGCTCGGTTTTTTTAACATTAAGGGAGATTCAAGACCTTTGAGGTTTTGCCAGACTGAAAATTTCTGGTGGTAATTTTATTTTCTATTGGTAGAAGGCCTTATCAGGTTTTACTACTTAAGATTAGCTAGGAACAGCATGTCCAGAATGAAGCAGCACTTTTTAAAAGCACAGATGTTACCAGAATATGGATGCAAAAGCCTCAGCTCAGCTTTTCCATTTGATTTTCTGTCAGGATTTTATGCAGTATTAACAATGATATGTGTACATCTTAACTATAAAACAGACTAAAACCTTTGCATCCTGCTAAAATGCTCTGCAAATTATATTTGAATTGCTCTGCATGTTTGCAAAACATTTTTTGTTTTGAAGCCTATTTACTGAACTTATATTCTATTGATTCTCAACGTGCCCAAGTGAATGCACTTTGAAAAGAGGTATGATTGTATTTATGTAGCAGCACCGTGTCTCTGGATCCCTGAGATGCTACTCAAAATATTTAAAATGCTATGCCTTCTTTTTTTTTTGCTCTGTGATCAATTTAACCCTTCAACAGCAGCATTTGCTAAAAATTGTGAGTTCAATTTGTCAAATAAATTAACTGAAGCCAAGATCAAATTATTATTCTGGTTCACTCAAAGCCATCCAAAGACCTAGAGGGTTATAATGTAACTACTTTATGGATAAGAGAACAAAGATCAATCTGTATTCTTGCATCCTTCCCAAAGGCTTATTAGCCCAGCAGTATTCATCACCCGTTGCATTTTATGTGAATACTTTTAACCTTATTCTTTTTTCTAGAACAAGCAAAATAGAAGTCGGTTACAGTTATGACACACACAATGTGATTTTTTCACAACTAATTAACTTGAAAGTTATTAGAAAATTGTGCCAAAGCCGTAAAGGTTTAGCAAAAGTTATTTATATATACTCACTGAAAAAGACCAGATCTGTGAGAGACTGTCAAGAGTCCGCTGTCCCTACACAGATGTTTTTTCCTCTTCATATGTAATTGTCTTTTAAAGAGTTAGAAGAGAAAATAAGTTTCCTACCAACTTCATTTTAACCTACAGATTTATGAATTCTAGGATAATATTACATTTTCACAAATTTGAATTCACTGTGCTCTTTGCACATTAGTAGCATTAGTGATGTGTGTCTTCCTGAACACTATAGATTTGCTACAGTTTTTCATCCTCTGTATTCTGCAGTTGAATATAACAAAACTGTGGTTCCCCCGTATCATAGAAAAAAAATGGTACTAGGGGCTTGAGCAGTTTGTTTGGTTTGGTTTTTTTTTTTTTTCCTAAAAACCCTATCTTCACCCTGTGCAATATTCTGATAATGTGAAGAAACATAAAAACCATATGGGTACCGTCAGTTGTAAGACTACATCTACAGGTCTGTCTAAAAAAAAACCCAACCAACAATAAAATATACAACCCACATTATAAAAAGCATTGTAAAATCATTTTCTGATCTTGCAATATCCAAGTACTGTTCAAGTACTTGCATACTAAAATCCACAGCAGAAAAATCCAAACCACAATATTCCTGAAGATACAAAGAACACACATGGCTAAATAAGGACTCTTTGGATCAAAGAAAAATAAAAACTCTTGTTATAGTCTCAATGTAAATAAGCTGTTCTCATGTAATTAACAGCTAAATCTTTCATTTGGCAAAACAGGGCTGTATGTTTGTATAATCATTGAAATAGGGTTCTGTGTGACTATATCTGAAACTTGTAATGGTTCTTTATCACTAGAATTAATTTCACCTGATATATATTTTCTTTATATATTTTAATGTGGGCAAGCAAGTGTGAAACTCCAAGTACTGCCCTTCAGCTCAGGAAAAAGTTGTTATTCATCACTAAATACCTTATGCATGAATGCTTTATGACCTCATCAGAATATTTGGATCCAAAAACCAGTTTCTGTAACACTGTTCATAAAGAAACCTCCTTTAAAATAGTAATGATTATGCTACATTCAGTCCAAGCCAGTCTCATTCACTCCAAAAGTTGCATTTGCTATTCATTTTTGTTGCTACATCTGGGTGTATTTATTAGGTGGCAGTTAATTCTGCAAGGACAACCTTCAAGAAAAACAATCGCATAAGGGACATAAAGCCATATTAAACATTTTCTTGCAATTAAAACAACAACATTAACAAAAACAATAGACAAAAAAGCACTTAATTTAGCACAAATTTCACTAAGCAATTCCCATTAAAAAATTGAGAATTAATTCCTGGGGAAAACAGGAAAAGCTGATCAATTACACTACAGGGTTAATGGGAACAATCTAATCACATTCAAAATATGCAATGTTCAGAGAGTAAAATGAAATAAAGATTTTGGTAAACTGCAGAATTTTGCAGATACGCAACACTAGGTAGTCAGCTTCACAAGATTAAAGAGGATCCTAGAGCTTTTATGGTACTCAGATTTCGAGACAGAATTTTTTTTTTTTTTAAATTGTTATGCCATTGTAACTGGAATGATCTCTGAAGTTCTACATCCAGGAAAGTCTCCATGTCCTTTTTTTTTAATCCTTTATATTTCCTTCTTCAAGAAACACTGATACTGAAGAGACTGGCAGATAGTCAGGGACCAAGTGATATGTTGATAATACTCTTTTTCAGGTTGCTCTGCTAATTAGTCACTATGCAAAATGGGTAGTAATGGAAAGGTTTAAACCCAATCAACAAAATACATTAAAGCAATTATTGGTAGGCATATACAGAACACACAGTATGATTTTGCAGAGTAACTATGAAGTAAAATAAAAATTCATTCTAGAGCTCACTCAGTGACAGTAAAAGATAAGATCCATTACTAAACAAGAGTTATTTTCCTATTACAACCACAAGGATGTGTTTCCCACGAAAAAAAAAACCCAAATTGTATTCAAATCTGTAACACTAAATTCCTTAAATTCAAATAATAAGAATAGAGGTGCACACAAAGGCAAGGGCTCAGGAGTCTCGGAAGAGTCAAGTAACTCTGTCTGAAGAAGGAATGCGTGCTAAAGAAAGATACCTTTCCCATGAAAACATTCAGAATGTAAGGGAATCTTCCAAGCAATATGAATTGTATAAACACTACGTCCTACAGCTTTTCTCCACACAGCAGCAAGTTTTAGAGGAATTATATTCAATATCTCTTTCCTTCTATTGAGAAGTCTCCACTGGATTTGCTCCTGGATGCTTCAGAACTTCCATCCCTCCTCGTTTACTGGCAACATCTCTGATAAAAATCAGTACAGGAAACAATATTTGGGCTTGCAAAGAGACGTTCACATCTTCGAGGGAGTCTTCACAGAGTATTTAATATTCAGACCATTAAATGTAGGATTTAACAGACGAATTCTAATTTCTGTCAATGCCATATTCCTTTGCAAATAATACAGTGAAATAAATATTTGCAAAGGGTAGTGTGAGATCAGAAGTGACTGATTCACACATCTTTCCACTGACTAAAAATGTAATTTAAAGTGACTTTATTTCTAATTTAGACTTGAGGCACAGGATTTGCTTTATTTCACTAAACCTTAAGCCAAAGTATATAATGTAACACATTTTCAATCTAACTGGTCTCTGAAACATGAATTATATCTTCATATAATATTTGTACTGAACTACGCACCTGGTTAACATCTTTCTTTGCTACTTAAAAGATTAATTATTTGAGAAATAAAGAAGACATTAGCTAATATCACACAACTGATTTAGAAAATAGAAATAACTGCTCACTTTGTCATATAGCTGCTTTGGGTTTTTTTGAACACAGAGGAACACTAGAATAAGAACTATGCCCTACTAATACAAGGTATAATGAACTCAGCTGTCAAATACAATAAATCGATTGTTAAAGATTTTGTTCTGTATGAAAGAAGGTTTACGAGTTAATGAATTGCAGTATGTTGCACATGAAATCCAAGCACAAATCTGCCCTTTCAGTGCTTACATTTGAACTTTTTGATTTGATGCATCATCTAAAATTGCAACACATTCCCTGACTATCAGAAAAGCAAACTATTCAAATAACTTAATTTGAAACTAACTGTAGAAAAAAACCTGATGAAATGCAATTTTTCAAATGGCATTAACATTGGCATGGAAAAAAACACAGACTATTCAAGATTATAAATTACTATATCCCTTTTTGAATTTTCTCTTTTTTCCAAATCCTAAGTAAATATGAAAGTATTGCAAATGGACACTTGGGCACAAGTCAAAACATGTCTCCAAACTGCTCTGGTGAGAGACATAAGTTCTTAAGATCTCTGCTCTTCAAGCATACTCCCCATCTACTTGCAAGAAAAAGTAGCTGGCCATCAGTGCAAAACAATTCTCTGTACTTTTCTTACATCTGACACATTTTCTCTAGAAAGAGCCACTGCAGCTTTTACAGTAAAGTACCTCCCTTTTAGATGCTCTCAACCGCTGTGCTGCAGAAGAAGGCACTTGTTACTACGTCCCAGTACCTTGATTTTCAGATTTGTTAAACTCCTGAGAAAGAAATGACTTTGTAAAACCCACGTGCCTTGGAATTACACTTAAAACAGGAGAGGGTAAAAATGAAGTTACTAAATCTCAACACACATAACAAAGATTATAGGTAGAAATATTTATAAAATATTGTGATCTTTAAAAAATTAACAACCACATTTATTCCACTTATATCAGTATCAAAAGCTGAAGATCCTTGTCCTGTTTCTTATCAGCAAGGTTTCAGTTTTCTACTTTTCATTATGCTTTCCAAATAAAATTTCTACTGATACAGTATGCTGGCCCTGTGGAACTAGTCTCCTTCACCAAGAATTTTGAAAATTTCTTCCTGTTTTGACCAAGCTATTTCAGCACAAAGAAAATCTGGACCGATTTCCCATGATAAGTCATGGCTGCAGTAATCAGGCGTTCAAGGACTCCTGTTCTTGCTCAATTGCTTCGGAGAGAGCGGGGCTTCATCTCACTGACTCCTGTGATTTATCTGATAACATTAGAGTAGATCATATCACAGAGTAACTTCTGAGTTTCAGTAGCAAATAGATATATTTAAGCTACTTGCAATTCAGTATCATTGTACTATAGCTGGCATTTTTTCTATGTGCAGCTGTTCCAAATATCTTAAAGAGATAGGATAACTTCTGGGAAAAAGCTAGATGGATGGAGGGCAACAGCAACAGGGGCAGATTTCAAATTCAGATATTATAAAATTTATCTGTATTACTAGAAGTATATGAAATATTATTTTTAACATGCCAGGCATGAGTAATACATTACTCTTGTAGACTCTTGGCCTATAAACTCAAGCAAAAGAAGGAAAAAGAGACAAATTTAGGAATAAAAATATGCACATTGCTAGCTATATAAAATGTAAATCAAAAGTGGGGCTAGCTTGTTTGTTGCTTTTTTAAAAATTATTTTCATTCTCAGTTTTGCACATTTGAAGCCAAGCTTTGGGGAAAAACGATGTATAACACAGGAAAAATAAGCCTACAGTATCACCAAAAGAAAACAGAAAGCCATACTGAAAGTGATAAGTAAGGGTAGTGTTACAATTTTTATTCCTTTTTTCATGCTTTTGAAGCCATTTTTAGTCCACCATATAAATTAGTCAGAAGCTTCCAGTAACTTTCAAGACAGAGGGCAAGTCCTCCTGCAGGTACGAGGCAAGTACCATTATTAAAAGAAGGATGACATACAGTCTATCTGTTACATTTCAGTTCAATATTAAAATGTTGCAATAATAATTTCTGTGGGACAAAACCTGTACTTCTAAGACTTCATGTTAAAACATCTTTGCATCGTGTTTAATTTACAATGCACTCACATGTCAAGACCAAGATGACAATCAAAATATGCAGAAGCTTTTGAGAAAGTTGAGTGGGGTTGTTAACAGAGCAGTTAACTTTTGCCACTCACATCATTCCCTGTTCATTAAGCTCTGCATGCAAAAATAAACTCAGTACTTTTACTATCGTAAATTGGCTCTTCTGAACATAAATGATTCAAGAGTGTTGAATCCCAGCTGTCTGCTACCAGTACTCAGAGATTAAGGAGTGATCTCACATTAGATTGCCAGCTATGATTTTCAAACTCTAAAACAGGACAGCTACCAGTTTCTTGAAACACATGACAATATACTGAGTATCTTCCAAAAGTGCTCTCAGCAGGGCATAAAATCACAGCAGTGTTAGCAGTCAGGCTCCTTACAGATAGAAAGAATTCCATGTTCACAGTTCTTAATTCTTTAAAGATTTTGGTACATCCACAGAAAACACCTTGTTAGCTTCCATACACAGAAGAATGAGGGCACAGGGTCCACAACCAAAAAATCATCTATCATAGAGCTTACAGAGAAGGAGGGCAAACACTCCTCTGTTCAGAAAACTAATCTTTTCAGAAACATAAATTTTTAACTTTTTCTTTAATTGAAAAACATTTATTTTTACTGCAGGAGCAATGAAAGCTAAAATTTTAGCACAGTACATACCAAGAAGCTAAATTAAAATATATTTATTAGTTACACCTCATATAATACGAAGTGAGCATTCCTGTACTTTCAGGCAGAAAAAGTAAAATTTGAAAATTTACATCATAAACTATGTAAAGATCACAAAAGATTAATGAAAACTACATTACTGTAGTTGAGGGTAAAAACATAGTATAAAATTAAATTTCTGATATCTGACATGTTTCTATAGCAGATAATTTCTAGGAAACATATCGATATCAAACCTTTTAAACTAAAGCCTGTTACTTACATGGACAGGAGTATGAATTGAATTTATCTTCTAAGGATCTTGTTATTCAGTATTTATCTAAATTTTAATAAGATATACAATTGTGCATGCATTCATTTTGGTAAACAGATCAATAAGAATTACTTCCAATATTTATATAAAATAATAATGAAATAATAATTATTTAAAATATTATATAAGTAGGAATAAAGCACAGTCACTATCCTGCAAATTGTATGGCTCAAGTATAAAAGAAGAGACAATAAATTCACAGAAAAGTAAAAAGAAGCAACACAAAACTCATCAATGTGACTGTAAGTGCTATTAACAGACTCAAGCCTACCTGTCAAATCTATTCTGGGTATTGCAAAAAACCAGAACTTAACATAAGGACTTAGAAAAAAGTAGCTGAATTTCTGCATTAGGTGCTCCATTTAAGTAAGGCGGCAGACCTGGAGATAGCACAGCCACTTTTTTTGCAAGTTCAAGTAGGTGATGAAGCTGTCATCACAGGCTGATAGACTGGAGTCAGCATCTCAATGCTGAATCTGAGATGCCATGAAAGGTGTCAGTATTAGTCCATTAAAGGCCTCAAAAGAGAAAATGTCTAAGTTTTCCTTGGTGTGCTCTAAAAGAAAGGGAGCTAAGGGAGATGCAGAGCAAGAAAGCAAGAAAAAAAGATGGACTGAAAAATGATCTTTACAGCTTCTTTGCAGTCTGGGTGAATATAATTGGAGCAAAAATGCATTTCTCAAAGACAAAGAAAAGGACAATGCAGTAATAAAGATATGAGTTGGTGACAGCATGGGTGATAATGTCTGTCAGACAGAGAGAAAAGCCTACACTTAAAATCACGAATAAGAAAAGATCTGCAAGACAGATTCCTTACCACAACATACTGAATATATTTTTGTAGCTCAGCTGTGTCAACAAAATTATAATTTCCTTAAAGTATAAATTTGGACTAATTTGCTAACTTAATAGTAATTACCATTAGCTTATATTCAGTTCAGTAGTTGAATCTAGTCCCTGAAGTCTTGTTTCTGTAAAAATCTTTCAGATATCTTCTACATTCCCACAGTAAACTCAGTAGCCATATTTTCTATCAATATTTTAATTCCAAATATGTTCAAAATCATACATGAATATTTTATCACTTAACAGCATCAGCCATTCACACCTCTCAAGAATTCAGAAGAACTTTGGAATTATGGCTGTAGTTAGAAAAATGAATAACAGCAAGTCAAAGTCTGAGACATACTGATGAGTAGAAAGGTTTTAATTACTTGCACATTTAATTACTTAAGATTAGCTAGTAGAAGCTAAACAAATTTCACATTTTGCATTCACAAGGTGCTTTATCACAGTAAAAAAATATTTTTATTTATATTAAGCTTACTGCTTTCTTTCTTTTTTTTTAATCTGACACTAGTACGGAACCAGTAAATTAACATAGAATATTTATATCATCAACAGAAATGTCAGAAGCCAAGAATGACCTGTTTGATTCTATAAAACATCACAGTGGTTACAAGGGAAAATCTGAGCCAGGATTAAAATTTCTGCCATTTACTGTAGCCATTATGTTCCCTCCTCCCCTACATGTGACATATTAACTGCTAATCTGAACTATGAGTAGAGCAACAGAGCTACCCAAACTCTCTGTACCTGGGTTTGTGGGGCACCCTACCTCGAAAAAGAGGCCTCTTTAGAAGTGAGAAGAGAGAATAACAAGCTCTAACGAAAACGTTAAAAATGCTCATTCTTTTCCATAATATTAATCTTTGTATCATACATGGGCATGAAATATTTAAAACATCTCCCTGAAAACATGTCAGCTTAATTTCACTGCTATCAAAAAGTGACTCTGGGGAATTTGAAAATTGCTGAATGTAATAATTTCTGCCCTGATTACACAGCATTGCATCACACAGCTCACTGCATTAAGTAGCAAATTTCAAAATGGGATTAAAGCTTACTAGAAAGATTACTGATTAAACAGGACAAAATGTAAGCAACTATAAACTTCTGGGAAAATAAAACCATTTGACATTTCCCCCTCTTCCCATCTTCCTAAAATCAGATGCTTTTTCTTGGGACACAGGAGTTTGAAATAGCTGTTCATTGTTCTCCACTGTATTTTACAGTAGTCAGGCAGGAACAATCTATAAGGATATGGAATGGAGAAGTGGCATGGAATATTCTCTGAAAAGTCAAGAGGTCTCACTTTTCATAAGGCACAAAACATGGGACAACTTCTGCAAATAACATAAATCGCTTGAGATTAACGTATAAAGCATCACCTTTCTCATCATTTGCCTTTGGTAAAACTTACATTAACCTGCAAATCTCACGTTTCACAGGAGGTCTACACTGATATTTTGTACTTAATCAAATAAATGGCAGTGAGAGCAATAATGTGTTCAAATGATTCAAAAGAAGACAACTACCATCATGACTTGATTATCATCTTACAATGAAAAATTATCTTATTATGTTATTTGAAACATGAAAAATATGGCAGAGCATGAACACAGTTTTATATGTCTGTGTTCCAAGTCTATATACACACCTGTGAAGGTATATAGATGCATATCTATAATATATATGTATGTACATCTATAATATTACATATGAACATTTGAAAATCTGGAGGCCTGAGCTAACACATTTATTTCTTCCACGCTTCCCTCATCAAAACTTAATTCCCTTCATATCCTGGTATTTAATTCTACAGATATAAACCAAATACCAAGAAATGTTCAGGTTGTATCTTTCTATAGTACGAGTCCAGCTGAACTTCTTTCATTTCAAAATTTATTTCTCTGCTACATGACAATACACAAAAAAAGTCCCCAAAACAACAACCACACACATTGTGTGTCTGTAATAGGGAAATACTATTGAGGCATCAATTTTTGGTATCTAAGTCAATCTGTTCAAAGGAGGAAGAATAAATATACTTCTACTGATTGCTTAGTTGCAGATGTACTTAAGAGAATGGAAACAAGTATCTTAAGTGCAAAGACTATTTTCTATCATCGCCCTGTCTGTAATATTACTGATAATATACTTCATCAAATAATAAGAATAAAAGTATTGTATAACCAATTCCTTTAAAATTGGTCTTTCATTCAAAACCTGCTTAGTGTCTCATCTGGGATATTGGCCACACCTGATGTTCTGGGGAAATTATTCTAACTTAAAATTCCTGTGAAGTGTGTAATTCTATCGAAAGAGGTCAACCAGTCATGTAAAAGAAGAACAGGAGTTTTCATAGCTAGCAGCAAAGAACCAGGCCCTCTGACAGTTAGGAAGGACTTCCCTTAGTCCTGTCGTATGCAGAAAAAAAAAATACAACACACACTATGTGCAAGAGAAATGACTGAATGCCTGTGATTCTTGATACATTTTATGGAACAAAAAACTTCTGTACAAAATGTACTATAGCTATGACTTCTCAATAATGTGAATTCAATGCAATCAGAGTACTCCAAACAGCATATACTGAACTTCCCAATTTTCCAATGTAGTTTAAGTGCTTATTACTTTGAAGACTAGGCAATGATCTACAGCTATTATTAACAAAGCGGAAGAATAATGGAATTTATTCTTGCCTGTGGGACAGAAGTATCATTTAGAGAATTGATAACACTTTAGTTTAGCCATTTTAAAAGGTCATGTTACAGAATAAAGAAGGCCAAGCCTTTTAGTGATAACATATGATGGTGATAAAACCAGCACAAATGTACAGATCCTCAAAATTACCAATTGCATTTCCATGCTGTAAGCAATCTAAAGCAGTGTGATAAATGCATTCCAGTGTATTCCTGATTTCTGTACTTTATAGTCTAGTTTACGTGGCCTATAAAGAAATTAAACCATTAAGAAATACCTTAATTATTAAATAAGTAAACAAATCTGAATGTGTGTAAGGAGAACAAAACCAATCTACACAGTATATACCCCAGGATTATTTATTTAAAGCATAGTTGTAATAGATTTGATAGAGAGGGGAATATTATGCTCTTTGGTGCAGGAAATCAACATGAAAAATTTAATAGGGAAGATTAACAGTGAACAATTGTAATCAAGAGGTATGGACACCAACATTAGAGTTGATTTTGACAAAGTACCATAAAATGAGAAAATCTGACAGTGTTAGCAGGTAGTAGAAATTAAACCTGTTATGTTGTGCCCTTAGGGATTTATTTATTTCAAAGACAGGCAATGACAGCTCTGAATAAATCCTTTCATGAAGAAAGATAAAATAGATTGGAGTGATACACAAATTTGCACAATGGTTCATTTGTACAGGGCCACAGAGTTCAGTCAGATGGAGAGAAAATAAGCTGGTAATAGGCCATTTCCCCAGGGTAGGCAATGGTGGGGGCTTTGCAGCACAGGCTATTCACATTCAGCCTTCAAACAAGACTTTAAAGCCTTTTAGGCACTGTGTACCATAGGGTAAAATTCAATATAAATATTTCTATGAAAGTGAACTGTCATCATTTTACAAAAATAACTGGACTTCTACAGATGTATGCAAAAGATTTGCCTATCTACCACATTCAAATCTTCTTACAAACAACTTCCTGATATGCTCTTTGCTGGAAAAATGTAAGGTTTTGAAACGTAGGGGTCTGAAGTCCTTTTACTTCCTAAATAAAAACAGGCTCTTTATTTTAAAAGACTGCTTGCCCAGCTTTTTTGAAAGAATGAACACGACCTTGTTAGAGACTGTTAGATTATACAGATAAGAAATTATAAATAAATACTTCAGCGACGCATTTAAGATTAAAAAATTCAGTTACCTTTTCAGAAAATCTCTGAGAAATACCAAGGTAACAACATCTCCAGAAATCATTTTCTCAAACTCTGCCTCACTTAAAACAGCACTTTTTTTTCCAGAGTGGACAAAGAAAACACATCTCCTACTGCATCACCTCAGATCTAACTATTTTGGAGGAACTCTAACTAACAGTAAGGTATTGTAAGTCTTGCTGCTCCTATTTTGTCTTAACTTCATCCCCCAGTAATGTTAGGAAAGTAAATCTAAGAAATGCCACCCTGTGCTTGAAAAATATCCCCTTCACTTACTTGAAAATCTTTCTCTTCCAGGATCTCTTTTCTCCACCTGACAAGGAAGGCAGCACAGACGTACAAGTGGAAGTGAGAAAAACCCTCTGGTTCAGACTAGAAAAAACAAAAATAGATCATCCTTTCAATACACAAATAATAATACTTTTGATCACCACATGCCCCAAGTGTATTTTTACGACATATACTTCTAACTACAAATGTCAGCTACATCTGTCTCTTTTTGTATCACAAATACGCTTGCATTTCATCTATGCCAAACCTATTCATAGCTATTATCTGTAACGGGGACAGAGGTGAAGCAGCATCCATTTCTCATATTTAACTTCACTCTTTACTGGTGAGTTTTCCATTTCTGGTGTTATTCATTAGCTTATATCTGGTATGAAACGCTGTACTGCCCAGCTCAACACTGGCATGAACATACGCTTCATCTCCATTATTAAGAGTCAATTCTACTACCAGCAGTAGCTTTTGAAGTATAAATTTTGCTATAGGAAATTATTAAGCATTGTAAAAATAAATAACTTGGATTATATTGAACTGAATTAGATGATTTCACTATGGGGAAAAAATCTACTCATAATAGGAAACATTTACAGCTCAGTTTTGTATTCACAGCTGCAGCTTTCTGTTCTGGTTCGAGTCAGCAGATTCCATCACTTTATAAAACTCCCCCTAGAAATTAGTATTTCATAAGTATACGTAAGAGTTTAGAAAATTTTGTGATGCTGTCTTTAAAAGACATCACTAAGTTTTTTCATATTACCAAATTAATCTTAGATTTTATTTTCTACATCGCTGAGAACTGAAAAAATAATTATTATACTAAATTATCAATGTTATGACTGTGAATTAATGTTACGTAAAATCTCATTAAAATAAAATTTTAAAATAATAATTATAAAATTAAACTACATAATCTGGCAAATGAAGGTATATTTAAATGGCAGTATCTATATAATTTACAAGATCTAATTATAGTGCTTTAAAAATATAGCAAGTTTTTTTCATATTCTCTGCTGGTCATTTCAAAACTGAAGTTTACTCATTAGAAAAATAGTGTTCTGCTCAAGTACAGTGAACTGAAACAACTTCTTACATAAAGAACAACATGACAAAGTACCTATTTTATCGCCATTTAACCTAGAACAACATGGTATTTAAAATTTGTGCAATAAATAAACTTCCCAGCTATACCAAGTGGAGACGGAAAAATATTCTCCTACTACTACTTTTCCTTCTCCTCTATCCTTGACAGATAAAAGAGTAGAGTGTGCTACAAGAGGTTTTTAAAATACCTTGTTAACAGCTACAGAAACTACAGACCATCCGGTCCACCAAACCAGTAAGGTGGCAGAAAAGAGATAATGCCAATTATTTGGAGGGAAGCTTTTAAGTTTAAAAGTGTACTTGGAACTGAAAATAAGAATTAGCTAATTTTTGAAATACTTTTAAGGAATTGTAGAAAAATTATCTGGACGTTTATAAGAAACTGTACTTTGTCTTGTGCAGATTTTTCTGTTTAACTTTTTTTTTTAACCAATACAAGTTTCTTCAGCTCTTTTAAATGAAACAAAATAGGTTTAAAAATGCAATTCATTAGAGAAAAAATGCATATCCCCTAGAGATTTAAAAATTCATCATGCTTCAGAGATAAGTCTAGGTACAAAGTATTTCCAATGGATAGTTTTAGACAGTTTTAGAAATTGAGTAAAACAGCTAATGCATAATTGCCTTTTCTAACACCTGATACCTATTATACTTTTCCATTTGCAGCTTTTGAAGTTACAAACAGTTTGATCTCTAAATGTACAGAAATGTAGACTACCAGCTAAAAGCTATTTAAAACCCAATATAAACAATGACCTTGATTTAAATATTTTAGAAAAAAAATCTCAAGGCAGATGTACAACCTTCCAGAAGACTTATTCTGAACATATTACAGATGACTTGGAGCACATTATCTAAGAACCATCTGTCATTATCAATAAAAATCATTTAGATTGTTAACATCACAAATATCTCATTGCCCTGCAAATGCTGGATCTCCTCTGTAGCTGAAATGAAAGGTATTCTTTGTACTGCACTCCCCAAATTTCTTGAATTAGATGACCAACAAAAGAATGCAAATTTTGTTGTATGACAAGATTGATTATTCTCTTGTCAATGACTAGTCTAAGCTGCCTCCCACCCTGGATACTTCAACATCTAGGGAGTGTAATACCTCATGCTTTTTTATTTGTTAATAAATACAACACAAGATTATTGTTTAAGTACTCAGAATAATTAAAGCTATGTAATTTTTTCAGGCTTAGGTACTAATCCACATTTCACATTTAAATAATAGCTCAGACACAAAGACTTCCAAACACTCAATGATTACACATGAAGAAAGCAACTTCAAGCAACTCCATTTCTACCACATTACAAAGAGCAGATAGTTTAGGTGAAAAGAGATCAAAATAATTTTTGCCAAAATATCCAAGCAGTCTATGGCAGAAAAAGAGAAAAAAGCCAGCACAGGAACATAATGGAAAGTGGAATATGTTGGCTGCTCTTCCAAGTTTTTCATTTTTCATCAGCCAGGAGCTTCGACTTCCTAGGCATAGACTCAATCCACTATCAAAACAGACTCAAGAGTTCTAGTCTGAGAAGAAACACAGCAAGATCACACCAGAGAAGTCCATCACAGTAACTAGCCTTTCACCAGGAATGACCAACAGCAGATTACTGAGTATAGGAGTGCAAGATACAGATACCTCCCCAGAATACTGCAAGTTTCAAAGGTTTCATGGTCAGAGATGTCCTAAGAGAAGCTTTAGAATATGTCCATTTAATAGGTGTTAATGGATTTGTCTTCACTTAACTTCCTAAATCTTTTTGAAACTGTAAGCTTTTTGGCAAATCACAAAGTCCTGGAACAAAGAATTCCAAAACACAAGTGCATGCTACATACCATGTCTGGTTTAAACCCAACACCTGCTCGTTTCATGCACAGTAGTTCAGTTATTGCACTGAAAGAGTATGAGTCATTTCCTGTTTACTTTTTTGAATCCATTCATATTTCCTTCTCTCTTGCACACAGGAATCATTTTGTCTATTCCACTGTTCCTCATGTACCAGTTCTACCACCTTTGCTCAGCCTTCTTAAGCACCCTTTCCTGTAGTTTTCTGAATTTGAAATAGGGTCTGAGCTGTATACACCATGTACCTTGCAGAAAGAATATAACTCTCATAGTGCATAATGATATTTTGTTCTCCTTACCTTTGCCAGTAATTCCTAACCTTGTTGTTTTGGTTTTTTTTTCTTTTTCTATTCTTGATTGCTACTGAGCTTATATTTTCCTCTTGTGGTTGACTGTAGGAAGCTACTTTGAAGCCCATAGTTATACCAGTAAAGCTAGGATTGGTCCAAACACACAATATCACTTTATATCTGTCCACACCAAATTTCACTTGTTATTTTTGTTGGTTGTTAACAGCAACATGAAGTCCTGTGACTCTGCTGTACACATCTCACCTTTACTACCCTTAGTAACGTGGTGCTGTCAGCAAACGTTGCTGTCTCAGTTGCTCCTGTATCCCTTTTTAATCTCTTCAGCAGAAAGAGCTTAAGCTTCATGACAAATTGCAAAAGAATTACATGTTATTGCCTTTAATTTTGAAACTTGCCTGCTTGTTCTTAACATTTGTTTTCTATCTTTCAGGCAGTTATTATTCATACAAGGGCATTCCCTTGAATTCCTCTGTTTCTTCTTTAATAACCTTTAATGAGGAGCCTTCTTCCCTGTTTTCAGCAATCTCAATATTCTACATCAACCTGGTACATGTGTTCACTGGCTCTTAAGCTTTGTGAGGTGTGATTTATCCCTCCAAAAATCATGCCAATACTTTCTTAAAATGACATATTTAGTCATGGTGAAGGAATATTACCATCAAGTTTAGGGAACACTGAATTGAAGTCACCTTAATCTTGTCACTCTAAAAGATACTGGAATATTTTGCAGACTGCAACTGTTTTTATTATACACAGTAGCCTACCAGCTCATGTTGGATCAAAACCTTCTCCCACTTGTCAGTATTATAGTCAGTTATATAATGAAATTATTTAATGGTGCTAAAAATTTAAATTTTCTTCATTATACATGGTAAAAAGTTTTTTTACAGTTACATGCAAAAATACCTATTAAAAACATTTTTGCTGCGTTTGCATATTTTGGATTGTCTTCTATCATTGTTTTTGCTTCACTACGACTATTCACAAGACGATGATCCTAAAAGCAGTAAGTGAGCAAGAGCATTCGTCGAAGCTGAATCCAATCTCACCATAAACTCAGCAATTAAGCTGGATCTTTTGTGCTTTAAAATAACAAACAAACATAAAACCTAACTTATAGGTAGGGTCTACAAGTAGCTGTTTCTAATGCAAACATCCATCAATTAACATGAAAATTTATGGGCAGGTTTGACCTTTGCATAAAAAAAATCTGATCCAAACACATTTCATAGCATTTCAAAACCTTTAATGGAAAGTAACATTTCCAAGTCATAATATCAAGCTAGAAGCATCTGTCACAGCCAAAAAACTATGCAAATATCTCAACTCTTAGAGCTCACTAAATCCCTTATAGAAGAGCTATTTTTAAAAAAAAAGTTACAAGAACTCTGTTTACATTTCCTATTTCTGCTAGGCATGATCAAAAAAATTATTTATCATACAATGACCTATTTGGTTTGGCAAATTTATGCTGAAAACTAGGTGTAGATCAGTTTTCATAACAGTTTAGAGTCATTTGCCTCTCTGATCAAGTCAACAACAACTTGGCAACAATTCCTAAAATACAACTTGTGGTATAAACCTCAGCTGTGAAATCCCAGCCACAAAGAACATAGACCACTGCCGGAATTTTTTTGGATCAATACCTTGCCCTGTTGGAATGCTCCACATGGCATGCAAAATGCATGTTAAGACTATGAATCACTATCAAATACAAATGGACACTAGTTATAATTACTATTTACCTGATTTATCCACTCTTCAACTAATAATTTAGTTTTATGAAGCTTCTTTCATATAAATTTCCACATAACCCTGTATTTTCAGAATGGAGTTTAAATTACTGCCCTCTTCACTTGCTAATATGCTCAATTCAAATAGAATAAAAAATAACTAACAAAGTGTGTATTTGACTTTTTTGCCCTAGCTTTTCCAGAATAAACTGTGGTGGAAAACAAAAAACAATGTTTCTCATTTGGTTCTTTTAAAGAATTCACCCCAAAGTTTTTAAAGAGTTCAATCATGACTAGGATGTCAAGTGGATTCTCGTTCAATGAAACACTTTCACATCCAACACTGAAATGCTGTTGTCTTTTACAGCTATTTTTCTCCTCTTGTGTGGTGGTTTATTATCTTTGCACACAGGAGTGTTGCTACATCTTAGCAAAGGAATGGAGCTTCTTATGCAACTCCCTTTCATCCCTTTCTTGCTGAATTGGGTATTGACAGAAGAAAGTGGAGTAAAGCAGTTTTCTTGAAAAATGCCTTTGATACAAATGCAAGAGGATGCTGAACTCTACACAAGGAGAACAATTTGCAATACTTATTTCTAATATTACTTTGAAAAGAAGCTAGACAGACACAGAAGCATTATGGATAGCGAGACTATCAGAAAACATAATTTCTCTTCTCTAATTTCCTATGTTAACAAGCCTCTTATGAAGAGTGACCATGAGTTGTTCTTTGTACTTGCTGGAAAAACTGTTATTTAATGTGCTGCTTTGAATTTCTGCAACTTGAATAGGCAAACAACTTCCATTTGACATACTAGTTATTGCTACATAGAACATAGCAAAAACAGGGACATGGCAATATGAGCACGAATTCTGCCAGTGATAGATCAATCACTGTGATTTTAGATAACAATAATAGTGAGGGATGTATGTAAAACCCCAATCTAATATACACATTAGTGGGTCCTCTAGTAGAAACAAAAAATTACTTTCTGCAAATTATTTGTTTGGTGATGAGAACAGGAGAACCAGCAGCAAGAACTAATGAAACTTTTCCAGTTTGGTTTAAAGTGCATTAACAAGTAGGAGCCACATTACATTATAAGCCCACATCAATAACAATAGCTAATTTACACTGTTTAGGTTTTAGAGAGCAGCTGATTACTTATAGATACATTTTCTTCCATTCACCATAGTTGATGTATTAAAAAACAAAGTATTTAGGTTAGAGCCATTAATATGGTTCCTAATTATCTTACCAAGCCATGACACAGTGTAATGACTCAAAGCAGCGAATCTCTGTGTAATTAACACTGAACATCACTATGTCCTTTACTTCCTCTAACAGCATGAAATACAAGCATACAATTAATTCTGTTTCTCATGCATATAAAGGTGAAGCATATACTTCCCTACACACCTTAGTCCTGAGTCTTTTCCTCAGAAAAGGCTTAGGCAGACAGATCACACGAGCTTTAAGAGGGTATGAGAAGACAACACTACCAACAGCCTTTTCCAAAACTCCCATACCCTTGCAAAGGCTAAATCTCAAACTGTTTCCCAGAAAATTCACTTTGCATCTTTAATTTGCTGAGATTCCCCCACCTGAACTTAAAATCCCTCTTTCAGCTGTGAAGTTATGGAAGTACCAAGTTGTTATGAAAAGTCTGAGGAGTAATAAGATAAGGATAAACCCAGAAGTGACCAACTAGCTGCCTCCCTAGCATAGGTGAAGGTGCAGGAAACACCTTCTAAAACCTGCAGGCTATTTCTTTTTTAATAGGTTATATGGCATATTTGACTAAAGACCTCCAGACAAAGTATTTTCAAAGGCACGCACATTTGGGATACCAAAATTCAGATTTCATCTTTGTTTCACCATTCAATGATAGAAAGAATATGTATTGCAAAGACTTCTTTTATTTTAAGCTAGGCTTAAAACTGGGCTTCAATTATTCAGACATGACTGTCCGGTTGGAAAGAAATTTGTTTTGAAGTTTACTTCTAATTAGAAGCCCATTCATTCTATCTGAAATCACTAATTTAATTTGTACTTAAACATTTAAATTCCATCTCAAGTCGTGACTTGACACCAAATAGTTGGCCAAAAATGTGGTGGAAAAACAGCAAAGCTGTGCCACACTAAAATCAACACTGCTCTTATTCACAGAACTCTACTTAAAAGTATGATTTTACTTAAAAAGCACAAACTTAATTCAGATGATTAGTAAATATATGCTGCAACTGATTGAATTCTGAAGTACTTTGCTGCAAGGCAAAACATCTTTACATAAATGCCAACCTGCTTTAAGCAAACTACTGATTTGAAATAGGGACAAGCATTATTGATTGAAAAAGAATACGGCAATCAGCAGACCATGTGAACGAAAACCAGACCACACTTCCTCAGTAACCTGCTTTTAAAAGGCAAATGAGCACAAATAAGCAGTGTGACTAATATTTACTAAACTAATTCCCTATTTCACCTTTTGAATTTCAAAATTATTTACCTCGTGTATCATTTTAATTATTTTTACAGTTCATTCCCAGAGAACCTCAATGCTGGGAAATTAATTAATAGGCACAATAGAAGAACTGTCAGCATTGTTTAAATATAATTTCAGCACTAGCCTCATTTACATTTATCCCTTTATTCTAAACAGTGGTACGGCTGAATTTTTTGTATCAAATTGTTAGTTCATTAGAAAGAGCACAATGATATCCTTTTCTGCAGATATTCATGGGTTATCAAATCTACTGAAATACGTGCTTGAGACAATCACTAGAGCTTTTCGTCCACAGATTTCAAAGATACTGAAATAGCTGTATAATAGTTGTATCATTGTTTAATTAATTTGCTTTAGCTTTATCATATTATTAGCTTTAATAAAAGTTACCAAATTAATACTTCAAGGCAGACCTACAGAAAGTAGTAAGTGCTAGTCTACCATTTTACAACTAAAAAAAAATTGTGTGAATACCTCTATACACATATATCACATATTTATACTGAAAGATTAAAGCAAAATCTAAGTAATAGTATTAAAAAATAATGGTTGCTTATTCCAACTTCTCATCAAATAACAAGAAAGTGCTTACTGACACACTGCCAACACGTAATTCAAAGAAATCCTCTCATGAAGTACATTTAAGGCTACATATGTCACTTCCAGATAGCAAGGTTCTCGTGCCATTTGGGGCAAAGTTGGTAGTTTGATTACAATGAACTCTTAAATAAAATATTACAGGCCATTTGAGCAAAGCATATTAAATAATTCAACAAAGATATTGCTGAATTCTTGTTCAGTGAATAAAAACGCTACAATCCCCAAACTCCTACTTCTGTAAATCAGGGGATGATTACATTAATGTAATGTAAAAGTTCTGTGAAGATTTCTTATTAGATTGACCAGAACCTTGTGTGTTCTAGGAAAGACCTATTCTCTTCTTTATAACAACAAATTTTCAAGCAAACTATTTCAACAACTTTTTCTTTCTTTCAGGGAACACACCATAAGAGCTGAGAATGAACAAGTATGTCACATGTTCAGTCACATGTTTTCTAATAGGTGGTCTTGTTGACTAAGACGGTAAGTGCAAATATCAAAAAGGTATTTAGTAATAAGCATGAGATACTACCTTCCTTCCCTGTTTTTCATGCTAATCTTTACAAGTTTAGGCATGACAGAGTTAAGACATAACACAGAGTCAAGAACATCATCCAACTTTCTAGCACAACCATTATCAAGATACTAAAGACACATCACTGGCTGCTTCCCCTTCTCTCATCATTAAATCACATTACATTCTACATAACAAGAAACAAACTACAAAATCCTTAATTTCTGATCACCATTATTCCTGTTAGAGGCTAGGAAATACCTGGGACTGGTATTTTCCTCCATTTGCTGTCCTGCAAAAATCTTATTCATGAAAACACTGTTTCACTGCAGAGCAACACTATCTGAATCAGTCTCTACTTAGGGATGGCAATTTGCCTGAATGTTCAATCTTGCTTCATGGTGATGATTTAATTATACCAAGCTTTTTTTGACCATATGACTGCTTACAACATCCCTTGCTCTGCACATTTCACATTTCATTCAACTTCTATTAAAACAAACTAATAATGCCACTGAAACTAAAGTAGGCAGTTGCTGAATGCAGCAACATGTTGTATGATTAAAGAGAAGAAAAAGCACAGCATCTGAGAACATTACTCAGCTGCTCTTCAGCTACGTCCAGCACACAGGCTCTATAGTCGTAATTGTGCAAAACTGCAGGTTTATAAAAGGGTTGATGTCAAAAGCAACTGAAAAGCCAACACCACTACTCATTCCAAGTATCTGAAAATTGGTAGTCACTCAATATCACAGCTGGAAATGTTAATAATGCATGAATTTTAATTAAATTCATTAAATACTTGATAGCTATCGCCAGGAGCTTGAGCTTGTTGGGATGAATAAGACTAGCTGCTTCTTTTGTTAATACAAAAGACTCACCAAGCTAACCCAAAAACTACTTTTCAGATCACTACTATTCCCATCTACCAACTGGTTAGCACACAAACAATTAATAGCGATGATCAGGTGCAGCTTTGCTGAACTCTGATCAGAATGAGGGACTACAGCCACTAAATACGATTGCTTTTATTAGATTTAGCAAAAATATTTCCTGTGAATAACACTACAGTTCGGAAGATGCTAAATGACTCCATAGATGCCACAGCCTGCTCAGAACTTAATTATCTTTCAGGACACTGAATCAAGGTAAGATCTTTGATTTAAATCTACTTAAGATACTGACAATCGACTGCAGAACAACCAAGACAAAGTCTGTTTTAATAATAAATTTTCACACCAGACCACTGATTGAAGACAGCAGCATAAAGCAAAAGACTCATGTGGGAATGGCAACACCTGTATAGTTGTTGCAATCTGCCTTATCAAGGTTCTCTGGAGGTTACTTCTGATGCTACTATTCTTATCTCTGAAAAACGAAATTTCTATGTTGACCCTGAAGAGCCCTGAGCAATTATGAGAAGATTACAACAGTAACACTTTCATACTTCTCTTCATCTGAGGTGTATCGGACACTAACCATCAATGCTTTCCCAGCAGGCACTTTCTTAGAAAAGCTCCTACAAGAATATCCAGTAGTGGTGTAAAAGAAGAAAGAAGTGGCAGAAAGTGAGGCAGATTTTAAGATACTACCACCTGCATGCAACTTCATTAATTCTGATATTATCAATAATGCATTGAGGGTTTTACTGGAAAACCTTACTCCATCACAAATACAGCACAAGTGCTTAAAAAGCTCTTGCTCTACAACAGCTTTTTCCCTACTGACAGCCTGAGGTAACATGCACATCTTCATGTTTTTCCTGTTTGACATGACATCACCAGACTGTGAAGTTTAAGTTACTCAAATCTCTTATTGCTGTCAATAAACATGACTTGCTGTTTTCTTTCCATCAGCTTTTGTGAGCAGCTCTCCACTAATCCATGCTGACATTTAAAGGACTGAGTCTTCAGTACCAGGAGCCTGAGACACTTCCAACAGATGACAAAGCAAACAAGAGTGCCCTAATCACTACCTCTACCCTTGAGCAGCTCAAAATAGGAGGACAGCTTTGATCCAAAGAAAAGCTTTCTGGCTGATTTTTTTTGACTGAACGCAGAATCTTCAGCTGAAATTCACAGTTAACATCTAGTACAGAACTTCTGCAAATTCCTTTATCAAAAACTATTGACCAAATACTTTAAAAGGACAATACTAGTCCCACTGAAACAACCTGGACATTGCATTAGATTCCTAAGTCTCTCTCGAAATTTTTAGAAGCATTTTACTTACTTATTTTATTTAGGACTTTAAAAGAATACATAGTGAGGTTATAAATGACTCTTACTGGATTTATTTTCTACTATTATAAAAGAAAAAAATTACATACAATTTTCTTTAAAACTCTCTAATTAAGTTGTAACAGGGAACAAAAAAAAAGTCATAAAAAAAAATTATGCTGCCAGGCTTCAAGATGAGTTTTATCAACAAAATGAATGTGAAAGAAACAAATATGCTGCACAGTAGAAAATTAGCCTCTAGAAAATTAGAACAGAAACCAAACAAAATATTATCTACCCAAGGTGTGAACTAAAAGAATATATTTACTTATTAAAGAACGTGGCATCAAAATGTAATTGTTAACTGTATCTGTCCTTCAGCTTTACAATATTTTTCAAATTAATTAAACTGATTTTTCCCACATTATTTTGCTTATAGCAATGAAGATTGAAGACTCTGAACTTTCAGACTTTAGAATCTGACTAATATATATCCCAAAATGCTGGAAAGAAAGATATAAAGCTGTATGTTCGAGCATAAATTTAGGTTATTGACAATGTTTTCATATCTCACAAATAAAGTAAACTGCAAATACAACTTCATGTGGTACACAGCTACAAGATTTTTGACACAGCTTAAACATCCATGGTTACTCTGTGTACATTGTGATTCCTTGATTCCCAAACATCCTAAATCAATATCAAAATATCAAAGGATATAGAAAAATTAAATAAAAAATAAAACATATTTAATACAATTAGATACCTTACAAAAAAAAAAAAAAAACGAAGCAGAGATTTTATGATGATCAATACTTATCATCCAATACCATTTCGGAACCATTTTCTGTATACCTCATTCTTCAGGGTAGCATTAAAAACTTACTAGAATAAAATCTCTGCTATTACAGAATGGGTCCGTGGAAAGGTGAAGCTCACCACACACTGACAACATCTGTAGCTCATTCCAGCCAAAACAAATGCAGCACAGTACAAATAGCTGGAAGAAACATGCTCGAAACAAGCAATGTGCAAAATGAGCTGCAAAACGAAGTGATCAGCTCACACAAAGTTACACTGAGAATTTTTATACTGAAGAGACTCCCAGAGCCATGCACCCAGGCACAGCAATAGAAACAGTGGTGGCAAACTACTGATTCCAGAAGTTTTACAATTCTGAGGACTAGTCATGAACTACTGAACATGGATCCTGGCCACCTTTCAAGAATCTGCATTTGGCACATAACTTTCAGACAGCAAGGACTTGATCAGGAGCATTCCAAGGGCTGTTTATTTTTCATGTTATCCCACTAAAGGTTGGCTAGCCTTTGAAGGCTGTAAAATTCACTACATGCCTGGGCACTTAATCTATAAACCAAATTAATAATCACTTCTCAAAAATGACAAGGTGCTGCTACTGTGGAAACAGGCAGGAAGCAAAGGCTGTCAGCACTGCTCACTGGGAGCCTACAGGGAACCAAACAGCAGAGCTCTGTTTCCGTAATGGGTGCAGGACCAGAGAAAAAGAGAATTTAAAACAAAAAGAAAAGTAAGAGAAAAAGAAGCCATAGCCCAGATAGAATAAAAGCCATGAAGAGTGCATGTGTAATGAAACAGGACTCAATAACAAAGAGGAAGGGAGTCTACGACTCAGAAAACTGAAGCTATCTTTACCATATACCTAACTTACACAGCAGGTATTCAGAGATTATATTAATAATCACACTTAAAATTAAAAAAAATAAATATACTGCAATCATACAAACATTTAGTCTGCATGTAAATATTTAACTTCAAAAGTCATACAGTATCATGAAACAAAACATTTCAAATTGTATCGTATGGAAAAGTGAACAAAATTGATATTTTTAATTATGATAATGTTTTATTAAAAAGCAGGTGTTGGCTTGTTTCAAAGCAAACCAACAGCACAAAACTGACAGAAAAAGATTTTTTTGTGAAATATTAAAATGAAGTTAAAACATACTTAAGAGACAACTTTTCTCTGTGTGCAACCTAAGCTTTAAAAAAGTATCACCAACGAAAGTTGTTTATACTTCTCAGAAAGGAGAGATTGATTTGTTTTCCCATTAACACACTGCTTTTCCACAGGTTTGATAAATTACTATGAACAAGGAAAGAATCCCATTAGAGAGAAGAAAACCTGTTTATTAATGAACAGGAAGATTATTAGAACTTAAAGGCTCAATCATGAAAATGCTACTATTAGTTTTGTGGAACTTTGAGTACAATGTATAAGATTTTTTTTTCAGCAACAAGAGAATTTTTTAAAGGATAATCAGAAGATACAGTCTTTGTTGAGCTGATTTGTATTTAATAATTTATATAAAACTTTCACAAAGTCTGTTCTTCTTTTACAGAAAGGAAACAGTAGGCGATGTTATCTGGAAATTTTCATCCATAACTTTTTGCAAGAAAGAAAGAAAAATTGATTGTATTTAAATGAAAAAGCAAGAAAGCACATGCATTTCAACTGTTATCTCTACTGTCCTATCAATTAGATCATATTTCCTCCCAAAATATTAATTTCTGCCCAGAATGCCAAAACCTGCTGTATAGCTACTGGTATCTATTGAGCTTATTCAAGGTATTATTACTATTTCCTAAGTCACTACATAAAACTTTCATTTTCAATACTATTTATTGTGTTTCATAAAAGTTCCATTAGAAACAAGTTCAGAGCAAATAGAAGTTGGAGGCATAATTTCCATTTATTACTTTTCATAATACCTTTTTTATTCAGAGGTATCAACACAATCTACAGAATTTCTGCCATTGTTCTCAAAGACAGATAAAGGACGAAAAATAATCACAGAATGCAATTATTGTAATCTACCAAAACCAGTGGAATATGTATTAAAGGTTATATGATACAATTTACAGTAATCCTATGGATAATTATGATGATCCATTGAAGAGTATTGTAAAAGAGTATTATATGGTTTTAGTTTGTGGGGGTTGTATTCCTTTTCAAAAACAGACACCAGGAGGTCAGGACGATGTCTCCAGAGGAAAAGTGAGATCCCTCAGGAGCTTTCCTTCAGGCAAATTGAAAGTTCCACAGAAAGTTCCAAATTGAAAGGGACCACAGTGAACACCAGGAGAAAAATCACAGCAAAGAACACCAACCAGAGCCAGAAAGACTGATGAGAGGATCAAGAAGCAAGAGTTTGATGAAAAGAATCTTGGAGAGGCCAGAGAGGGCTCTGAGGAGCTTGCTAGGATTCAGAAAGTCATTTCTGAATGACACAGCTACTGCAGTGGTTTGGTTTGGATTACAACAATTCTTTTGAAACACAGTCTCACGTACAGTCATGTATTGAACCACGGCTAAGGCCAACCTGTGATTTTATGGAGGGTCTTGTCAGAGGTAGTACACGTAGTTATGAACTATACTCTTGCACAGGAAAGTCTTCTTGCAAAGTTTTATTTATCTCCTATTCCTTCATTAGTTAAAAGCATGACAGAAAAAAATGAGTCAGACTGGGAATTTCATGTAATGTTTTCCCATACACTCCCTCTCTGCAGGAAAAAACAATCAGACACAAACTATTTTAGTTTCAAAAACAGTCAGCCAAACTAAACCACAGAAGAGCCTTTGATTTTATCTCAGTCATCTGTTTCATTTATAAGCAAAGAATGTTCCATGTGCTGCAATAAATTCAAAGCCTTCAATCTGTCTCCTGTCATAAGAAAAAGGAGAATGTTGCAGTGCAAAAGATGGGGAAAAAACTATGAATTTCCATTAATACCTGAAGTGGTCAAACACCTTTTGACTCCAGACTAAAGCAGAATATCATGCCAAATTTCCTTTACTCTCATATTCAAAAATAGAGAACTAATACAACCACAATACCAATTACCATTTAAAAATGAAGGTTTCTCAGAACTCAGTAAACATTTATGACATAATTCTTAGCACTCCGAAGTCAAATGGACACCGCCATCTTCCTTTAGAAAAGGAAAGCATAGCTAATTCAGAATTATTAACACATGCTCTCTTTCATTATTCACTCTCTTTAAGAAAGCGAGGACATGCACAATTGCTAGTCCAACCTCCAGCAGTAATGGTATTCATCAGTAATCTTCTTGTGAGCCTTTACAATGGCTCTACTACTTGACTTCAATCAGCTGTAAAGCTCTTTTATTCTGTTATCACATCAGTGTGAGGGAATGAATGCCAAGGATTGAATGCCCTCCTAAAGGAGCGCAGTCATGCTGTTAGAATAGCAATGAGCTTCTTCTGACACTGCTCAACACGTTCTTTCATACTCCCTCACTCTCGCAGAGAAACACATACATGACAAAAATAAATATCTGTTGAGTGGGAATGCTAAGAAACAAATCTAAAGAATAATATACTAAATAGAGCATATCACAGTTTAATAGAAGGAGTTGGAAGTTGATAAAAAGGATGCAATTAATAGACAACTGGCAGCAGTTGTGTTCCATTTGTCAGAGGAAAAGGATGAGTGGAATAATTGTGCTGCTAGTGAGAAAGACTCAGAATTTCTATGCAGAATATCTCATCTATTAATACTCAATTCTTCTTAGGCACTTTTTATTTTTGCTTATGCAAGGACCTAAGCACAGACTTGTTCTTAATCATTTTAATAAAGTGAAGAAAACTGGGGATCAGATCAAAAGATGGATGATTGCTGACATTCTAAGTAGAATCTCTTGGTAGCTCAGCCTGTCTCCTCCCTGCACTGTTTAGTGGTGTGTACATGACTTTAGGTGAAACAAGGGAATAAGCCTGATATTAAATCTCTGCAAACATGCCCCCAGAATCCAGATGGCCATATGGACAAAGCTATCAGACAACTCAGGAAGGCAACGGAATTGTCATTCATAACTTAATATTGCTTTTAGGACAAACTCAGAGTTTTTTACTTCTGTTTTTGTAATTTCAAATACAAAAATCAACACTCCACCATGAAAGTAAGCTATGCTTTAGCAGGAAAAATAAAAAGTGCAGGAAAAATAAAACGTGCATTTTTCTAGCTCATGTGCATTAGTGGATATTCAGTAATAAATACATTATAAAGTGCTTTCCAAAAATTTTTATTTCAATAGTTATGATAAATTCCACTTTCTGATCAGCAATAAAGCAGTGTCCTTCCTCTAGAAAGGTTATTTCTACTAAATATTTTTAAATATTTAAATCAAAACGTATTTTCACAACTATCTGAAAAAATCTATGCAGTCTTGTAGATAAGATAGAATGGCTGAATGGAGGAAAGACATCAGAAAGCCGGCAAAGAAAATGAATCAACTAACCTAGGAAAACTTAATTCTTTTTGTACAACATTCTCTTTTAAATCAACACTAAGTTGCAAGTCCAGTAATTCTCTAAATCTTATACTTCATAACCACAAACCCAATGGGCTTACACTAGTTTCCTGACAGTCACTAAGATATTCTTTCTCCCCTCAGTTAAAATGTTTGTATTAAAAAGAAATAATCTTCCTTGCATGAGAGCTTATTTAAATTCTTGTGCTGTTCCATAAAGGATGAAGGATGGTGCTGTAGACTGTGAAATGCCTTTGTGTTTGACCAGAAGCAGATTATTTCAATAGTGCACAACACTCTACAGTCCATTTTAGAGTGAACAGGAACACAGCGTAATCTCTCTGCTGTGGAGTATGCCAGCATCAAATCCAGCTTGGAGAAACAGAGAACGACTTTTGTTCTGCTCAGGAATAAGGCATTGATGTGGCAAGTGAATGAGGCTTCTGAACACTGTTTTCAGAACACGAACTGACATCTCAGCAAAACAGAGATGCAATAAAATTTAATGAGTGACTCAACTGATCACATTTTCTTGAGAAACTACACTGCTCCAGTGACATAAACAGCAACTTTTCCAATAGGAATGCCTTAAATAGTTTCTTGCACCTCTCAATCATGCTTGTAAAAAGATCAAAACTCAGGATGAAGCCCTACAAAACACCTTCCCCAGTGAAAGTATATAGCTAAAATTGTATCTGCAGTGGTGTCAGATTTTAGGATGAAGTATTTTAGTGACACCCTTTCCTGGTAAGGAAGAGAAGGCACCAACAGAAATCAGTAAAGCATTGATATTTTTCTTTTTTTTTTTAGTGTAGGTGAGTAACAAAAATTTATCATAACATGGTCAGACAGTTGGACTCATGATCATTGTACATCCCTTCCAAATGAGCTATTCTATTCTGCTCTACTAATTACATCAGAAAAAACACTTATTAGCACATGCAGTCAGTAAAACTGACTCACATCTCATGTAGAAATGGGCAGAAATGACTGCTTCTAACATGGTCAGCCAGACATTCCCTGCCTCCTCTCACAACAGCATGGCACAGAACTGCCCAGCTCTGTCTGTGCCTTGCCTAAACTTAATCACATCTAATAAACAATAAAGTTAAATTAGAAAAGGATCCTCCTCACAGCCACGGGCAGAAGGAAAGAAATTAATGGCAGCTGAGATACCCCAAGTTCAACCCCCTCACTGACAGGAGAACAAGAAAGCCCTCACAACTCACACTTGGTTTCAGTAAATAGCATTATGCAAAAGAACTAGGCTGCACCAAAGATAGATTGCAAGAAGACCCATACTTGACGAGATAAAGACCTCCTAAGGTTGTTAACACACCATTTTTGCACAACATTAATGAACTCATGGGCATCCATTTCAGGATTATGTGTGAGACTAAGCTTGCTTTAGCATAGATATGCATGATTCCACATGTGCTCATCTTCACACTTCCAAGAACTCCTTCTAAATATGAAGTTTTCTGATTCAGGATTTATTTCCACTTCTGAAAGCAGTGAAGCAGAATAAGGGCAAGAAGAAAAAGAAATAACTGCATTGGTGAGTAAAACATTTAATGAAGTTTTAACTCTACAAAGTCTACTTTTCTACTGATACTAGCAGAATTTTTGGAAATGACACTAGGAAAAAACATTTATAGCAACGAGCTGATTAATCTGAATAAAAGCTAAGGGGATAAAATGCATAGAGTAGCTTAAATCATAAATTCAAACGCATCTAAAAGAAAATACATAGTCATTACATTTTAATACCAAAATGAGTAATTGTTAAATTCCTCATTAAAAAGTGCTTTACAAGACTTATTTACTACAATAAAAGTACCTGCAACATTACTCTGACTTTGCATAATTTTCTGTTAATTACCTAGACTTAGCAATATGATGGAAAACCTAATAATGTGGTATTTAGTACTTATATAAAGGGAAAACCTGGAAGAAAACCAAATTCCGAATGGTTTTAAATTACTCAAAAAGATGAAATGATTTTTTATCTTCCCTTCATTTTCCAAGCACTTATTGAGGGATCAAAGCATGTTAACACAACTGTTTTATTTAGAAATATTAAAAACAAGATGACTCATTTCTCCGACACTTTGTTCTCCCTGCTTCATCCCTGCTCCCCTGCTGAAGGAATTAGGTTTTCTTAATGCTGTTAAACAATATAAATGTCTTATCCATAGTGGAAAACTATCGTGCTTAAAATAAAAGAAACATTTATTCCCAAATATATGTGCTCCTGGCATTTAAACACATATAGAACTGATATTAATATTTTGTGAAGAACAAAATGCTTCTGATTTGAATAATGTGGAACTAAATAAGATATAAATTACTAAAAAGTGGATTACTGGAAACACTGGAGGTCAAGACGGATGTTTTCTTGAGACCAGGAAAAGGAAGCAGTAAAGACAGGAGACAAACAAAAAAGCAGGTCTTTACTCTGTGAACAACCTTAACACCTAAAGGAAACCACTTTGCACTTTAAGTAAGTTCATTAACACAAAAAGGTCTACTTATCATAATCCCATTAAAAATAAGAACTTTGATGAATAATTATTTCAAGGCTTTCCTAAATTAGAAGCAAAGATAATTTTCCTACAATACAAATAATATTTTATGTAAAATATTTGTATCAATTTTTTTCTTGACACTTTCTTCTGCTTATTTATTTGACAGCAAATCAAGCAACCTGATGACCTCGACTGAATGGAGAAGCCAGTTCTCCTCACAGCTCTCTTCATATATTTGAAGACCAAACAATGAAATTACATTTTCTTACTGTGTTATATTGCCAAGTGCTCAAACAAAATGTACGTGGAAGGAAGAGCAGAAAATATATTTGAAAAACAAGAGGACACATTTAAGAATATTGCTTTTAAATAAAACAAATTTACATAGAAAACACAGATTTCAGTCTCTCGCAAATCAACATGTTGCACTTTTCTATTTAAATATGTAAATTAGGAGAAAAATTCAATATCAGTATTATAAGCCAAAAAATACTGTGAATGAAGAAATGCTGCCTAATTTTGCATGTCAACTTTGCATCCCCTTGGCCCTAGAGGTAACATAAAACATTCCAGCCATGATGTGGTTATGAAAAAACAGTGCCTTGTAGAAGAAGAAACAGTCTTGAATCACATGGAGTTTGTAAAAAACTGTAAAAAAATAGTATCTTCTTCAACCTTTCTAACCTAAAGATCTTTTTCTATTTGGAATATACGCAAATGTTATCAACAGAGCTTCAGTGTCCCAGTATGGCTATTCTAAAAGAATCTAGGTTGTCTTGTCTTTGACAGTTAACAGTAAGGGAAAATTCAAGGAAGTGCAAGCTTTAGGTAACTTCTCCCCATCCACCAGCATCATAGCACAGAGGTATCTTGATCCAGATATTGGAATCTGCTTCAATTCCTAATGATAGATTTTGCTCTCACAAGTTTGCTCAGTCCCTTTTTGAACCCACATAACATTCAGGACCCACAGAGTGTTGTGGTAAAGAGTTCAACAATTAAACTGTGTGCTGTGTAAAGAACTATGTTAGGCTTGGACCTTTACACCAGTTTTTAAATGTGACTAAACTTTTCCCTATGTCACATGTACTTTGTACACTTGTGCTACATTCTCTCAATCTTTTGGTTTTTTCTCCCCCAGGCTAAGGAATCTTCAAACTGCAATTCTTCACTTTTACTTATTCTTGACTTCCTCCAACCTGCTCCACAGGAACACCATAGATTTATATAATGGCAAAATTAGGGTCCTCATTCTTCATTCTAACGTTTTCATAAAAGTATTATGACCTTTAGTTCTCATTCCTAATTGGTAACACACAGTTCATGGTTAAAGATAATGTACCAGAATATAATTTCTTTTTTCTCCCCAAATCTTTCCATGTCACTTTACATTTACATGAATGGGAATTTCAAGTGCCACTGTACTTTTGTCACTCTGTCTCAGATGGTCTTTCTGCTTTTCTTGGTTTGTAAGTTCAGTTCTATGCTTATTCTGAATGAGCTTTTAGCAGCTGGAGGCATTCCTATTCTGTTATTCACTTTTCTTTCCTGATCACTTGTGATGATACTAAATAATGACATGTTCAAAACTAAATACGTAACATTTACGTAACACATGTACAACTAGCACACATAGGAAAAAAACATAGACATCTGCAGTACTTTCTGTTCATCAACTTAAAATTGTATTTCGATCCAAAAACTTTCTACTTGTTATGCTACCAGATACTACTCTTTTGTTCAGATATGAAATAAAGGAATATCTGTTTTGTTTCAACTTCACCTACTGTGCATTTCAAAGTGATTGAATGACCTTTTCAAATTTCTAATCAACAAAGTAAGTTCCTTCGCAGTGAATAAAGGAGAAATAGTGTTATATCAGAATATCTTTCCATTAGTACTTCCCAGAGGCTTGCACTGTCTTCTCTAAATTGATAACTACTCAGACACTGTATCATGTCAAAACTGATAACAAGAAAAGGTTCACCAAAGATACTTTAACTGCAAAATATCCTGAAATGTATTTAGTGGGGTTTTTTTGGTCTGCTCCCCAACAGTAGTATTTCTGCGCACCTTTTCTCCAATTAGACAGTTTTATAATATATCACCATAGCTATTAACACTTCCTCTGTGTTCAGTCTCTGAAATAATGTGATACAACAGAAAGTAATAACAAAGTTAAAATAACTAAGTATGTCTAAAGTATACTAGGATAAAATGACATTTAGATATGTCTTTTTAGTCAATAGGAAAAAACCATCATCACATCAAAATTAGAAATAAACTTCTTATAATGAATCTCTGTTTTAAAATATGACTTAATCTGCAGGTTGAAAGATAATCACATGTGAAGATAATGTGAGCTTTGTATGAATCACTACTAATCAGCTATCCTCAAAAAGGAAAGTATCTTTGATTGAAATGCTATATTAAAAAGTATAGAAAATATGTACCTTAGTTTTTTTTAAAGTATTGTCTGTAAGTTTATAAACTATATTTTAATTACTGTTGATGAGCAACTGGCATGATACAGGTTTTCCTGTTCATTACTCACAGTTGCATACCAGCTTGCCAGTTAAATCTTTGTTAATATTCTCATTTCTAAATGTTTTGAGTGTGATCGGTGCTTACTTTCTTCTAGGAAAAAGGCATAAAATACAAGTTCAACTGCTTACTGCATTTATGAAGACTACTGTAAGAAGGATTGCTTTGACAGTTTGATTAGATTAACACAATCCTCCAGCTTGCACAACATACGTTGCTCTTCAAAATGCAGGTATTGCAACTTCCTTAGTGGATGCTAATGCATTTAAATTGAAAAGCACTGGTATCACATCTTTCCAATGTAAATTTCCATGGAAAATAAATTGAAATACACTGAATGGCATCTGATGATGGCATTTATAAACACAGTCCTCTCACAAAAGAATAAGTTAAAAAGAAATGAAACACAACTACCTGTATGTTTTCTTGTGAAGATGCAACTATATTTAAAAAATGTACATGGAATTTGTAACTAGTTTACATATATGGAAAACTACATGACAATTTTTTGAATTGTTGGGCAATACAGAAAAAAAATTACTAAAACACAGATGTAAAATTTACAAAATAGTCAGCATGGGTTTATGAAAAGCAGGTCCTGCTTGACTAACCAGTGTTGTTTCTATGACAAGGTGACCTGCTTTGCTAGATTCTAATTTATGGTTGCAAAAATAAATGATGAATTTTATTGTGTATTTTATCATGTAATCATGATACAGCAATATCATCAAATCTAGATATATGTGAACTTTTGTTAATCAAGCACAAATAGTCTGAAATTACTATTGTAAAATGTGCACGGCTTTTCCATTTTTTTCAGCAGATGTTGAAGATGCACTGAGTAACATTAGATACTGACTAAGAACCATTTGATAGACTGCACTGATCTCCATGTAATAACAAAATGCACTATTGGACTTGACATAACGTCTAATTAATCCAGGATTATGTGAAATGGATCGAATAGGGTTATCTGAAAGTTTATGTCAGCATTCACATTAGCAAGTAACTGAAGGCAATAGGAGATGATGGGAAGATCAGAGCAGGCTGGGCTGAGGTTCCTACAGGATGTTGCCTATAAAAACCTGCAAGTACAAACCTCATAATGAGCAGCACGGCTATTAGCACCACATTGTTCAAAAAAGTTAGAAGTTCTCATTTCCATGGCTGTAAAAAATACATCTTTAAAACAACAACTTAATGGTACTAGAGAGAGAAAACATTTCTAATTTCAAAAAAACAAAGAAAATACAAAAGCTGCAATTGGAGCACTTGGAAACAAAGGTAGGAAGGTTGGCGAATTGTCAGTGCTGCTTATAACAGTGGAGAAATAAAAGGTAGCCTGTGTGAAATTAAAGCATTGTGAACCCCTGCAAATGGAATGAAAAAAATCACAGTAATCAACTAAATACAAGTGTGCTTTACTACTCTGCTAGAGTGGGTTGAAGTACCCTTAGTGTAATAATATTCAACATTTAATAACAATAGTAGCTAAATTCAGTATATAGCCACCATAAAAATTAGAGAAAAGGATATCGTTCAACGTCACAAATTACCAGTTCAACCAGAGGCATTTAAAAGGAAGGCAAAAATAAAAAAATAAAAAGAGTATGATTTAAGTTCATTTCGTAAGTTACCTACAAATGAAGTTCCCGAAGGCATTTTTTGCAACCCCTGTCAGCATACGTTAAAGACAAACTTGTGCCATTTGCAACGCACAATTCAACTTCTATCTGACTGCATGAACACAGAATTTCTCAAACATCAGGGTTAATACAAACTGAGAAATCTGTAAAAAGTACACTATCCTTTCTTACAATTAACTTTTTCAAATAAAAATCAAGTCCTATTTTTCAGTCCTCATTGTGGAAAAATACAGTTCCAGAATTTAATCCACATACCTCTAGCTTGAAATGAAATTTATCTTCCTTCAATTACCACCAGTCACAGCTTGCAAAAACTACAACAGCAGATGTGGAGTCACTATCCCTGAAAGATGTTTCCCACAACAGCTATTTTCACTTTGTAAACTCTTTCATTGTTTACAAAGTCGTGACAGTATTGCAGCACAGTAATGATGCTCAAGTTGTGATTCAGGCATTATACTTAGTCTTGAGTGAGTGTTTTAGAGAAATTTGAATTTTACCTTCATTGAAAGATATCATTACCCTATGGAACATTATTGAAGACAACTGAGTTACGTGAAATGAATCTTACCCACTGACTCCCATGTGCAAGTTTGTTAAATGGTTTATTGCACACACAGTGAAAAGTGGATTAGGGTGCAGCCAAAAAAGGATGAATATAGAAATGAATGTTCATTCACAGATATATGTTTCCAAAAAGGTAAATAGACTAGGCAAAATTTAAAACAAAACAAAAGATGGAAGCATCAAATTAATTCACTAATTTAAAATATGCAGTTATTATTAGTAATAACAGATTTGTATACTTAATCAGAATAACCAGTACAGTAACTACATATTTCACAAATTGTACTTTCACAGAAAATACTCTGTTCAGAGGTCTGAATAATCAGGACAACTTTATTTCTGAACTAGTGCCCAGCTGAAGATTTCTATGCTGAAGGTTTTTGTTGTGTAGAAATGAATCTTAACAGCTAAAAGGTGGCAAAGATTTAGTGGAATAACACTTACAAAAGACAGCCCAGAGGACAGATGAAATCAGATTTAATTTGAAAACCACTGTCCATTTCTGATGCCACGTTAGGCATCACTTTAGAACTTCTTCATATTCACCTACATACTGCAGCATACGTAGCATTCAGTTTCACACTACGAAAATAGTAATTCCAACTAAGCACAGAACAGCCAAAATTTATCAGATTTATATACACTTCGAAAAAGTTGGAGGTTTTTGATCAGTAGTTCCTGAACTACTGCTCAGAGAATAGAAACTAAATTCAGATAACCACGTGAATACTTACAGAGAAAAATGTAAAGAAAATGAAGCAACTGAATGATGGAACATCCGAGTAATGACAGAAGAAGAAAATTATATATTCTATCTGATTTAAAGGGATTCATACTATTTGTATTAGATGAAAATTCAAAAAAAAAAAAGAAGAACTGGGTTTTTTGAAATTCTGTGAGGGGAAAGCACAGTACAGATTGTCTGGAAAATGCAAGAGAAAAATATGTTCAATAAAAAAATTTTATGCAGAATCTACTAGAAAAAGTCATGAAATAAGAGAAGCAAGAGGTCTACTGAGGAAAAGAAGAATTCTTGGTATCAGTAATTGTCATCAGCTATCTCAGGAGAACTGTCATACAGACGTTCTGAAACGTGTGTCTTAACTAAGGAAGATAGGTTAGGAAAAAAAAGTAGATATGCAAATTATCAGCATAAGGTGACAGTGAAGTTGTAAGAAAGCCTCAGATCACCCATGAATAGGATGGAGGAGGAAGAGTGAAAAAGAACCAAGAACCCCTGTGAGACTGGAAGAAAGGCCAGAATAGCTCTCAAAATCGACAGCCAAGGACAATGCAAGTGGCAGAGCAAAGCACAAGACTGTCACCTATCAGGAATACAAGAAAGGCCAGAATATTAAAGAAGTAGTTATCATTACTAGGAGCTAAAGGACTGGAGAGACAAAAGAACTTAAGATTTTTAATAATTCATGTAGTTGTAATGATATTTTACATTCCAGAAACAAACTGTAATTATACTAATTGCATAAGTCCTCCACAAGGATCTATGCTGTTATAAAGAAGCTATTTTTATTGGATTTTACTGGATTTTTCATATATGTTTGTCCTTTCTCCCCCCTGCCCCCCCAAGGTTGTGTTTGAATTTAGGTATTATGTCTTACACAGTGGCAAAGAGTTAAAATTATCTTTAATGTTTAATAGATTTTCTGTGCAGGCTGCGTTAGCTTGGGATGTCTTAATAAATTTGAAACAAGGAACCAGAGAACTGTACAACATGTTAGGACTTTTTCTACATTTGTTCAGGTTTTAACAACAACAAGACATCAGAACAAAAAGGGAAAAGTCAAATGGCAGTCATGGTTTAGTTGTTAGTGCTCACTTTTACGAGCAACAATAACTGACACAACTAACTGGAGCTTCAGAAAAGAAAACTAAGTAGATTTAAAATACTAAATTAAGCAACTTGAAATTGTAGTGTAGTCTTAATTGTAATGTAGTCTTAAAACACATCAGTGAAGCTCAATAAGGAAGGGTTCTATGGGAGGAAGGAGCATAAAATTAAAAGAGCATATGGATGTAAGAAAGGCAATTTTTCTTCTTGTCTTCTTGTATAGCAACACAATTCTCTTTCAGACTTGGGTCTTTGAGAACAATATTAATTTTAATAAGGCCTTCTTCTAGAAACACTGGCTACTTCAAAGTAGCCAAGGTGCAAAACAAACTGTTTTCTAGACTGTATCTAACATTCTGCAAGTATCCTATATTTATTCATCAAGATCCTGATCAATAAAGCACTTGAGAGTACACGCTTAAATAATAAAATTTGTGAGTTGCTCTATTGAAGTCAATGAGATTATTCACATTCTTTACGATAACCTAAGCATAAGAGAAAGTACTTTCTCTCTGCATTCACAATCAACTTTCATTTGGTCACGGAAAAATTAACATCTATTTCAACAGTCCTGGAAGTTCTCTAAAGAACATGAACCTAGAAAAACCTACAGGCTTCCCTATGCATATCATTGAGCTTTGATTTCCTGTTTTTTGCATGCCTAAATACTCTTCTCATAAAAAAAACATGGGTTCTCATCTTTTTCCTTCTTTTACTTTCCACACTGAATCTTCCCTGATGTCAATGAACGCTACCAAAGAAAAATGGACAAAAATTAGCAAACACAAACGTATTTGCAATCCACACTTACTTACATTAAAACAGTTGATCTAGTGGTAAAGAATTTCACATCATAAAAACTCCTTTTAAATATTATGACAGGAATTTTAATTCACTTTTTGGAAAAATGCAGAGAGCTTCCATTTTGAGATGAAGATTTCTAAATTTGAGTGCCTACCAGCATGCTGCGTACTTATTCTACAGAGGTAATGAAGACGGAGTCAATATGTTCAATGGAGCCTAAAAACACATTCAGCTGATGAGCCACTCTAAATCACAAATTTCATAAATCACTCTAAATCTCTCTCTAGGCTCCTGAGTTTATTTGCTGGGTGAAGCTTAGATACCCAACACAGCAGTGAACACAAACTTACAGAAAGACACCTATCTTTTTGCATTTATATCTCAAACTGAACCCCACCTCTGCTGTTCACAGTAAGCCCACTGGCAGGAAGGACAGACTAGGAACTTTGGAGTTCTGGATCTGACAGACCTCTAAACACAGAAATTCCCATGTACTGGCGAGTAATATGCAAATCCATTTAAAGGCATGCATTTGTGCCAGTTAACAACTTCAACCGGTATGGGGAGTCATATTTAAGCATCTCACGGAGGCTGCTACTGTCAGTTTTATATCTGCCAGTGACAGTGCTAGTGAAACTGCAGATCACAGTTGGGAAGCTGAATGTGCACACTGCTCTGTGCTAGAATGTGGTCCAGCAAAAAATCGGGACCCACTTGGTCTGCTTTCACTGAGAACTTGGGAAGCCTGTCTCTCCACAAGAAACTACAAAATAAATAGGAAAAACTAACAAAATAACCCACCATTATAATTCTACAAATACCATCTGGCTTTTTTCTGTTCGAGGAGAAAACCTGTGAGTAATATTCCTATATAAATGTCAATGGGAGTATTTTAAATTCACACTGAAAAGCTGAACTATTGTATAAGAAACTTGGTTTTTTGTCCTTTGTGCACATAATTCTTAGGCACGTTAAAGACTGTACATAAAGTTTTACATATACATATATATATGGTTAAAGCAGTGTGGTTCTTTTTTTGACTAACACTCTTACCTTCTTTTCTTTGAGTTTTCTATTATTTCAGATTGCACTTAACAAAAGACAAACAATAAGAGGTCAGTGACTTCATTGCTGTACCACAGAAATATAATTGCCTACCACAATAAATTCCTAATGAGCACAACTCTTGCCAATGGAAGGTTGTCTTGGCAACAAAGTTATCCCAGAAGGTAACTACCCATGTGGTAGAAGGTTATGACAGTCAGTCGTCTGACAAAGATTCGAAAACTATAAAAATTTTTCAATTGTTCAAATTCAATGGAAACTTGATATATTAGGAGTCTGTTGACACGAGAAAATACTGACACAAGAAAATACCGACTTGCCGAATGCAAAGGGATTAAGCAACTTCCAAATGAATGCAGAGTTAGAACAATGACATTATGTTAAAACAGGTACATTTTCCGATTGTCAGTCTTGCAATAAAAAGTTCTTCTCTCACTTGTTCATGTCTTCCTATGGTTCCAAATAACTAAATATGATTTAAACCATACTTTTACATTTACTTTTAAAGAGAACAACGTGAAAAGGTTTTCCTGAACTCTAATGGAAGTTGGCAAGATCAAGGCTGGGCTCAGTAGACAGTAGGATGGTGAATTCCATCTCTGAGGTACAGAGATAAAAAAATTCCCCAGAGAAAACAAGGGGTGGCAGAATCAAAGGTAGAGGCATGACCTGAGTACAGCCTCCTGAGGACACTGATGCTTTTTAATCCAGGAGCTGGTTTCTCTTACAGTATATAGCAGGTAATGACAAGAAGAGTCACTACCAAGACACAGTATTTTTACCTTTATTTCCTAAGAAAATTAAACCTTCATGTTCGCATTTTACATCTGGCAGGAAAGGTTATATCCCACTACCTCTATCTCCTCCATTCCAGAACATTTAACCTACTGGCCAGTTTCAAATTGACAAATGCCTAGAAATCTGAAAGATGTGATCCTACCCACGTTAGTAATCGGATATTAAATATTCATATGTCCAGACACTTCTTACAAGGTAACTAAGCCAGATTCTAAAATTAAGTTATTGTCAAATGAGAGAGAAAGTGTTAATGAATTAAAAGGAAAAAATAGAATGGAATCTGTGTTGTCCACTAAAATACTAAGCGGTCTTGAAAAATATTAGTTTGGTAGAGATGCAAAATTATTCAGAATAGCTTTTACTGGTAAAAAAGTTGGCTTCAAGAAGTTTCAGAAAGCTGTTGTGCTACTGAATGACAAATGAAATTCAGTCTGGATATACACACAGAGGTAAAAACAGTGCAAAGCATAAACATCTGATGTCATCCATGACATGAACCTCTAAGACAGTCAAGTTGGACTAACTATGAACAATTACCTGAAGTACTCACTTTTCACAGGAGAAAAGGCATGAAAAATTATAAATAAAGAAATAAAAAAAGTAGGAAACAACTTAAATCTCATTTATGAATCCATGGTGTTCTCATCTCTTGAAGAAGTTTCCATTTACTACACAACAGAAATAAGAACAAAAAGCACATTAAATGGCTTTTGTAAGTACAGATATTTTCAGCTTGTAAAAGGAGTGATGGTATATAGAGATAGAAAACAGTTTTGAGAGAGTTGATGGGGAAAAACTGAATAAAGAATGATTTGACACAGTTTCTCATCATCAAAGAAATAAGTGGAAGTGAATTCAAAAGAATCTTTTGTTAAATCAAAGGAAAATTTCTTTTCACACTGCATAAAGAAATTGCAAAAAAATCACTGCCACAGGATGTTTTAGGCAGTATACTTTAAAACAATTAGATACATATTTAATAATACTCAATAGGCATTTTTAAAAAAGTTTGTGTAAGAGATAAATATCTTGCAAGTAGAAGAAGATGGGAGGGTATACACCTTCCCCACTGTTTTGCTCTCACTCTAAATGTTTGTCTTTGTTCACTTAACCTAACCTGGTTCAAGGACCGTTGTGGTCCAGCAAGACCAGACTGGAACAGAGAGAGGTCTCACACTCTCTAAATTCCTGGCCATGAAAAACTAAACTTTATTTCAGTACTTGTATTTTGCGTCTCTTGTCTCAAATGGCTTAAGGCTTTGATTGAGACCAGAGTAGCAATAATATATTTCTTTTATAGATTCTACAGTGTCTGTTGAGAAATGTACTCCAGTTTCAACTTTAATTGATTTTTTTTTTTTTTTAAATAAGCACTAAACACAAGACAACTCCACTGGAAAACACTTAAATCATTCTCATGTTCAGGGAATTAAATTCTCTGATTGAGTCTCTGTGAAAAATAGAAACATAGGAAAAAACTATAACTGCATTTTTGAACACTTCCTAAATTCCAATGAGTTACTGCCAGACAAAAATCATTATTATGTGTAACCTTTTCCCCCTCTTTATCCCTTTTTTTTTTTTTTTCTGGGAGGGCAGCGTGAAGGAGGAGCAAGAGGTGGTGGTGTTACAATTTATGTAACCAAAATTTTATTTTAATAATTCCCTACACCTAGACATCTATTTTCCATTTGGATAAAGAGAAAATCTGTGCTTCTGCAGTTTTTCATGAGCTTAATAAGATTGCTGGATTCTCAGCACTTCTGGAAAATTGTACCAATATTATTTCTTACAACTTAACATTAGATGCCTACTTTTAAACAAAATACCCTTAATCAAAAGCTAGTAATGAGATACATAAATGATACCAACAAATAAATGGGAATCAAATATATCTGTTACCATATTGGTCAATAAACCATATGAGGTCCAATATGAGGTACATGAAAATAAAAATGAACACTAAGTCAAAGAAATGAAAAATACATTTCAGCCTTCCTTGAAGAAGGGAAGGATATAAATAGTGTCCATTACATGTGATAATACATTTACATTTTCCAGAAAAAAATAGCATTTATTTTGGGCAAAGAAAGCATCAGTCTCCTTGATTAAAAAAAAAGAATAAATGTCAAGGAGGAAAAAAAATGTCTTTTTCTAGATCCACCTGCAGGATTTCAGGAAGAAAGACACAAGCCAGCAGGCTCCACCAGCAACAGGTGCTCCCTACTGAAATTTGTCTAAGGGATGCAACCTGAGAAATGTACTACCTACCAAAGAAGAAAATCTTCTTAGGAAAGATGGCAAATAAGGACAAGCAATAATTCTGATCTAACACTAGGGCTGAAATCACAGCTCTCCTCTCTCATCCTCTCTCCCTTGCACCGGCTGTGGCACTCATCAGCCTCCTCACTTCCCGAATGTGAAGAAAACTAACAGATACTGCCAAGGAGCTGAGGGGAACAGAAACTAGAAGAAAAACCTGTTTCAGCAGTGAGACAGTAAATCAACTCACCAGTACTGTCAAAATCTATCACTGTTACTATTTGCTTTTTTCTGTGTCTTTTGTTAATCTCTGAAACTGTTTTGCATTTTACATGGTAGGATTTTATAAATTTTTTCATTTGCACTTAATTTTACACAGTAAGCCTTAAGGTACCTTGGCAACACTAAAGTTTTCCTCACACAAGAACAGGGCAATGCTGTAAAGTAGGACAGCAGGGCAGTGTAAACAGTACCTATCTCACCTCCCTGGTTTTGTGTTTCCAATGAGTCTGAGTGCATTATTCATGCCAACTGCATCAGCTACTTACTGGTGAGCTAGCAATACAGCAGTCAGCTAAATGGTACGAAACAAAAAGGCCTCCTGGCAGGTGAAAATATTAGGCTGTCCATTTCAACTCTAAATATTCACACAGCATATGACAGCATGTATTTAGAATTGGAAACTAACATACATAGCTGCTACTTTATTTTCCTTTTCAGTTTTCTTTTTTTCTGAGCAAGTTTTTAGCTATGAAACCTGTGCCGGTGTCTCTTCTGCAAATTATGTACCACTACTGTCATGAGTTACACAGAGAAATCACTGCACAAAAGACAGCACAAAAAGGTAATTTATATAAGAACATCAGAGCAGAAGGTAAACACTTTAATGAAAAATACATACACTCCATTCTACATGAAAAATAAAAAAAATTAAGTACTTATATGTCCATGAAAATTCTTATCCTATTTAAAACACCAGTCAGTATAACACCTTGTTATCTTGCATCATGATTTGATGGCATTGTTAGAGGCTTCCTTCCAGCTGCAAACTGCCTACAAATCAAATGTAGTTTTGAACCCCATATTTAAGCAGTTCTAAACACTGTTCTTTTCTAAGTATTGTTATACAAGCACTGACATTCAAGTCCTGTATTGCCATTTCTAGTCAAGGATGAAGAACTGGGAATGGATGCCACCACTGTAATGGCATTGCTTCCTATCTCCCAACACAGGAGTACACAGCTACATAAACACAGCATATCTTAGAAGTGCCAGAAGGACAACACACATTTTAAGAATTCAAATAAATGAAAATAAAAACTTCAATGGCAACTTCAATAAAATGTCTTAGTCTGGAGAAAGGATACTTTCTGAGATTTCATGGTAAGCATATAAAATATTTATCTAGAGTAAGACAGCACAGATGCAGAGCATAGAGACATCTCCACCTTTTCTAATACAGTATGTTGAATCTTGAGTTAAAGTTAGAAGCCCACAAAAGTCAGTTTCAAATAATGAAGCAATCTTTAAAATAGTGTCAAAGCACCCTTCTGCCAAGGACCAAATATAAAACTAACTTGCATTTTGTAAGTCCATAGAAATATGCTAAACACTTACATATCCTGAATAATTCAGGCATCATGCTACTTCATTTTACCAATCCTTTGTGCCAAAAAAGATGATAACATAAAAGGCAAGACATAATAAAAGATAAAACTCAGGTCTTATGTTACACTATTTTGGTTTGTGGAGATGAATATCATATTAATCAGTTTCAGTTCTAAGGATTTAAATTTTAAATGTCTTGGGTATAACTTAACAAGCAATTTCTATTTTGAAAGCATTTACAAGGTATTTACTGCATTTATATTTAAAAAAACCCCAAAACCAAAAACAAAGCCTGAAACAAGTGAAGAACTGGGATAATTCACTTATTAAAATGCAATTCAGAATAAAGAATAAATCAAACTAAATACTTATGGCTAAAAAGCTTTCTCAATATATCCTTTGTGAGCAAAATACATAATATCTTTACTTTTTCTATTTTACACCGTTCTTCTTCAGATAACAGTGATTTATTTTAGTGGATTTCATAGACGCAGTTACTGAATGACAGAGTATTTACTGAAGTGAGGATTTGGGAACCTTTCCAAATTTCTCTTCCCCTCAACTCTAACTATCTCAAGTGCAGGTATTTTGGATATGTTCAATGATTTACTCAGCACACTCTAACAAATGACTGATGAATCCTAAAATAAACTAGACAGAGAATATGAGTCCAGCTAGAGTACTCTTACTACCATACATTCTGCTGCAGAGGTGGACATCATTAAAGTGTCCAATTGTATTCCCACCAAAGTCAATGGAAGAACAGTGACAAATACCAAGAGACAGAATGCAGTTCTAACACCTCCAGCCAACAGCAGTTATCTGTCACACTAGGAAATAGACAGCAGCAGGCTATTTAAGTGTGCTGTTATTCCCCTGAAAACCCTGCGGTTCATGAGAAACTGGGGCCTGCTGTGAGAATCACCAATCTAGAATTTAAGCTGGAAACAGCACAGTATTCATTTTTCCACTGCAACAGAGGAAAACAGGCAGCTTGGAGAAACAAGGCATGGTTTCAGCTTTAATGGGGAGAGAGGAAGACAAAAGAGAGAAAAATTTTATTTTCTGTGAAAACATCAGCAGCAGATCCTCTCTTTCAAGAGGTGCCACTGTTCTCTACTCACTGGATTTCTGCACAAAACAGAGCCAGAATGCACTCCTGGTGCAGACATGAAGGGATCTGACAGTTCCACCTGTCTTCCTATTGCTTCCACATGAGGGAATCTGACTATCCCACCCATCCTGAACCCTCTTCTGATGCTGCTCCTATGCCATTCCCGTATCATGACACACACTGGGACTAGAGATGACTGTAAACAGGGCCTTCAAAACGCCCCATCCCTTCCCAAGAGCCACAAGGTAGGTAGAGTATGAGCAAAAGCCCTACAACAACAGTGTAGGGATGAATGCCTGTAGACCCTGCTGATGTTACATCACAACACGGTTAGTTCACCTTTCTGAACTTAAAAGTGCAGGTTCTGTTTACAGAACCTATTCTGTTTACGGCAGTTCAAGATTATCAGGGGGTAAAAGTCAGTACAGGCACATCTAAGTACCCACTGAAATAGAAGACAGTAAAACTGTGTAAATCTAAGCAGAACTCCCATGTTTCCTTAATTAACTGCTTTAGGACATATGAGGTAGCAAAAGCAAGCCTGATAACAGGATCATCAGCCTTTCAGTACATGGAGAAAAGCAGTTAAGCATCTAGCCTGCCCAGCCCTTACAATTATTGGTAGGATTTTTCCTCCCATCTGTATCTGGAAAGCTAATTATATTTCTTGCCTTTACTCATTTTACATCTCTCTTTCAAGTCCAACATCACAGGTCCATCCATAGCTAAACCCTCTGAAAAACTTCTTTAACAATATATCTCTAAATGAGAGATAAATTTTGGCCTATAGTAGGCTTTACAGTTAAAAATATGAAAGAGATAATACAACCAACTGAACAAATTCCGTCTCTGAAGTGTTCTCCATTCGGAAAGCAGCACTACTAATACAGTTGTAAACAATTAAATTAGAAATCACATGCAATCAAATGGCTTAATGACAAGTTGGGTAAAAATCTGTAACGTTATTGCTTAACACTTTAACAAAAACTTTGCACGAACTTTACTGGCTCTTGTAGATTCACTGCATTTATTATCCATAGTATCAGGGTGAAAAGATCCATATTATAGGTTGATAATCAGTGTAGTATAAGCACAACTGAAATCTGATTAGCAACTTGAGGAATTGCTTGAGGTTGTTTCAGAGAAAGGGTTGGCAACAGAGGCGTCTACATTAAGATATCTTTAATGGTTTGAAATACACTAGACAAGACATGCATACAGAACAATCTACTAAATGATGAAACCTAGAACACAGTATAGATCTGCTGCACCTGCTGAGTCAAAATACAGAATTATTTCTTAAGCTTGTTTAATATATGAAAATAGTCCCCACTCTGGGTATAAGAATTTCATTTAGGTATTTAGATATAAGAAACCTTGATTTAAAAGATACAGTTGGAAATTGCATGCAAAGACTTAAGTATTAAGCTTTTAAATACTGCTTTAAATATATCAGTGCTTTTTTCAAATTAGAATTCAAAAATCAGAAACACTTATTATGGATAAAGATCCCATTGAAGTGTAACTTGAGAAGTGCCTATGGACTAGCATTGCTAGAAAGGGTTCCTTTCAGCATGGCAATAGTTTAAGAAATTAACCCCAGAACTGGTTTTCAAAGGAAATTTCTCAACATTATCATAGAATCATAGCTCAGAGATGAGCACAAATTGAAATTCTGGCAAAATCACCTATTTTTGGGGCACATATGGGTGGTTAGCTGGATTAAGGAGGCTTTCTTACATTATTTTATTACACAGATAAGGCTAATGATCAGGTACCAAGTGCAGTGCTAGAGTTAGCATGGTAAAAAACCTTCAGGACCTAGAAATACTGCAGCAACAGCAACAAAAATTATTCATAAAGAGATAAATTAGTTACAGTAAAACATTTAAATATCCCAATCTTTCAAATTATCAGAAAGATCTTATAAAGAATAAATATTTTACGCTGGAATAACTCACCAGGTAATAACAGCTATCACAATGAGTAACAGATATTACAATGAAACAAAGGAGGCAAAAGTACCTCAGGAGAAAACATTACCCATGTTCAATTCAGAAATTTGTTGAAGATGAGCAACCAAATAAACTCTGCAAGGATACCACCTCTTAGAACAGATTAACAGTAGAACTGATAGATTCCTCATTTCTTAACATGTTCTTATCAGAGTTGGATATCATCAGACTTCACTGAAACAACTTACTGGACTCATTAAACGAACAGCAAGCAGTTCTTCACTCTCTGTTAGAGGTCTGGATAGATGGTCTAAGTAGACATTCTGGCATTAAAGTGTATGAAACTAACTGAACATTTCTACATAATGAGTAGATACAAGGACAAAGATATTTAAAGATTTTACATCTCTTGACAAGGCATAAATTATGAGTTAGTCTCATATTTACTGACTAATCCAGTTGAAAATTTTTATGGAATTTAAAATATTACTTTCCCCTCCCCCATTAACTTCAACAACAAAGCTGGTAGATAAGGACATATAGTTTAAACATATAGTAAAAAATTGCAACCAGAAGCTACTGGAACATCAAGTAATAGAACTAAGAATGGGTAAACCACTTTTCTCAAATATCAATTCTTTTGACAACAGGAAAAGAAATTACTGAGGAAAAATAATTACCGCAACAAGAGGTCAGCAACATAAAGAGTTTTATCTGGACAAACAATAAGACAGAAGACATGACAAAGGACAGATGCTGAGAACTGAAGATTGAAAGCTAATATTGGATTGAGTAGTTAAGGAGATGGACAATAAGAAGCCTGGAACTCAGAATCGATGGAGGGCATTGATTAAGCACAATTCAATGTTTCACTTCTCTGAAAAGACAGAAGGGAATATTGACATGAACTTTGAGTGAGTGCTCATTTTAGTACTATAAACTATCATGACATCAAGTGCTCGGCTTTGAAGGGCAAGACTGAAGACATTAAATGCTTCTAAGTAGTGGTGATCATTGAAGGTTTTCTCTCTTATTATGGTTATTCTCAGATGACACTAAAGCAAAAGGTTCAAGAAAAGCCACTCACAAAGATACTGGCATGTCCAAAACACATTACCAGAGTTAAAGATGTTTAAAAAAGTACTTACTTGGTATGTGTCCCATAACCTGATGGTACACCGTAAAGGGACTTCTCTCATCAGCAAGTTATTCATCCAACGGAAAGCAAATTGCAAGTACTTCACCTCATGCTGATCCAAGTGTCTATGAACTTGTTCTGAAGACAGAATAAACAGGTATTTTACTGCAACTTTTCTGAAGTCTTGAAGTATCAAGTGCATTGTCTAAAACAATAAAATACTCCTCCAATCTCATGGAAATAACTTGTGGTAGGGCATGCAAATTCTCATAACCAAATGAGAGCACTGAAAATACAAATTAGTTAAACATTATACTGGACTGATTTTTCTGCCACTAGATGGATTAAATAACTGGTTTGAGTTGCACTATCTTTCGAAAACACTAAGATCAGAGCTTTACAATATACCACAAAAATATAAAAAGTTATAATATGAAATTATTAGCAACATATATCCTCGTTATTTTTTGAGGCTACAAATTATTTCGGACTACAAGAAACATAGTTTCCAAATAACATAATGGACTCCAAAAATAAAATGTTGGCAATCAAAAAAAAAAGAACCCAAAACCATTATTAAATTAAGAAGGCAAAGAAATACACAGAAAGGACATATAAAGTTTGCATTCATCCGAGAAAAAAAAAAGTGAGATTAATGTGTAGGAAATACAGTGAGAAAGCTTAACTAATTTGGAGCTTAAATAATTTCTTAGTATTACAAAGAAATGCAAATAAAACCAGTACAAATCAACAGTTTTGAAACCAGTACCCACACATACTTTGTTTGCTGTAGAACATTATACTATTTGAAAGCTGTGATAGTCACTTGCAAGGTTATTGCTAGAGCTAATAGAACTAATCTACAACGTGGCTTGTCTATATCGAACAGAATTTTCTCCAGAAAGGATCACAGACATTCTGTTAACAGGCTTTAGTTAACAGGCTCAAATATGATATCAGCATGGTGCAGATGACAAATACTGCAGAAATGCTAATGTCTTATTTTGGACAAATTTATGACAAGAAGTCTTTATTAAAGCCTAAATAAGACATTCCTACTGTCTTTCTGTATACAAATACATTCTTTAGAGATTTTTGCTGCCCACATCATCCCTTCATCCACATTCACAGAGATGTATTATCAGCTAAAACAATGAGTAAATGCTCATCTTCCAAACTTTACATATCTAATAAATAGCTTAAAAGGCACTAAACCACTAAATTAATTAAAAGAATAATCCCAAGAGTATGGCAGCACTATTACAGGAAACATTACCTAGAAATTAAGGTAACAAAAGTTAAGTGATACTAAGCTATAATAAAGACTGAAGGTGTTAAATTTTTTTTTCCCCCCCTCAAGATGTATTTTTCGGCTATATGAAAGTGTCAGCCAATATAAAACAGTTGTTTCAATATGGAAGCTGGAAATCTTCTGGATTTTAAAAACAATCAAAAATAAGGGTTTTTTTAAAAAATAAAACATCACAACATGTTACTCCAAAGATCCACTTATCACATCTTGTCTCCAATGATAGCTAAAAACAAATATCAATGAAAATGTATTAAGCACTGGTGTTTCTCCATAGGACTTGTCAGCCTCCATTTATCTGTGGCTAAAGCAGTCTTCAGCAGACCTGGTATCTACGTTCCTAAAGTCATAACCTTCCACAATATAAATATAAACAAATATAGACAAATTCTTAAATTGTGACGCCCAGAACTGCACACTGTGCTCAAGGGGATGCTGCACCAACACTGAGTACAGTGGGATAATCAATTCTTTTGACCAGCTGGTGATGCTGTGTTTGACACACCCCAGGATGGGATTTGCCCTCCTGGCCAGGACACACCAGATCCCTTTCCTCAGGGCTGTTCTCGAGCCACTCTTCTCCCAATCTATACCTTTACCCAGAATTACTGCATCATGGGCGCAGAACTTGTCATTTGTTCTTGTTAAATTTTCAAATCTTAAATAAATCATTGAAGAGTGCCCAATGCTCTGATCTGCATCTTGTCCCTCAAGAGTAACCAGTACCCCCAATTCAGTATCATCTGCAGACTTGGTAATGGTGCATTCAACTCCTGCATCCGATCACTGATAAAAATATTGAACAGAGCTGGCCTTAGAATTGAACCTTGAAGGACATCACTGGTGAATACTCACCTGTCAGATGTAGCCTCACACACTACAACCCTTTGAGCCATGTCCTCTGCCAGTTCTCCACCCACTGCACCATTATTAGATCACTTATTCATGCCAAATGCTGAATTACTATTGTGTGTCTGCCTTTGCTTTAGAAAAATTTAGCTGCAAGATAAATATACTGAAGTGAGAAACAGGTTAAATTTATTATTTGAATGTCACATTTAGATACCTAGATTGCAGACTATTATGATTCCATAATCTCGTACATCAAGCAGGACGCAAAAAAAAAAGGCCAGTTTTATTTCTAAGCAAAGTTACTAACTCACAAAATTTTTGTTCTTCACACAGCAGAAACAATTTTCATTTGGTTGCTTGTAGCTATTAAAAGTAAGCAATGAAGAACAATAAATTGTGCTAGTTGTGATATTTCAACTATGCCAGTTAATGGGCATAATGAATTTCTTGAAAGTTGCTTTCTAGTCTAAACAAGTTGAAAAATGGATTACTAAACTCTGTGTTTTATACCTAATTGATGTAAGACTGGAACAGAAGATGCATTAAGTAAAGAAGCTAATTCTTCCTACTTGGTAAGTAATTGTAAGTAGAGGCTAATTTGCTGATAAAGGTAATTTGGGCCGGCATAATCTAAATCTAAATTTTCCATTTCAATGAAAATAAGTATGTATGTGCAATGAACAAGAGGATATATAATTACTGTCAGCTTTAAGACTTCAAGTATTTTATAAAAACTACTTCTACTGCAGTTTCTGACGGCAAAACTATTTTACAGTTAAAAAATAATTCTTTAATCAAAATTTTAAGAAATAAGAATTATATTTAGCAAGTTTCCCAACACTTTCAATAAATCTACACATAAAATTTGGGTGAAGGAAGTCTTCTGATTAAAGAATAAAATACATTATACAGATGCATTCCAAAGTAGCATACTGTCAAAAAAGAGGTAACTTGTTGACAAAAAACATTTATAACTATTCATACTTTTATTAAATACACTTACTGGTACATTATTTTAAATTATCACAGCCACCTTAAACAGATGCTTCTTATGCTAGACAGACCCATACATATATTTATTCTTCATGTTCAATGTCAGCATCTCACGCTGTTTCACTGATTTCAAAATTAAAATCTCTATGATTACAGAATCATGAACTAAACAGTTAAGGACAGAAACAACCTGTACTAAAGCGTGACTCAACTGCTGTCCGGACAGAAAGATGATGTTAGAACAAGTCCCTGAGCAAGTTTACACATAAGCAAAGAGGAATTGCAAAATAATGTAAGATTATGCATGAACTGCCAAATTACTGTGGCACAGCATGGTGTCACCACATGCGTCTGTACAGTTCACCACTTCAGAACATTAGCCTTTTGGTTTTCACCTTTACTGAAAGATTTCTATCAATCCTAGCAATCGTTTCTGATGTTTGACCTAGTTCTGAAATTTTGAATATTACTTAAAGTTTATTTTTTAGTCATATTTCATACCCTGAGCACTTTGTTTTTAACTCTATTTTTTCAATACTTCCTATTTTTCATTGTAAATACAAAAAGCACTAAGTGTTAAAAATTATCTGAAATGCAGGTAAGCTAACAATCTCTCATAAAGAGGCCTTTGAGTTCAACAAAAGGAAGAAAAGTGAGTATTTCTCATGAAAAGCCACACAATTTTTCTCAAAAAGTGCAAGAGTAACTGCTCTGATACCAAAGCAAAAGGAAAGTAAAATAATGAGCCAATCTTTGCCACAGGAGTTTATTGGCATTGCCATTTGCATGCGCAATGATTTTTGTGCATTGATCTTTAATGTATGAAAACACGCTGTAGAAAAACGATAACACTCTTGTTTTCCACGGAATCATGTAATCATTTAAGCTGGAAAAAACCTGTAAGATCTTGATACTAAACCATTAACCTAACACTGCAAAGCCCACCACTAAACCATGTCCCTAAGTGCCACATCTACACATCATCTAAATATCTCCAGGGATGGTGACTTACCCTGGGCAGCCTGTTCCAGTCTTTGATAATCCTTCTGGTGAAGAAGTGTTTCCTGATATCCAATCTAAACTTCTCCTAACACAACTTCCTCTTGTCATTTCCTCTCGTCCTGTCACTTGTTATTTGGGAGAACTGACCAACCCCACCTGGCTACAGCCTCCTTTCAGGTAGTTGTAGAAAACAGTAAGGTCTCCCCTGAGCCTCTTTTCCAGGCTAAACACTCCCAGCTCCCTCTGCCACTCCTCATCAGACTTGTGCTCCAGACCCTTCACCAGCTCCATCGCCCTTCTCTAGATGCACTCCAGCACCTCAATGTCTTTCTTGTTGTGAGGGGCCCAGAGCTGAACACAGGATTTCAGGTGTGGCCTCACCAGTGCCAGACAATCACTGCCCTGGTCCTGCTGGCCACACTGGTTCTGATACGAGCCAGGATTACATTGGCCTTCTTGGCCACCTGGGCACATGCGGGCTGATGTTCATCCAGCTGTTGACCAGCATCCCCAGGCCCTTTTCTGCCACGCAGTTTCAGCCATTCTGCCCCAGCCTGCAGCGTAGCCTGGGGTTGTTGTGACCAAAGAGCAGGACCTGGCATTTGGCCTTCTTGAACCTCACACAACTGGCCTTGACCCATTGATCCAGCCTGTCCAGATCCCTCTCCAGAGTCTTCCTACCCTCCAGCAGATCAACACTCCCACCTGACTTGGTGCAAACTGACTGAGGGTACACTCCATCCCTATGTTACAGTTCCCACATACAGAACCTTGCTGTCCAAAAGGAAGAATCTTGTCACCAGTCAATGACTGCTTTCTTTTTTAGTACTCTATCCATTGCAAGCTTATTTTTAATCTAATTCTCTCTCTTTCTGAATTATTCTACATTGTTCAAAGCCAGGACGTTTATGAGATACAAAGGTAAGAGTCTGAAGTAAAATCTCAACATCAGATTTTGCCAGCTGCAGATAAGGGCTTAAAACCCCCAACGTGAAATTCTGAACAAAAGTAATTCTGTCAAGACAACAGCTTAGCAATGAGTTATTAGTAATGTATATTAACTTTTATTTATATACATTAATTACAAAAGAAGTTCCTGCTGACTGAAGAAGACATTCTAAAGATATGCATCTCAAGACAAGATCTCACCATGATACATAGTTCCACTTCAAGGAATAGTAGAGATCCAAGTAAAATATTTACATGCTGATTATATCTTGTTCCAGACTCAGTTTATTTTTTATAACTCGTTAAAATTGTCCACTGTAAAAAATTACAATAAAAACATTCTAAAAAATACAATGAAAAGTCCTAAAAATTAAAATATGACTGGTAGAAGCCCAGAAATATTACCAATTACATTTTCCTTATAGCCTACAATTCAAAGGTAACGGCCTATTTGAATTTAGCTCACTAAACATACACCTCACAGCCATGACTTAGAAGTATCTTCATCATACACGAAAGATGTGGTGCATACCCTAATACTGAAAAGCCCAAGACACTGATACCAAAGCCAAAGAAGAAAATACTAGAGGAGGGAAGGAGTGAAGGAAAGGCCTGGTTGCTTCACGGAATCAAATGAAAGTAACAATTCAGTGGTATGTATCACCAAATGGTGGAAAATATTAGGAAAAACATTTAGAAGTAATCAAGAAAGATTTACCCTTCTAGCTAAAAGTTAAAAAAAAATCCTGTGTATCCAGGTAGACCTCAATCTTAATATCCTGAGTAAAATGAACAACAGAGAAAAATATGTTTGATGAGACACTTCCAGGTACCATCACTGGACTTCTCTAGCCTGTTCTTCTAAATCATAACTAATCATAAAAGGGTTTATGCCTGACAGTTTTTTAATTTATCATCATGTGAAACATCTTTTTTCTTCCCTTTTTTCTTTTTTTAACTTGCCATGAAAATAGTAAGTTTTGGCTATTTAAAAGTTAAAGTGCTTACAGCAGTCAGGAATTCACAAATTACTTTACAGTCAGTCTCAACTCTTCCTAAGATCTCTGAACTCTGTAATAGCATACAAATATCATCTCCACAGTAAAACATAAAAATATTATTTAAAAGATATATTAATTAATTATAATGCCCAGTGAACAGCACTTACAAGTGGATTAAAGTATAATACAGTAATTACAACCATAAAGTCAGATATAAAATAACTACTATTGAGGTAAATAAAATAGCTTTATTAAAATGTGAAAGAGCTTTACAGGGCAAATTAATTAAAACAATTACAAAATGCTTACAAGACTTTTTAATCATTTCAGCACCAAGCTGACATATAAATATGGACCAAGAACCAAGGTCCTTATTAGTCACTTATTCTCAATAGCAGCAGTATGGCCTAAATAAATTCTACGTCCATTTCCAAATTCAAAATGCTTTCACATGGCTGAGAATACCAGTTTTGCAATTAGAGCTCTTTTTTCCAGATACTTCAACATAATCCTAATTCAAAGTTATTGGTGTCAGTACAGTGTATTACAATATAATTAAACATGAACATAACTTGGCACATACAATTATGCATTCTTTAACCATCAGCCAAAAAATCATTAGCGTGATTGAATATGTAACAAAGATAGATCAAATATCATCTATTAGCACAGTTTCATTCATCAGTTCATTGTATGAACACCCAAGATTCAAATTAAAAACCAAATTACTTAATCTATATCTATCATGTATATTGAACAGATAATTTGTTCTGTGAGTTCTTATTAAACAATAGTAAACAGATTGGTTGAAATTTAGCCTTTTTGAGAGTCAGATTTTCCTAAAGAAAAAAGCAAAATTATTTTCTCTGCAGTTTAAAAAGTTCAATCAGCAGAGAAACTGAATGTCCTTCAGAAACCATGGAAGCATTAAAACTACTCATTAGGTATCTCTAAGTACTTTTTGGCTTAACTCGTCATATGAAATTAAGTTCTGAGCAGAATTGCGAAACATTTGTGTTTGAAGCATTGAACAGTTCTACAGGAATAGGCACCTTTATCTCCTGGGACAAGAACCTGCTGAATGCAAAACATCCACATAACATTCAGAGAAGAAATTGTAAGAATCCCAAGTGAAGTCTGGACATTTTACACTTTAGCAGCCCAGAAAAAAACACACAGCTCTTTTAATAAACTCAGACATTAGGAAGGATAATCCCACCAGTACTAATCCTATTCTAATGAAGAATGTTTTATAAACTTCTCCAATTAAATAAGAAAACATATTATACATAAATATTAAGAGCTTTATCAACCAACCTTTTAGGCATATCTACAGAAAATATTTCAAAGCCTGAGAAGTACACAAAATGGTACAATTAAATAAGCTCTTTCACTCTGGTTAAACAAAAGTACATATAAAAATGAAAAAGTTTTAACTGACTACATTTCAGGAAGAACTTGATTTGCACATATTTACACAAAACACATAATCACAACATATACAACATATACATTTACAAGAGAGTTATATTTTAAAATTTTATGTGAGTAGCAAAACTATGCAACATATTAATTGAAGGCCACAACACAAAAGTACTCTATTACAAGTCCTTAGTTGTAGCATTATCTACAGAACTTTAGGGAACTGGTCAACCAAGATATTTGTAACCCAAGAGAAACAAGTTAATAAAGTATGATTAGTAGAGTCAAGATTAATTTGCTCAGAACATTAAGACAAAAGGCATTATCTAATTTGTCACTGGATGTGAATGAGAACACATATAAAACACGGCAGTAATACGAAAAATAGGACTTTTAAAATTATTAATAGAACATGGTTTTAAAAGGTGAAATAGCATTTTAACTGCACTTAGGAATAACTAAAAACGTTTCCTCAAACAATACTATTCAGTGTTTATTAAAACGCATTCTTTGAAGCAATTCAAATATAACAACTTAAATTTTGCACTAAAAATACCTTCCTCTTAAAATTTTTTAAATTTTTTTTTACATTAAAATAAAAACAAACTAGAAATTGTCCTAATGAAAACATCATATGTAGGAATATTTGTGGTAACTCTCCAAAACAAACAATCGGAAGACGCATTCACAGTGGAAACAGCAGAAATTCTGAAATTTTACTGAACCCTTGAAAAATGTAGCTGAATTCTAGAAAACTTCCTTATGAGAAAGTTAAAATGCAGCACTCATTTTATGTTCCTAGGTGTTCTTCCATCACTTCCGTTTTCAAGAGAAGGGGGAAAGTATATACAGCAACAGTAAGGGCTTTTTAAATTATTATTTTAAATCATTTTCTGCATTTTCCATCTCTTGTTACTAAAATTCAAGGGCCAATCCTACGAAAAAATTGTTAATTTTTGGCGAAAGAATCTGAAACAGTAATAACACAGAATTTCTTTAACTACTAGCAAAAAATAAGATCAGACTGTGAAGAACACAAATGCAAAACCTGGGCTGAGTTGTTCTAGAAAAGATGCAGAAAAAATCTTTTCAAACTTACCCTCACACAAGATGCAGAATATTTATACTGAGTAGTCAATACTGCCTTTCTAATTTTCTGTAATACTAATAAGAAGCTAAGACACATTAAAAAATACATTTAACATTATAATAGGCTAAGGTTTTTTCCTAGAACTACCTTATTGCTAATTTGGAGAGAATGCTACACAATTTTAACATCTTTTATCAATGTTTATGGAATCCCCAGACTACTTTTATCTACAAATGCTCAGCCTTCTCCAAATGGCTACCTCAAACTCTCATGTAATTACCAGGTGTCTTACAACAAATTGAAGAAGTTGAGACTCTTTCCAAGTATGATACCAGTTAAGTGCTAAGCATCCGTAAATTCTGGAAACACAAATCCTGAATTAATTTGGGCATTCCTATAACACGTCTCTTTGCTTTCTAGCCTAAATGAATCAAAAGTGGAAGATAGGATGCCACGTGAGTGTGACCTTTTACAAACCATGAGAAATGGTTCATGATTTAGAGTAGAGAAGCTCTACTAGCATTACAGGAAATAGAAAAGATAATTAGTTGTAAGAGATCCCTCATATTATTGATCCTCCCTCTCAATTTTTTTGTATAATTCTGAGAAAAATCTGAATGATGATGACAAGAAGACTAATGAGATTGAATAATGTTTTCTCTTCAAACTCCATCTCATCTATAACAATATTCTATTAACTAACTAAAAATATTCCATTAAACACAATTCATCAAAATTATTTTCTGGAGTTTAAGCAGAATGAGATTATGATTAAATTAAGAGAGTATTTTGGCTGTTTGAAGTCTTCTGTAATGTGCTGGAGTGTACACACAAGGACAGTTATTTTGAGGGGAGTTGTGATCCATAAGGCTGGGTTAATGAAGGTTGCTTGAATCACTGACATAATGCATTAACACTCTCCAAAGCACAAGCATCACCTTTCACACACTGGTAATCCATTACTATTGGCAAATAAGCAGTACAAGCTTCAAGCACTCACACAGCTACTTACTACATCAAGATTCGCTTCACCGTGCAGTTACCCAGCATTGAGAAAATAATGTGACACAGTACCAACAGGAACATTATTTTCTTGCACAGTAACCTTAATGAGTACTTAGGATAAGTACAGCAAATACAGATCATGAGGGGCTCTTTTAAAAAGTAAAGCGACTGAATTGATATCAACCACGCATTTCCCTTTAACCGCAGTATAGGAAATCCAGTATAAAAAGACAAAAGCAAAAAGGAAATTAAGACTAAACCACAATATTCAATCAAACTATGTCATGATTCCACCAAAAAGCCAACAAGTTCAGGATCCCTTAGCTGAGGCATCCAAAAGCTCATAACTGCAGTACACAACCAGCATTGTCTAATTAACAACTAAAACTTTATTTTAATCTTACACATACTTTGGTGTGCTTTTCTTGCAAAAGAAAGTAACTGAGTGGACAGTCTTCTAGACAAAAATAAACAGCCCAAAGAATATTGAAAAATGTGTATCTTTACTATCCAAAACTTTTAACTGGACCCCTCTATTATAAAGGTTGTGATCAGCAATACAAAGTCCAATTGACAACTAATTACTAATGGTATCCCTCCAGAGTCAGCACTGGGGCCAATACCGTTGTTAAAAACTAACGATAGCACAGAGTTTGCAAATGATAACAGATTGGGAGGAGTGCTTGACACATTGAAAGTGAGGGCTACTACTTGAAGAAACCTTGGTAGGCTGAAGGAATGGCTAAGAGGAACCTCCTGAGGTTCAGGAGAGGCAAGTGTTCTCTCTCTGGGATGGAATAGTCTCATTCAACAAGCACTGACTGGGCACAATTTGATGGAGAGCAGATCTGCCAAGAAGGACTTGGGGATCCTGGTGGACAACAGGATGTACCCAAAAATATCCTTGCAGAAAGAAAGGCCAAATATATGTTGAGCTTTCTAATCAAGAAAGAAGCCAACAGGTCAGGAAAAGTGGTTCTTCCTCTGTATTTACCACTTGGGAAACCACGTCAGCAGCATTACCTCCAATTCTGTGCCACCAGCATATATGAGCAAGCCCAGTGGGGGGCAGAGGAAGCTGGAGTACTTCATACATGAAAGGAGGCTGATAGAACTGGGTTTGCTCAGCCTTAAAAAGAAGTCTATGAATAGCTGCAACTACCTAATGGAAGCATGTAGAGAACATGGAGCCAAATTCTTCTCAGAGGTACACTGAGATAAAATAAAAGGAAGTAGACATAAGCTCCATTTAAAAAAATAATTATTTATATAAAAAATGACAGTGGAAGTAGTCAAATTTCCCATATTCTTACCCAAAGAAGCTGCAGAATCTCCATCCTCGGAATCACTCAAAACTCAACAGGGCAAGACTCTACACAGCCTGATCTAAGTTGGCCCTGTCCCATTAGATAAAGAGTGATCGAGGCACGGGCAAAGGCTTGGAACACTGACATCCAGAGGCCCCATATAACCTAAGCAGTCATAAATTTCCATCAATATTTACTAGCAAACACTCATGATGTCTACTGAAAACTACCAAAAAAATTATAAAGACCTCACAACTTTATTTTATATTAGATAAAAAACCAGGAACCCACACTTTACTTTCAGTTGCAAAGGATGATCAAAGGACAGTATAAGATGACACAGCTATTTCCTATAACTGACTTATAAATGATGCTTTAAAGTGATGCTTTAAAAATAATGTTTCCTAAACCTAATAATTTAGAGAAATTATTTAACTAGATCCCTAAAGCACTGAAGGTACAAATAACACTTCAGCATTTCTTTTTTTCTTAAACTAAACTATAATAGATTGTATTATATTTAATATTATTATTATATCAAACAATAAAGTTGACTATCAGAATGCTATTTTTAGTTTTAAAAACTTGGTTAAACAATTTGTTTATAGAAATGTTCATTGACCAAGTTAAGGAAGTCTATTTATAGGAATTTTAATTATACACTTCATTTAATATATAATAATTTGCTTCTGAAATGTAAACATCAATACTGGCACAAGATTAAAATTACATATAAAAAGTCACATTACAAGAAGTTAGATTATTTTTGAAGTAACAATATACACTGATTTAACTATATTTTTAATACAAATATTTAGCTACCCAATATACAGAAATATGCCCTTATATTTTTCATATTCACCTGCATTTTAAAAAAAATATATCTACAACAAAAATTTTTACAAACATTTAAGTTTATAATGCAACATTACACAAACACTGTTCTCCTGCCCTTGGTTTTGATCATTAAAAATACTTTAATATTCTAGAAAAGCACAAAGACCATTATCAAATATTAAGGATGTACACACAAGCAGACAAAATCTCCTATAGCCAGCACTGGCACAACAAAACCTTCACAGTATATGTGACAAAAAGAGGGAATTAACATTTCCAAGAAGATTATCAAATATTAAGCTACACAAGAAATATTTTTTCTAAGTCATCACTGACAGGCTAGTGTTGCAAATATATGCCTGGTTCTGCTTGGCAACATTTTATTAATACTCTGTTCATTAATTTAACAAACTATCAAGAGAGTATGTTTAGAATGGGCAAGCATTATCTCTTGCATTTCATTTAATTAAACTCTGTTCTAGCTATAAGACAGTCAGCATTTCATGAAAGGAATTATTCTAAGGATGAAGGTAGAAAATATTTCAAAGTGCGCTGCTAAAACATGAAAGCATAATCTAAAATTAACTCTGCACATACTGTAATTTATCTATAAAATTAAAGATGTTATTTCCAGAGTTCATAATTAATTGGATTCCACAGAGAAATTATGCAGGCATTCCAGATAGCAAAATGATGCACAAAGGCACAAAACACAGTGCCAAAGGACAATCATAAACAACCACTGTGACTTGCTCGCATTACAACAACCATTGAGGCTTAATGTGAAATGAATACTGGCTGCCTTTTGTATGTGGTCATTACTCTGCTGCAAAGAACTTGCCATTGAATTTTGATTATATTGCCTTAATAAAAAGTAATGAAAGTGTCTCATGCTCTAGTGGCTTTCTTTTAAATGATACACGACAGTGATCTGCAAAGGCCAGTGTGCCACAAACTAATGACGACACCTCACCCGAGGAAGGCGATGTTATCGCACCATTGCAGGTGACTGCAGTGATGGCTTTTCTTGCAAACATTTTAACTAAACACTTTCAGTGGAACATCAGTTAGAAATCAGTTTAGCCTTTGAGACTTACCATCAATCCGACTAACAAGTTCTTCCAACATCTTCACTTTCTTCTGAATTCCCGGCTGTGCAAACGTGTAGTTATCCTGAAGAGGAGACCACATACACAAGTATTAGTTGCAGAAAAGCAAAAAAAAGGTTTCTTTTCATTCAATTACTTATCTAAATCCATGTATTTTTGTCTATTTTCTTATGGTGTTTCTGTTTTGTGTCTACATTTCCTAGCTCTGCTTCTACAGTAAAATAGTAAATCATCACACTGTACAGTCCTATGAGTCCCCACCTCTAACAGTATATTCTGTATAGCTATTCCTACATCAGTTGCCTTCTATTTCCTAATCTAGTGAAGTTTCTTCATTGCAGAAATCCTAGTAACTTTAAAAGGCCCTCATCTTACATGCCAAAATGCACCATGATAGAGATTTTTAAGGTGATTTTTTTCTTGTAAATTTACAATTCTACAAATAATGTAGGAAATATGAAAATTTAGCCTATAATCAGAGACAGGGAAAGAATTTGATCTTTAGAAATGCATAGTAATAACTTCAAGCAGCATAAGAAATCAAAAGCCTGTTTTAATGTACTCATAACTGTTCTGAATCCAAGATTACAGTTAATATCATGAATCAAAATCTAACACACAAGCTATGTAGCTAAAAGGGCATTATATTTGCATATAATTCTTTGAATGGATTAACTCTAAATGGATTTTTAATTTGCGGATTGCAGCTCTATAATACAGACTTGAGTTTTAAATAATGACAGCAAGAAAGATATCTCTGCTTGAAACTCAAAGTGATCGATCGTTTAAAATAATGACATTCTTTAAATATACAGCAATGTTTCTGAATATTTAATTGACAATCCCTCCATTCAGCTCATTTTCTTACAGTTGTCTTCTTGTGGTTCTTGAGAGACCCAAGAAAAGAAAATTACACATACACATTTTAAAAGAAAGTTGCTATGTAGAATTTTTTTTTGTGTAACCACCACATACACAGAAAAGCAGGGTAAAGAATGTTTTGCCTCAACTGCTACTGTTTGAGTAATTCCTTTATCAATTGGAGCTGACTAATCCCAATAATTACCCTAAAAATTTTTCACTTACATTGAAATATTAATTTTTCTTGACTTTATTTCAAATTTTAACTTGGTCTTAGAGTAAAAGAGATTATTATCAGTTCATTTTTATGTACCTTGATATGGTTTTCTGTTTAAAAACAAAAAAAGTCTTATTGACCCTCTTGACTATATTTACACGGAGATTTTTAGGTTTATTTGACTTACAAAACTGAATTGCAATTAAATCTTCAGATTCTATAAAATTGCTGTAAAGTGTGAAGCCTAAAAGTTCACAAGGCAAAATGATACACTAATAATTCTGTAAGTTAAAGTACATCAGCCAACAAGTAATTTACAGTACCAAAAAGTCTACTGTATGCTCTGATAACTTGTACCTGACCATAGTAGTAGCAATTTTAAAATTTATAGCAATATTTTCTACTGGTGTAGCAGTAGCCCTTTCACAGTAATTAACATTAGAACTCAATGTATAAACCAAAACAGTATGGATGAGGAAGCAAGCATAATTCTCTGAATTTTTTCATTTTCCAAAGGAATCACCACATAAAACAGGCAACAATTTCACCTTGTTGTCATTATTTCTCAAAAAGAACACGAGCACCCTTGTAGTGCAATAAAGCATCAAAACTGAAAGAATGGAAAGACTCACACAGAATTCAGGTCTATTATAATCTCATTTTAGGGAGAAAGAAACTATCCCATGCACTGGAACACTGCCTTTCATACAAGTGTGACACACACCTGTATTAGTCATGGATAACATCCAAGACACAGCATCTTTAGGGAATCATAATCACTTTCTTTACAGAACATAATCTAACAAGAAAAACTGTACTCACTTTTTTTGCCCCCAAAAAAATTGTTATATACTGTTCTATTTATTTATTTAAACAAAGTTAACTGGTGTTTCTAGAAGTAGTACTACACTCAAAGTATAGCAACATGGTATTTAATTATTTCCTCTGTAACAGATCCTCTGTAAAAGAATGTTCCTGTTTTTAACACTGGAAGTCAACACAGAGTTGAAACACTAGTGCTTCGATCATTAGTCTCTCCCCAGGTAGTGCAACTCTTGGCTGTGATCTATGAATCTGTAACTACTTTCTTTCTCAAAGCCTAATTTACTCCGTACACACCTGGAAATGCAACCCAAAACTGCCATCTTGATTTGAAAACAGGTAAATTTGCTTTTTTACTACATTTGATCTTTTGACTATTTGTTTTTCTGTTCATTATTTTGGCAAATGAACACAGCTAGGGGTCACTCTTCTACTTATGCTGACTCACCTAAACTGGAAAGATATTTATTGGCTCCCCCCGTCTTCTCTTCTAATTAAACTGTGTTGTACATATCCCCTCTTATGGCACCTGTAGTTGACTTTCTGGAGTTTGTGAAACTGTGAGAAGGACTTTGTAAACATAAAAGGTATTCTGTTACCCACTATTCCTGCTTCTTTTGTGCTTATAGGTGAAGGAAAAATAGTAAAACAGTAAAGAAAAAACATGCCAAACTCATAAAATTCATGACTTACTGCTCAGGGCTGTTGAGCCCAGACAAGAGTTTGTCTTCTGCTCATTATCGATGGTCAAATTTTCAAATGAGGAAATATAACAAAAATTTTCAGGATGAAAACAAGGAGTTCACATAAAATACCTGTTCTTTCTAAACACTGTTCTTGACACTATCCGGTAAGCATTCACATATGACAAAGTATGCATTGGGTACACACACAAGAAGCCACGATAAACATAAAAATTCATGCACTGGTGTGCAATACCTAAATTCCTTGATGTTCTGCTCAGATAGCTTCCAACACACTTTCAGTGAACTATGGTAACCTGCTTCACAGCTGAATGGTTATAATATCTAGTTCAGACTGACACATAATTAGTTTCAACTTACAATACAGAAGGTTAGGACTTTATAATGTCACAAGAGATCAAAACTTGTTCAGCTTCAAATCTTTGTGTTAGTAGTCTGTACTTATTCTGTAGAAGCTGGAATAACCACTCTACTTCCCTGCAACTACAACTAGGTCTAGCAGGATTTCTCAAAACCCAGTTGATATAATTTAAAATAAAATACTAAAATAATAGACTTCACTAAACATTCAAAAACGTATTAAGTAATGCCTTACATTTTTTTAAGGGTAGAGAAATTCTAAATGGAAAAAACTTGGAAAAATGCTCATAACAAATTTAACTGGGACTGTCCTCCCAGAGAGAGGGGGAGAGAGAGAGATAGGGAGAGAGACTTCACAAGCACTAGCTGAAGAAAATCCCCCACCTTTTTCTTTAAATAGGTGATGATGGGATAATTTTAAGAGAAGAAGCATCAAGCTGAAGAGGAATGGAAAACAATCTTTCATATCATCATGAAGGAGAAACAGAGCCAGTCAAACTAAAAGAAAAAACACTATCAATGATTTGACATAATGACTGCAGCCAAGCAGAGGCACAATGCTTCTTGTCTTTTCAGGTCATACACACTGTTCACCAACAATACACTGAAGAAAATATCAGAAACATTTATAGAAGCAAATGGAAAGTTTTGACACAAAGTGTTCATGTGTTCATTGCTCATTTTAACAAGGTTTTATCAATCAGGTCAGAGCTGTTCAGTATAGAGGATACACTAAGCAATCCATATACATCATATGGACGTACAGACTTGGATGTCTATTTTCTCTACTGATGCACATTTAAGAATTCCTACGCATCAATTTATTATGTTCAAGCATAGTATCACATGAACAAATAACAACTGAAAGAAAAAGGTTTTCTTATCCTCATTATGTCACAAAGAGATCTCCTGAATTCTTCTTTTTTAATCATTTAAGTACTTCAGTCTCATATTTCTGAATTCTCTAAGCAAGCTCCTATTAAAAATCCTGGTTCACCTTGCTCTCAAAGTTATGCAAAAAGATGGGGGCAGGAGGGAAGGACGCGTGACACTAGATAATGATAGCCACCCTGTATACTAACACTATCAGTGGAAGCACAGTTTACCCAAAATGTTTCTTAAAGATAGAGATTATAATGTAAATTCACTCCTGAATACAGTTCAGGATAGAGTGTGCATGCACAAGACGAGCGTTCTCGACTCTGCTGTTAGCACAGTCCATAGCATGTTCCATAATTCTCCAAGACACTTCCTTTAGAAGAAAAGGTCTGTTAACCATTGTAATTATTAAGCCTGACTTTCGAAAATGCAAGATTTTCTAAGTAGTAGGAAAAATATTTACAAAGCATTGCAGCCCAATATTTTTTACATGCAAAACAGTATCTTATTCCTACACAATAGGACAAAAAAAAAAAAAGCAACAGCTTACTAAAATGTAGGTACTGATTCTCATGTTAGAATAGTATCCATAGAGTCAGAACCAAAGATCCAACTTCCTACTGGTCTGTGCAATCAAGCCTCAGTTTTACATAAGTGGATGAATTATAAATTACAGAAACTGTTAAAGTAGCAATGACCGAAGTGCTCAGGATTACACTAATATGCTGTAATATTTTTGGATTACAGCACAGGCCAGACAACAGTTCACATCTGGATAAGAGCTAGAAATCATAAATACAAACATGTGCAATCCTAAAAGCTGATGCTGCAAATTTTAGGTAGAGGATAAAATATTTTTATGCCAAAGCATACTGATGGCACAGTATATATCATCTATTGATTACAAATAGATTTAGCGTATTCCTGAAATTTTATGCTCAGTGACAGGTTGAAAAATTACTTTATTGGCCTCCAAAGGGACACAGGCTCCTTAAAAGCTTCTGAAGACACCCATCCTTAACAAAAACTACAGCCCTCAGGATAAATCCTACTGCTGCCCCCAATTTTCTATTACTTGAAGTACCAAACAAAGCTTATTGTGACAAAGTTAAAATTGGCTACTGAGCCAAACAAAAGAACCACCTTGGCTTTTCCCTTTTAAGAGACTATGACTATAGGGGATGGTAGGAGCACAATAAGCCCAGAGTAATGCATTTGCAGCATTTTTTCAGTTTCCAGTTTGCAGCACTGAGACTTCCCCAACTCAGGGTGGTATCTTCGTAATTAAAGTTGTCTGAAGATTTTTTCATCAACAGAAGTTCAAATTGTTCAGGTTCTAAACCCACGTAAAATGCTTTTCATCCTTTGACAAGTAGCCCAGCAGCTTAGTTATTCAACCATTATTTTTTTCTAATAACATCACTCAGCAGAATTACAAGATACTACCTAGATCTTGCATCAGACGAGATGGAAAGCAACTACTCCCTCTTCACCTTCTTCATGCAGCTCATCGTTTTAAAAACTTATATTACATTCCTCCACTTAGCCAAATCCATACATAATGCATCACCCAGAAACTGTTCCATACCTTTGATCACACTTATCTTGTTCCCTTACTATTTTTTTAACTTTCAAGCCATCTTTTTAAAATGGGACAGACAGAAGGGATTAGAACAGCTTACAGCATACTGAGCAGAAGCTCATTTTAAAAGTAGTAAAGTGATGTTTTCTCTCAAGGACTACTTATATAAACCCTTCTCCTCCCTATGTGGTAACAGGCAATGCTTCTACCATGGGTGCTTAGCTTTTTTATGAACTTCTAGTAAAAGGATTTTTTCAAAATGCACTTTGGAAATAAAATTAAACAATACAGTTATTCACAGGCTCACTGATTCCTTCCAAAAGCTGCCACGTTTGTTCTGCTTTACAGGAGCTACAGAAAATATTAAATATTACAGGGTTTTATCTTTTAAGCATTAATTCTGCTTATTTTACACTTTCTCCAAAGTTCCCTGATGTACACGGCTAATTGTCTGTGCTCTCCTGAATCCCCTCAAAATCATTTTCAAAATCTAATGTCCTCTCTACTCTGTTCCACTCCACCCAATACCAAAGCAGTTTTGAGTACTGGCTTTCTTGTTTACTCATTATCAGAGTCTGTAATAGAAGGAAATCACAGATATATATTAAACAGAGCAGACTTAGCAATTGACTCTGAAATTCTTACTAGGCATCCATGCACAGTACCCTAAAGATGCATTCAATCTTCTCAAACTGATGGGGAGGAATGTAAGTCCTCCAGTGACCAAGCAAGCTACTAGAAAGCTCTTGAACTGAGAAAGGTAGGTAAAATTAAGAAAAATTTCTAAACTCTTGCTCTTGAGTTTTCTTGTCCTTCAATAAAAGTTTAAAATACCATAAAACAGTATTTGCTCCAACAGATTATTAAGAGACATAAATCAGACATCTGAGCATAAAGACAGAAAGGATTCTGGATAGAATTACCTATTGTGGGCAGGCTTATGTTCCAGAAGATTTCAGTCTCATGTACCACATGCAAGCAAAGTAACAAAAATACCATTTAGGAGTATCATTTCATAAGTGATTACTAAAAATGGTGAAGTTGTCCATTTCTCATAAGAAGAAAAGCCATTCTAGAACCCTGAATGGGCAAAACTTCCTGCCCTAATTGCAGAACCTATTTCTCATTAAATTTCTCATGCTTATGACTTTCCAAAAAGCTGTTATTTTACTGTTTTAGAGCACAATTCTTATCAAACAAACCATTGCTTTTCCCTGCAATAGTCATACCTTCAAGAAAAATACCCACTATGTCTTATCCCATTCTCAGGATCCAACCTGGACAAGACATTAGCTTATAATGAACAACCTGGATTTCTGGAAATTAGTAAACAGTCTAGCTCACAGAGGGAGGGACAGATACACAGTATGAATATGCAGTTGAAACACTGAAGAGAATAACGTACAGAAATAACTACTGCCAGTATTTCAGACCATCCCTGACAGGGCTTCCACATTTGTAAAGCATCCACTTCTGACTGGCATCAGGATTTGTTTACCCAGAAATCGGAGCATGACTGCATTACTGTCTTCCAGTATCAGCTATACAGCGTTAGTGGAGACTCTTTAAACTGCCTCTCAGATAGTTATATCATATATCCCATTTTCCCTGAACACACCACATTTGCCATGCTATGTTCAGGAAGAAGGCAGGAAGAAAGACTATTTTTTCAATTTAGCTAAGCTTACCAGAAGTGCAGGGCTGATGCATGCCTAGAAATCCTAGACAATCTGTCACTGAATTTGCACAGGTAGACCCTGCAGCCTGATGACCCTTGCATGAAAGCACATATGCAACAGACGGAGGGTTCCCATGACAGGAGACAGGTAACAGACAGATGCAGACACTTAAAGTACATATTCCTTTTATCTTTTTATCTTGGCTAACAAACTCATACACACATAAACTAACCCCCCAAATGAATTGCAGATGTAACCAAGAAACTTGTCTTGCAGGAGTCCAATGAAAAGGTACAAAGAAAGCTATATTTGACCTATTTTTCCTTTAAAATAAACCTCAGGAAGGTCCTGTGAAGAGTTTTCAGAAGAGTTATTTCTGCATGTACTTCTCAACATTCGAAAAGCATGTTCATGTTATTTATTGGATCCGGCAGACCTGTGAAAGGCTTTCCAAGCAGCATTCCATCCATCCATCCATCCATTCAGACTTCAGGCATACGTCAGCAACAACTTACCATAACTCAGGAGTGAGAAAGAACTCTGCGAGATTCCCTTTGAAGGTCATAAATCTTGCTATTTTATCAGCCATAGAAGTAGCTAATATGTACCTCAGCACACTCCAGTCCCCAGATATGAATTATCTCACTTTTATTCTAAAAATTACCAGGCCCTGATAAATATATTAATATTTCAGTGCTATTTTTAATACATGTGGTTAGATCATTATGCAATGCACGTATCTCCCCTTTGGTTATTTTATTATCAGTATACTTGAACTTAAAATGAAAAGTTATACTCTGTCTTACACACGAACATTACATTTTCAGGTGGCACAGATCAATGTGAACTTTTTACTTGAATCTTAATGAGACTCCATTCAGGAAAGTGTTACAAAGGACGATTTAGTAATTTAAAAAAAAGTTAATAATCTGGATATATGGGAATGTCTACTTAATTACATGGAAAAAATACTCAAGGGATAATTCTAGTTTTCCCATATGAACAGCCACAGATGAAAATACAAAAATGCTCATGTATCATCCATAGTTTAGAAGTCTTTTAAAGACAACCAGCTTTATCACACACATGGAAGATGTATTTTGCATATGGCCACACACAAAGCCTCAGAAGCAGGTTTTTATAAATCAGCATAAATCAGCACATCTTGCAAGAATATAGGCTGGAGATTAATTCTGTGGAAAAGGACCTGAAATCTCAGCAGACAGAAAGCTCAGACTGAGTCACTGGCAAGCTCTGGCAGCAAAGCCAGCCAGCAGCCTCCTGGCCCAGTAGACGGAGGAAAGTGACTATCCCCACTCAGCACTCATTGTAAAATCACAGAGGTCGGCAGGGACCTCTGGAGGCCATCTAAGTCCAAGCACTACCCAAAGGCAAGTCACCTGCAGCAAGCTGCTCAAGGCCACATGGACTCTGGTTTTGAACTTCCAGGATGAGGATTCTACAACCTCTCTGACCAGACAGTTCCATAGCTCAATCTTTACTGTGAAGATTTTCCTCAAAATGTTTAAACAGAATTTCTTTTATTTCAAGACCACATCTAAAATACCACATCCAGTTTTAGGGACCCTGATACAAGAAAAATGTGAATGAACTGAAGCAAGAGCAAAAGGTCACCAAGATGCTCAGAGATAGGGAGCACATGCTCTTTGAGAGGCTGGGGAAACTGGGTTTGTTCAGCCTGAAGAAAAGAAAGCTCCAGAAGCACCTAATCATAGCCTGATAAAACCCATGTTATCACAGTGACAAACCTCCATTTTTAATAGTGGTGCACAGTGGGAAGAGATGAGACAAGCGGCAGAAACAAAAAATGTTCCAGCTGGCTGTTGGGGAGAAACTTCAACATAAAGACAAGGAAGCACTGGAATAGATTAACCCCCAGAGACTGTGAAGTCCCTGTCCTTGGAGGGTTCAAGACCCAACTGGACAAAGCCTTGAAAAACTCAATCTGACCTCAGAGCTGGTCATACATTGAGCAGAATTATCCTATGTTCTTATGATTTTAGAAGTTCTCATTTGTTTTCCTAAAATAAATAAGAAGCAATTGCAGTGAGGTATAGCCTTTCTGGGACAAAAACTAGAGAAAAAATTTAGAGCACAGACTCATGAAGCACTGAAAAGGAAAACCATTACATACATCATCTTCCAAAATTGACCGCTATAAGACAGATACAGATTTAAAGATTAAATGATATTTTAGAGAGATAAACTTATATTAAAAAATGCCCTACTATTTGTTAGATCAATTTTAAAAATTTTAATCAAACTGTGATATGACACATGCGCAGTCACTTAGAAGCCTAAACTTAGAGACAACCAACAGAGAAAGAAGATGCAAAGTAATCTAAGATGAAAAAATAGATAAAACTGTCATGCAAGATCAAACATTAACTACTGGTAAAGTTCTGCAAAACTCTCTAGCTGGAGCCAAAAACATACTTGCATAGGAACCTCCAGATGACAAAAAAACAGCACGAAGGAATCTGCTAAAGTGACAGATGATTTGAACAAGTTTTTTATTTCTTCTCTCAGCTAAGAACTGTATGCATATCAGTAAATGACTGTCCCGCTGCTCAATGCCAACTCCTGTTCTTTATTCCACACATCTCTGTGGTTCAAAGATGTATTCTTATATTAAAAATACACAGAGTCACGTTAGATACATAAGGGAGGGAGGATGAGTGAGGAATGAAGAAATACCAGATACTATGTGTGGTAAAACTCGAGCAAGAAATACATGTCTTAACAATACCTTTGACAGTTCTGGAATCAAGAAAATGAGACCATCTGGATGGATTGGAAAAATAAATGAGTTTTCTGTTAAGAATAATAAAGGGGTACAAATACAATCATACAATCATTATTCTATTGCACTCTTCTGCACTGAAAAAACAAAGCACACAAAAAAATGTATCTAGCTCATATTAGCCAAAAATTTCACAAGATGACCCTAACTGTTAACGAAGTGCACGCTTTAAATTTATCCAATACTGGTAGGGCAACACAAAATGGAAGCTTATATTGATGAACAAATTAATGGAAATATTCTGCAGAGATTCTTTGATTGCAGTTATTACCACATGTCACATTCCTCTCCTCTAAAATCCCTGTACAGTTTATTCAGACATCTCAGACAAAACTACCACATACAGGAGTCTCTTATGCCATATTTTCAGACAAAAACAATTGTGCATCCCGGATGCAAGTCAGCTAGAACTACAGCATCACACGATGAACCTACTGGGAATCTTTAAAGTTCATCTAGTCCAAACCTCCTGCCATGGGTAGGAACAGCTTCAGCTAGATCAGGCTGTTTAAAGCCACATCAGTCCTGACCTTGAACACTTCCAGGAAGAGGACATCCACAACTTCTTTGGGCTCTCTCATCATAGAAGATGTACTCCTTATGTCCAAACTAAATCTACTCTCAGTTTGAAATGTTGCCCCTTGCCCTATCACTACAGGCCCTGGCAAAAAGTTTTTCTCCAGCTTTCTTAAAAGCCCCCTTTAAGTACTAAAAGGTTACTGTAATGTCTCCCCAGAGCCTTCTCTTCTCCAGGCTGAACAACCCCAGTCTTCTCAGCCTTTCCTCATAGGAGAGATGCTCCAGCCCTCTGATTCTCCGGACCCACTCCAACAGGTCCATGTCTGTCCTGTGCTGGGGATCCCTGAAATAGCTGCAGTACTCCAGGTGGGGTCTATCAAGAAGCAGGCAGAAGGGCAGAATCCCCTCCCGCACCTTGCTGCCTACCTCCTTTGCATTCTGGGCTGCAAGTGCACACTGCTGGTCGTATCCACCAGTATCCCACGTCCTTCTACAGGGTTAGTTCTTCCAACCAACTCAACCCGCAACTACATGACTGTTTTATCTGTTAAGTAAAGTGGTATCAACACAGAAAGGAAAGAAAACCGGAGAATGGGAGAAAAAAACCAAGAAACCCTTTTATTTCAGTAGCACTGCAGTTGCACTGAATTAACTGTAACATCATTAGTCACACCACTAGCATAATCTTTCAAGCCTGCTTTTGATAGATGAGTGCATCCTTGAATATATCCAACACCATTCCATTTATATAACAGCGTAAATTTTCATTGATGCAGTTTAATTCCATTGTAATTAGTTTCCATATTTTGCTTCTCAGTGCCTCACGGTTTTATATGAAAACAGAATTTTAAGGAGAAACTACCTAATCTGTGAACTTCCTTTCCTAGAAAAAAAAAATAGAGCAACAGGCCAGTGACAATGATGTTCCAGAAGTAGGTAAAACAGTTGGAGGGTTTGCATTTCTTTATCTGGCTTTCTTCCTCTCCAGTAGATTTCAAGTTCTCACTTTTTTCTTTATAACTTTTCACATATTTTTGCTTTGTGGTCAAGTACATATTTAAAATATAGGAGTTCTGAGAGATTGAAATAAACAAACCAGCATTTGTTACAGGAATCGACATGAGAAAATGACTATTCATTTCAAAAATGCTACACAGAACATTGAGTTTGATTTGACCTTCAGCCAGGAGAAATACACAAAACACCTTCGAAAAAGTTTAAGCCTTCTGCTGTTGACTCAATTTTACAACAGTTTTGTCAAAAATGAACTCTGTTACAAGTTTCAATTCACAATGCACCTTAGCCAATGAAACATTCATATTAAAACATAAGTCATAGGAAAGAATGTTGTGGATACTTCTCATCTTCATAAACTTACAAACTCATGAACATTTACACAAAAATCAACCATTATTAGACTCCCAACTTGCTGCATGTAACAGAAAATTGTGCCCTCATTTATAGCTTTTCTACATAGAAAAAATTCAAACACTCAGTGAAGTAATGTAAATATCACGTTTTAAACGTGTATTTTAAAAATATGAAGATAATTTCAGGAACGATTAAGACAGCAATCACTTACAGGCTGCTATATTATCAACTTAAAAATTAATAAATAAGCCAGTTTTTCACCACCTCAGTGAGATCCTGAGCAACCATTCTTCATGCTTGGTGACAGAGTTGCAAAACATGCCTCTAGAACTGGAGGTTTCAATTCCGCTCTAGAACACCACACCACAGTGAAACATGAAGACATTTTGACCAAAAGAAGTTGCACAGGTTTTTTTTCCTTTTCCTTTCTTTCCTTTCTATGCCAAACTAGCAGTGTATTTCTCCAACGGTAAAATCGACTTCTCCCCTGTTTTTCCTAGATGTACTCTTTTTCAACCTCAAAGCAGTTCACAATCATGACATTAATCAGTTAACTCCACTACTTACAGACAGGAAAAATCAATTTACCTGAATGCCATCAAGCAACTTGCTCATGCACCAGTAACTGTCAGCTTCTATGTTCTGCAGCACTTCTTCAGCCAGACTGGAAACATCAAAATTTTCCACTTCTTCTTCTTCTGTTTCAGGAAAAGAGAGAGAAAGACAAGTCAATGAAGTGCACAGAATAAATAAAGCAAGAATGAGGAAAATAATTGAAAACAAAGACAGCCACCACTTATCTCCTAGTCAGAAACTTCAATGCACGTTTACTTTAACAGGGACTAAATAAATCATTTATTGCTCAACTGTGTCATCTAATGGCTTTAAATGTTAATGAATACTTAATTTCTTGCAGACTGTGAAAATCTCAAATCATGCCTGGTTAACCAGAATTAATATATAATAAATTACTTTATTCTAAACATTTCACACCTGAAAGAGGATCAGAAGCACTTAGAGAGCCCTATATATGAACAATCCCTAAGAAGATGACTGTTTGCACCATGCACAGAACGTGCAAATATTTTGCCAGTCTTCACAGAGGAAAAAGCCCTGAAAAATACTTTTCAGAAAACCACTGAAATTTATTTAGAAAGCAGACTACAGCTTTTCAAGGAAGATTTGTTTTTCTGGCAACCATTTGGTATTAGAAGGAAACCAAACAAAAGAAAACAGATGATTCCTACTCCCACCCCCCAAAAAACTCTGTGATTCTCAACACTGGAAAAGCACAGAACCCAAATGACATCTAATTCATAGAAACTGAGTCTTCCACACAAATGCATTTAAAGAAATTCACACTTCAACATGAACCAAAATTTTACATTGCCTTTTTAAGGCATGGCATCTGAATTAATCCATTTTGAAAAGAAACACATTATGCTGTCCTGCCACCTAAGCCCCAAAGTTCCCATAGAGCTCCAGAAGAGAGTTTAACATGACGTGTGAAGGCTCTGAGTAAATGCTGTAGCTTCCTTCTTGCAGCGGCTCACAGTGTCTTACTGTATCAAAATGAGTAACAAAGAAGCATCTCTCCCAGCCCTGGTTTATTCTCAAGGAGAGGGAGGTGCAGAAGAGATTAATTCTACCTAAATTGTGCATGGTATACCAAAGAAGGCATTTCCTCCATTACACAACTGCAAGGTAGCATAGAATAAAAGGCAAGAGAAAACCAAGAATATATAGTATCTTAAAACTCATCTATTACCTGTCTCATAGCTTTGCAGTATGTAATTAGAGATCCCCAAGTACATCTTTAGGTTGTCACATTTGATTATGTTACCTTAAAGAACTTATTTGTCCATTGGTTAACAACATACATTACATATGTTTTAAAATAATTCTAACATACCAGTGGTTTTACCACTACTAGTAGACACTGGTAGCAAGGTGTCACAAAAGCATTCTTGTTTGCATTGGTGTCTATATGTGGGTGTACATCTTCTAAGGAATCCCTGGTTTTGGATTGTGAAATATTTAAAAAAAAATCTGTAGGACAAAAAGATTAGGTTGTGCTAGTAAAGCATTAGTTAAGATATTTACTTACTATGGAAATCTGGCAAATAAAAAAGTGGATTGTAGCAGACTCCATAAAATAATAGCATGGGATGATCTCAGAGGTGGCAGGGTTGTAAACAACGGACCAGCAGTCACTCACTGGTAATTAAAGGAATGTCACCTTTGCATTGAAGTGCAGTTTTACAAATCCAGTTTCTAAACGCAGATAAACAACTATTCAAGAGATTTCAAATACCCTATATAATAAACTCAGATATAACACAAGCTCCAGTTAAGGTACATTTGACTGGCAGAATGCTATGCAAAATCGTAATCTATATATTTAGCATTTATTAATTTATTTGAGTATGTACATAGTGCAAAATGCTTCTTTTTGCATGCAGTTTTAAGAGGAAAAGCAGTCAAGCCCCATGTTGCTCTTTTTTTTTTTTTTTCTTTTTCTTATTTGGATGAAGAAATAAACACACTAGAAAAGCTTTGAAAGAAAGACCACAGGATTTCAGGAAAAACAACAGAAGCAAAAATAACAAAAAACCATCCCAAAAGTACATACAATATTATTTGTGCTTGAGAACATAATTGCAATTTCTGGTTTTAAATAACTTTAAATTTGTTTTCAATGAGTGAAATCTGAACGGACAGTAATATAAAGACTATATAAAAGAATATGGACAAAAATAGCAGGCCAGTGTGTGCAGTACCTGGGGGAGAAAAGATCACTGCCTAAAATTTCCCAGTTACAAAGTCTTAGAGAAACATTTCTCATTTTCTTCAGTTTCCTGTGGAGATCTTTATCATGTTATCTACACAACTGTAAAAGACAGGAAAATAGTTGCCTGGAGGAAAACTGTTGTAGCATGGAGTCTTTGACATGCTGATCTGAATACGAGCATTGCTGTAAGCATGGTATTAGCTGCTCTTTACTCATTCCCAGGGTATGCTTCCAAAAATTCCCACCGTGCAAAAAGACTTTTTCTAAACAGCTTGAACTGGATCCATTCACAAAGGCAGAGACATAAGGATAAAATCAAAATTTTAAAAATACTACTTACAGCTACTTACAGATTTAGTTTTCCAATAATAGTAGAAAATAAACATGCTAAACAGCTTGCCTCCATTAAAAGTAGGTTTTAATTTAAATTTAAGCTTAATGGATGATTTTGACGGAAGTTGTTCAGAATGTTAAAATTAAGTTCACAACTGATCTCTGTCTTTTAGATGTAATAGATTCCTTTTAAAGAGTGCTGGAATTTCACCTTTTCAGTACACATCAGGGGTAAAAACACATGCAACCAACAAAAAGGCAGCTTGCATTGAGAACTTCTCTAAACCTGTTACCAACACCAAAAGTTAGTCTTTATAAAGTGAGAAAAAAAAATTAAATTGATAGTTTTCATACTTCATTACACTAAGCAAGTTCCTACAAAAGATATCTCTATTAAATAAAACACGCATTCTCTCAAAGGAACTTTTTTAAAGAAACAAACATTTAATTGTGTTATTAATGTTTTAACTGTAGCTTTTTATCTTGAAATTGTTTCTCAACACTCAGAATCAGCAAAACTCAGATGAATCCACAGGAGTGGGAGGTAGGGGACAAAATGGGTGGCAGGGTAAGAAAGACGCAGTGCCGAAGCCCAAAACAGACTGCAAGATCACCAATAAATTATGATTGTTCTTTACATACACGCAACATACAAAATAATACATAGAAACGCTAGATCAGTTAATTATTTGAACATTTTAAAATTGGGGGGGGTTTTAGCACTAATTTGTGTAAATGCATAATGTATAAAAAGTATTACCATGTACCTCAAGTCCAAATTATGTATCTCTTGCAGCAGAGCAAGGAAACCATTCTGACCAGACATGCACAGGTGTTAGTCCGTATAAAGCTTACTCTGGCATAATCTACTTCAGATGTTGCATCTTCAGGAAGATCTAACATAAAAGTTACCACCTAAGTATGCAGAGTACAAAATCATACGCATATGATTGCATGAAGAGGTGCACAGTAATATTTCCACATCTAGAAGATCTTACATATGCCACTCCAAACTCAGTTTTCAAAAAGTCTTATGAAACAGCTATTCAGTCACTGCTGCAGTAAGGCAATGTTTTTCTAAGAAAATCAGGACATAATAGAGCATTTAAATGTAAATTCTCTAAGTAACAACCGCCTAATTAAATATGTATATTACCATATCAGTATCTCTCATTGAAAAAGTCCTAGTTACATATTAATCTTGACAGAAATAGCTCTTGAGCTGTAAAGGATGAATCACTAAAGTAAAACCTTCCCTTTCTTTATGGTACTGCAGTCACAAAGGTAAAATTTTCATAACAACTTAATCATCCCATCAGTCCAGGCTTAGGTAAACATTACCTTACTTAATTTCAAATATTCCCCTATAACCAGCCATGTTCTCACATACGTGATGTATTGATGACTTGTCATTTTAACACTGTTAATAATCTTACACAATTTCATTCAGATGCAATTGGAAGCAAGATAAATATCTTTATACATCAGTATAAGAATGATGGTTCAAACATAAATCATTATATTTTATTAATATGTATTCTCTAAATAATTTTACTGCACATGGCAACGGTTACAATCTTGTGTGAGCTGGCAAGCAAGGTAAATCATCCTGTCCAAAAACACCGTAAACTTGATCGCATGCACTGAATTTTTATGCTCATCAAAATTAATGTATAAATAATAAAAATTATCTATAAATAAAAAACAATCCTGTAAGTACTCTCAATTTGCTTTATCACAAAAGAGTACATACTTCACATCCTTTTCCCTAATCCCAGATTCTGTATGAAAGTAATCAGTAAATCAGAGACTTCCTTTAGTGGGCCTACATTGCTTGCCAGTAATATCTTTTCTACATAGGCTTTTTCTCGGCTAGATTTTACTGGCAGGTATCTTTTTTTCCTCCACACTAAATAATCCAGAATTTGCCCTTAATTCATACTCATAATCCACTGCACATATCTACACAAAATCAGACCTGTTTTTAAGGATGATAAATTTATTTGAAAAAAGGAAATCCTCAGCTCATGTTGAAAATTAAACAAAAGACATCAGTTCCTCATAGGCTGCAGACTGAGATTACTGCTCCACAAGTCAGACAGGAGGAAGATCAAAAATATATTTACTACTTCAAAAGCTCTATGACCAAAACAGTGTACAAAGGAGGATTAAGTAAACCTGGTGGTACCAACAAGTCTTTGACCCACAGAACTTGCATAATGCCAAATCCAAGACTGGGAACCTCTTCCACGCAGGTGAGAAATTGGCCAGTAAATACAGTTTGAAACTACAGTAAAGAGTATAAGCCACATCCTTGGCCATGACATTATTATGGAACAGGAGCCTTCAAAGCTTCTAAGATGGCAACTCTTAAAAATGGATTTCAGCAACAATGAACACAATGCTCAGCACAAATTCTTCTTATAGTACTCACTTCAATAGGTTTGCTGCTGTCAACCAAAGCAGCTTGCCAGGGAGAAGTTGTGCATGTGACACCAACTTACGGGACTCATAATTAGCAACCAGTATGCATGATGAGCACAGGATGCTGATGAGTATTTTCTTAGAATGCCTCATAAGGGAATTCCCTGAGAAATCCAAAAGGTGCTTGGAGAATAGGAAATGAAAGATTAAAGGTTGAACATGTCTCCCACATTGCATTTTTAATTAACTAGTTTGCACTTTATCATTTAATTTTTTAAAGCATCAACACACATATCCACAAACAGGCAGAGACAAAACACCAAGAGCAAACCATAGCATGGTCAAACAAGTCTAAAGCAAACCTCAGGAACAGAGGCCTTCCCTGTGTTCAGGTATGGGATTGACTAGACAGTTATTTCAGAACTATCACTCTAGCACTGGAAAAGCCTTCAAAAAGAATCTATAAATTAACATAGTTTTGAAAAAGAACTATTTATTGGAGATGGAAAAAAATCAGCTGAAGGCTACAACATATTTAAAAGATAAAGAAACCAGTATATGTATCTGCATATGCAGGGGTTAATTTTAAAAGCACTGGAAATTAATATGTCTTAACTGAAACTATTAAAAAAAAAATCAAAACAAGAAATTGTCTTGCATGTAATTACTTAATAAGAGAAGGCTGGCAAAGACAACTCATTTGAATGATTCCATAAACAGCATATGTTTAATACATTACCTGGATAACTTCAAAAGCCCAAAGGTTTGACTCTAACTTGGTTAAATATAAAAGTAATACAAATTACCCAAGCACTTGTATGTAATAAAAAACCTCTAAAAACTCAGAAATGTAATTTTTTCCATGACAGAAGACTGAAAAATTTGCCACTGTCAACAAAGGTCACCACCCATTCACATATGACCATAACTCTATGTAAGTATAATTTCACTCACCCATGAAGCAATTTTTACTTTAACCCATTAATGCCCTTGAATGGCATAACAAACTCAAAGAAAAATGGACAGCAGAGGAAACAACTGTCCTTCAGTGACATCATCCCCACATATCTATGACAGCAGCAGTTTGCTGCAACCCACACTTATATATCCAATATAGTATCCAATATCCAATTTTCAGTTGGATAAATATGTCAATTTTCTTAACTGAAATTACATGCTTCCTTATTTTGTAAGGTCCCACATCATTCACAGCTAATAAGAAATCCACCGTACCGACCTCTTGCCTTATTTACAACAGAAATTAAGTACCATCCATTATTTCCACTTTTTAGCACAAACTGCAAATACTGAATTTGAAGAAGCATATTTGAGGAGAATGCACTCTGCAGGAAACACGACTTCTTATATTGCTTAATTGCTGAATGCATTCCTTAACTACCTTAATCTGCTGTGATTTACACTTTCCTAATGAAACTCCTACATATGCTTCTGAGACAAAAAAGCCACAAGGCTTGCTTTATTCATAAAATTCAAACATATTTTTACATCTTGTATAGGTATTTATTGTCAAAATAAAGAAATAATCAAACCTCTAGGAAAAAAAGCCTGCTCTGTCTGTTCAAAAATAGCATGATCTCTAAATTTTCTTCAACAATGTTACTGCAAGAAAGGCAGTTGTCTTTAAACTTCAGTCATACTGCAGTAAATTTTTATTTCATAATTGACTAAAGCTGGAACACGTAAATCAGTTCACAAATGTTTTTGACGAGAACACAATTCATAAGCCAGTTTTTTTAGTGTACTGGGTTTTGTCAAAACGAATGTGCTATAAAAGCATTAAGTACTTTCAGCTCCTATGAAATAATGCAATGAAAGCCTACGAAGAAAAACCATTTTGCCAGAAAACTTTTTCCTTTTTTTGGTTATTGTGTTTAAGTACTTAATTTTTCACTTCTGCTTTATAAATTTGTTCTCCACAGCTTAAAGTAAAAATTAAAAATATCAGATTTCTCAAATAAAAAACAAGCAAAATATCCCCATGCTAATGAAAAACCCAATGACTTTATTATTACTATGAGTAAAAAAGGTTTGCATTTAAACTACAAGGAAAGCCAACTCAAATTGAAGGTGCAGCACACAAACTTCTGACAAATTTATTCGTATTGGTTTGAAATCTATAAATTGTTAACTAACCGTATATCTCATTGAAAATAAGACAAAAAAAAATTCTTACAATTCTGTTTGATCACTGATCCATCTAATTTGAAAATCTTTTCTTAGATCTTCAGCTGCTACTGATCTGTGCAACAGGATTGGAATGCTATGCTTCAGGCTTTTGTAAAGCATGTTGTCATTGCTTAAGTGACTCTTTCAGCTTTTCTTCCCATGAGCTACTTCACAATAAACACACAAAGTTGTGATATTTGGATGTCAAAAGCCACTTTTAATGGCATAAAAGCCATTAAAGTAATTTCCAAGTCTGTTGGAAAGCATGCTTGAGAAGACTTAGATCTGGAAATATAACCACCTCTGTGCTGTTTCACTACAGAGAGATGATCATTAATTAAAACAATATGGAGACCACGGGGAGAGGAGAAATAAGAATGCAGAAGCCAGAACTAAAATATGCTGCTCCCTTTGGAATACATGTCTCTCCCACAGCTATATTTATTGCAATTAACTTCCTTCTCCACAATTCTTCCACTTTTATACCTGAAGAAATCTTCTGGTTTCTCTTTAATTTTACTTTACTGCTTTTACCATTATCCAAGATATTGTTTTCCGTTTATTCCCATGACCCAACATTTCCAGTCTGCAGTTTCAGAGTATCTTTCACTAATCTCTCATGACTTCCTCACAGTACGAGTCTATTAATTTCTTAATTGCCTTCAAAAATGAGACAATATAAACCACAAAATGTATTTCAAACTTGAGAAATGTATTTTTACACTAGCATTCATGTTATAAAACTAATTTCATTTTTAAAATACTGAGAGTGTGCACTAAGCATCATGAAATAACACATCTTCTTTAGACAGATACATTTGAAAATTCAGAAACACATATATAGATGCAAAATTAAAAGCAGATAATTTAAATCCACATCATCCTATGCAGTAAGAGGACTTTCATTAACAGATTTGGTTTAATATACACATGGGGAACAAAAATTCTTTTTCCTCAAGTTCTTTTTAGTGGACATCAGAGAAGGAAAAAAAAAAGCAAACTTAAATAATACAAAAAGATGGTGATTCAAAAGACAAATCTAAGTTAACTGAAAACATCAAACACTTCAAATCAATAGAAAGGCTAGACCTGACTTATTTATTCTGATTACTTATGATAGAAGTTTGATTAGTCCCATTTGACCTAAGAATTTTTTTATTAATTCAGAGATTTCTTCTATACATCTCTTATGGCAAAAATTCAAAAGAACGCCTTTTGAATGCCTCTGATTTCCCCCATAAGACAGGGTTTGGAAAGTTTCTTCACAAGACACATCTAAGTAAAAAAATCCACATAGGTCTCCTGCTGTGAGGTGGTATTTTATAGGTTCCATTACACCAGTGTCAGACTTTTTGCCTCTTTGACAGACTTCCTGGCACTGATATGATTGAAGAAATTTTTATTAGTAACTTTCAAGTCCCTGCTTGGCTTTTCCTCTGAAGTGTAAAACTGTGACAGTCATCTAAAAGATGGGCTTTACATGGGCTTGAACTCCCCAGCTGCTTTTCAAAGTATTCACTTTAAAGCACAGCATTACCACAAAACATTAATGGAGGCTGGGCCATACACTGTAGAATGCTGATCGGTATTCCCAAGACAAACTTCTTTGGTATGACATGGAAGCATGAAACAAATATTTAAAACAAACAAACAAGCTAAAATAAAGGCCAACCCAAAACACTGAATTCCACCCACAGATGCCTCCACTAGCAATAACGGGGACAGCAGTACAACAAGTAACAAGAAGTTGTAAATTTAAGGAAATATAATCCAATTATTATTGCTCTAACATCAATAAGAAATTTTTGCAATGTTAGGAAGAGTAGGAAGATGATTGTAATTTTACACCTACAGATTTAGCCAAAAAAATTTTTATGAAATGGCAATTGCCAATTTTTCAGTTAGTATCCTACGCCATCAAAGATTAAAAATGTTCATTTAATTCCGTACTTCACAGGAAAGCCAGTCATACACAGCAACATCTTTAAGAAAAGAACATTTAATTTAAACAGTGGTACCCTGAAGCAATACTACCACACATCAGAAATCATTAGGTCTGAAAAATCCTCTGTCCAACACTTTTTTTAATCTTTGAGAAAGTAGGTGTTTGCTTCTTCCATAGTTTCTCTCACAGCTGTTCTCCACAGCCAACCTTTTTTTTTTAAAGCTTGTAAGCCAAAAAATGCAAAAAAATCAGTGCAAAAAAGATCAGAAAATGCAGCAACTGATGCTACACCTTCAATGAAAATATGATAGTTATGATACTGTTCTGAAACATTTATTTAGGTAGGTTAAAGTGAGAAGTTTCAGACTCGGAGCACAGCAACTTCATATGTAGATGCTTTTCTGAAAAAAAGTTTGATAGCTTGTCCTTTCTTTGAATTTCATTTAAAAATTTAAAAAATTTGCAAGACTAATAGACCTTAAAATTTCAGGTGTTACGGGAGATGGGTTTTTTTTTGCTTTGTTTTAAACAGACACTCATAAGAGACTATGAGCAATTAATACCATTAATCAAAATACTGATTTTATCTCACATGCAAAGCTAAAAATAACAGGCAATTAAGCAGTCAGATATTCTTAAGATAATCTTAATGTCTTTTTCACTTGTGATAGCTATTGTTAATAACAGCCAGAGAATTCCAACTTTAATTAGGCTAATTCCACTGCAAATAGATAGAAGCCTTTTTTAAAATTATCCACAAAAACAGTTTTACTTGAATTATATTAATTTTTTCCTGAAAGATAGTGAAGCTGAAGTACCTCCTACTTTGTCAACTAATACATCCTTATGATTTAAGTATCCAGGACTGTTACTACCCTATATCTGTAATCAATTGATAAAAAATATTTTATCACAGCCCACATTTTATTCAAGCTAGTAATATGTGCCAGTTCATAAGAATAAGAACTTTCATTTTACAGTTTGTGTGGTTAACTGAACGGATTTTCAAGAAATTCATTTTGTTTCCATGGAGGTCATGAAAATTACTGGAGTTACTTAATCCATTGCATCAGTATGATATGACTTTGAACACTTTGATTACTAAGAACTACAAATATACTTAAAAAAAAAAAAGTAAGATTATAGAAAATGTGACAGAATTAACACCAAAAAAAAGTCTACACATGAAAAGCAAAGGAAGGGGGCAAAGCCCAAGTCTCTTGGATGTCACAATGCATCCAACACTTCAGATGAACCATTCTAATTAGCTCAGAAATCTGATAGTATATTTAAGAGAGTGAAACAAAAATTGAAACAGACAGAAGAACTGATTTTGTAAAACTGCACTGTCTATATTAAATCAAGGTCATTCAAGACAGTACTAGGAAGCAAAATAATAGAAAAGCAGTATCCTGCATCTGTCTGTTGTGCTCCCTAACCTGCTAAGCAAAAAGTCAGTGTAATTCACAAATTCTTATAATGAGCATGTGTTATTACACAGCTAAAGCAGTCTCAGTGCTATCTGGCACTAAACAGACCTTTGCTTCTCCCTTCTTCCCTAACATGCTCCTATCCTCACATAAGCATTTATATTCTTCTCTGATCCTCAAGATCAGTGCAGAAAGTTAAATAATTCAGTTTATTATGGACATAATTTCCAGCCAGTTTAACTGTGCCCAAGGAAAGCCAATGCAGACCAAAAAGAGAAGACTGGAATGCATGTTTTGGGTTGGAAAAGAAAAAGCAAAGCCACCTCCTTCGACAGCAAAAAGTCATGCTTCAGCTGTGTCATCTAAGCACACAGCAAGCAAACCCTTTTCTGACCACCTAAACCTAATCTGGAAATACTCAAACATGTAGCTCTACTGTGAAGTTTAAGGAATAGAGAAATGAAGCTAGAAGAGGCAGGGTACGCTGACCTCTTGAAAGAACAAATGGGATCTGGAAGATTCTACAGCACGTAAGAATCCAGTTCACACTGTTCCAAGCCCTCACAGGGAATCAAATACATTAATGAGTAAAATATATGCAGCAACGTACTACTGCCCAACTACACTATACAGCTACTTGTAGATAGATGCTCAGCTGCTCATTACTGACACTTTCTCTCAAGGTTACTATATTCCAAAATATGCCAAAAGTGGGTAGGTGCAATTAGCCAAAAATCCACTAGTTAAATAAGCAAATCACCTCATGTTATCAAAGCCTCTAGAAAGCACTTATGCAAACAGATCCACTCATATAGTTGATACTAAATGCCGCCACAAACTTCCAGTAGGTTAAGCAACTAGGGAAAAACAGTAGGGAATAAACTCTACCACTAGCAAGTCACACACAAACTGCATATCTGAGTAAAGCTTAACTACGTTCATTTGGACTTCTATACTACTGTAACTACATTAAAAAATAATCCTTAAATTAAATAGTTTTATAACTCTAAGCCAGAACAAAGTGCCCACTACAGAATGAGTCAAACTGCAACCAAAAACTAATATTGCAACAAGTCATGCTAAAACATAAAGATGAATTTGTCCCGGTAAATAATTAAAATAAATATTCAAATACAAAAAAAAAAGGATCAAAAGATTAAAAGAAATGTATAGTCCACTGTTTCCTATTAATCAATTCTCTCAATTACACAAGTTCTGCCAACTTATTTGCCCTTCTTCATGCTCCCTTGTTCGCTAACCCCTCACAAACTAAGCATGAGATGTCCTCTTAACACCACCTACATTTTCCTTATTTCTGTTTGGAATGCCTCCAATTATCTTGCTTTATGAACCAACCCTAGACAGAACAGTATATCATGGCAAACACTGCTAGCTGACAAACAGTTCAAACAATTCAGTGCTAGTTATTTTCACATGGATTCTCCTACTTGTTTAAAATGAATAAAAGAATGTAAAATAGTAAGATTCATTTATCCAATTAGGCCTGAAAAACTATATTATATATTAATAAAGACAATTGCTCAGACATTGTGAATAATTCATTTTTTCTTAAGTCAGACATACATAAAAACAAATTAACAATTTAAAAGTATAATCTGCCCAAGTGCTTCAAAAGCTTGCTTTTTAAAGCACTAAAATTCAGGTCTATAGTCTTATCATCTTTGCTTCCATGTAATTTACCTGAAGGAACTTTGAGTCTTTTTCAAAAACTACAACTCAAAAATATTTAACTGCTTTCCCACTGCAGTCAAAACCAGTCCTGCCTCACAGCACAGAAGCACCAAGTCCTCTGTGGGTGGGCTCAACACAGGTTTCTGCTTACTCCTGGACCTTTTCCATGGTGCAAAGCAGGAATCATCAATTTGTAAAACCAAATTCAAATACTGTCTATCTTATTCATTATGGTCCTCCCTCTCTTCAGCCACCCTGCAGCACTTACAACAGATTGGCACAGCAATAGGGGGAGAGCGGGGCAACGTGTTCCTAGAAATTGACAAAGTGAACAGTGGTTCTCTCAACGCAAGCTGAGATAATGCTGAACAACTTCTATGCCATGTTATAGTTATAAATATATATGTACATATGTATATACATGTGTACGTATAATAAGTGTTCAATAATACATGAAAGCAAAGAGCGCAGCAAAGAGAACTGACAGAGAAGTAAAAACATTCAGGTCGCCGAGTGGCTCGTGTGTACTGCAGCTTTTTCACAGGAATGCAGATGATGTTTTCTGGACTTACGTAGAAGACTTTTCAGTACTTTCAAGTCTTGAATTTAACAGTTTTGTGTAAGATTTCTTCATTTTTTGCTCACCCAAATCACACAGATAACAATATTCCATCTAATTATCAAAGAATATTTCATAGAATAGTGCTCATGTTTATGATAACTTGAGTCAACTTTCCCGATGCCACAAGTATTACTATAAAATTATGGAAATATTAAGAAACAGCACAGAAATCTGCCTTTGTATGTGAAAACTACATTACTGGTAATTTGCATAAAGGAGAAAAAATTTAATGTAATTAAATGGAACTTTTGGTATGGAATTTTCGTTTGACAGGAAAGTGATTTATATTATTTTGAATAGTTTTTTATACAAATTTTAAAAGGATTCTAAAAAAACATTCATTTTCTTAATACTTTTACAACTTGCAGGAAAACGTTAAAATATCAATTATGCTTCATGTCCCTGCTTTTATGCAAATTCTTTTTGTGTTTCATAAATCATTTCAAAAAAATATGTAAATAAAAACATTTTAACACAATATTGTGCACAACCTTGTATTTATTTAAACAAAGAAAAGCAGGAAAACAGAAGAAATTTATTACAAAGTTTAATGCCAAAATTAAAAGAAAAGTTGAAGAGCATACTACAATTGCAAGTAAAATCTTTGCATCTCTCTTAAACTGAACAAATCCCTCATATTCCTGAACCTCAGTCCTGGGAAGTCTTCCAGAATTTCTTTCCCTGTAAATCAGAAGGTGGAGAAACTTGAAGGACCTGGGAGAAGTAGACGCATCCAGTTAATCCAGTTATAGCTCTTTGTTCTACTTTATGAAAACAATTCGTCATCCTTCGGTGTCAGTCAGTCTCTTCTAAACAACTACAAATATGTTACATTTTTTCCACTTTCTCTCCTCAAAACCTCAGTGTACAAGTCCTATTCATAATTCTCCAAGGACTAGTGAACTGGTGGAACCGAATAATAGAGGTCTAGATATTTATGACAGCAGGATAAATTATCTCCAATTAATTTATATACTGTAGCAATCAAGGCTTCAGCTTGGTCTTGTAAAGGAAATAATGCATGCTAAACAAAATTTTACCTTATAACCCTGCAAGTATGAAGAAAAGCATTCTCTAAAGTCAGTGGATTAATACTCTTTGCTCTCTGGCTTGCTGTCTCATCATTCAGAAATTCAGTTTTATGTACATTCTAAACAGACCTATTTACCACACAAAACTTACAACTCTTTTGAAAAAAAAAAATCTCTGCTTAACCGAAAATTTTTCATATTTTTTAAGTGAACACTGAGGAATCACCTCAGATATGGCCATGATAAAATGCTTGGAAACTTTATTCCAATTATACAATGAAAACAGTAACTTTGGATACAGTATTCAAACTGGGCGAAAAAAACCCGCAAAATTAATAGTTTTAAGTACAATTATTCACTGTTGAAAAGGAGGAAAAGAAGGCAAAAATGAGATTGCATACCAGTTATAGGGCAGGAAGATTTCCTGTAACATATGAGAGGGAATGGAAAAAACGGTAAGCAAGGAAGATATAGACAGATGAAAGCTTTTTCAGGACCACAGAACCTTTCTTTACTCATAGTAAAAGAAGTCTAGGAATAAATCCTATCCCATTTCCACTAGGATTTGGGCCTAGATTAATTATCCCATAAAGTCATAGCAGTATCAATTCAAAAAACACTAGGTAACAGAAGTTTCATTTAATGCCTTCTACAAAAGGATTTAAGACGGCAAGAAAAAATACTTAAAAGGGTAAGATGTCTCTTTTCAAAGTTTTCAGTTCATGAGTTCCTGTAAACATCATCAACTTCTCAGGCTCCTCTATTTCAAGAAGATTGCGGACAATATCTCAATCGCCATTCCAGTCTTCAGCAGCCTCATTTTTCTTGACATTTTTTAGCCAACATAAAATGACCAAGTTCTACAATAGCGTTCATTTTCTGCCCTTGACTTCCTACTAACTCCTAATTTTCCCTTGATCCAATACTCCTAGGCGTCCTAAAATTATTTCAGACAGCTATTCCACTGCATTGTTGCTATTCCAGCAACAATCTGACATGCATCCTTATCACGGTGGTACTTCTCTGAAACTTTCATCTCTCTGGATGGTGAATAAATCCGGGTCCTCTCTGGGGTTTTAGATATATACACAAGCCCAGTGAACAACGATGTACTGGAACATCAGATAAAGTGAAGCGTAGGTGAGCAAGAGAGCACAAGTAATTGTACAACACAACCTGACACTAGGAAACAATGTAGCTCTACAGGAACTCAGGGCAAAAGGAAGGTGTACAAAGAGCACAGCTGTGGCTACTTGCAATAGGACTTGCAATCCAGTGCAAAATTTCCTTGTCCACATTAAGTCTACAAACAGTGAGCAGTCACATGGTATATCTTATCTCATTAACAAAAACATCTCTGGTGCATCCACAGGGATGAGATTCATTTTGACACAAACTAATATGCTACAAACACACAGGGCTTTCAGGAAAACTGCCCTGACAGTAATTAATGTTTGTTCTGACAGCACATGTTACAGCCCTGCTAAGTCATGCAGGAGGTTAGAAGTAAGCCCAGAATAGTTTCCCCACACCTCTAATGTTTGGACTTCTAAAGAGGCTATTACAATATGACAAAATAAGATTAAATACCTCTAGCATTTTCATGAGGAGGAAAAATTTTTTTAAGAAGTTGAGAATAACACACACAATCATCCGTTATAAGAAAGCTAAGGTTTAAAATCCTCCTCCTAATTTAGACCAGAAATTCAAAACTGAAACTACTGTATTCCAGCAGGGGCCAGTATCTACCCCTTCTGAAATTTTCTTTAATTATGGTTTTTCCTCTCTTGGCTTGGTTTGACAATTAAGTTTTATCTTGTTGAAAATGTTACACATTCTGCTTTTATTGCAGAGTGGGAACTAATGAGATACTACCAGATTACACTTTCATCATACTTATACTGATGGAAAGTTTGAAACAATGTCCTGAACATTTAACATACTCAATTCCTACATTCAATTCCTCAATATATTCTACATGTGTTAATCTGTGTGCTAAAATTAGGTTCCTCAATCCATACTAAACCATCAAAACATGTATGACTTCAGCCCTTACATACAGATCAAAAACCTCCTTTATGGCATTCAGATTTGAACGAGAAGTAAATTAGCATTTTCATCCATGTCATCTGCATCTTCAGAAGTTCTTTAAACTTTTCCAAACAGTTTGCAGAGGTCTTTAGCAGAGCAAAAAAACTCCCATCACTAGAATAACTATGTCATGCACTTGTTATGCAAGATTAAGTATTAAGGGCTCTCTCCATTGTTGTAAAGCTAAAATAAACATGGCTTTCCTCCCACCAAAATATTTGACAAAACTGCAAATGTGTTTAAACATTACCAGGATGTAGCATCAGATGACTTAATCAGCACAGATTTATTATTAATGGCATTCTTAAGCATAAGAATTTATTATTAATACCTAATAATTCTTTAGGACTTTTTTTATTACAGAAAGAACCTAAAATAAAAGTATTATAACTTTCAACTATATAAATTAAGATCCCAGTGACTTAGAACTGCAGCAAAAAAGGTTTCTTTTAAACTAAGTACAAAAATCAATAGTGAAAAGATAGCAATAAATAAAGCTGTTTAATGTTCAAACCAATATTCATATAAAACCAAGAAATGAGATCCAAGTAAAAATCTAAAGTAAATACAGAATATTGCTGAAGTAAATATTAAATACGCTAGCAGTTTAAACATTTTTGAAAGGAAAATTCTGCAATTCTGCATTTATTTCTATATGAATTACTAAAGCCCAATTCACAGTGTAAGTTTTGAATCCTATCATTTTATTCCAGGATTTTTGACATACTTTGTAAATGCAATATTACCATTTCATTTATTCATTCTAACCTGAGCGCATCTCTCAGTGTAACTTGAATATATTAGAAAGATTCAAATCAAAAAGCTATTTAAAGAAAAATCTTTGAAAGTTTTTATATGTCCCTGGGGGAAATAACTGCTGTTAGCACTTAGCCATGACCACCACTACATTAAAAAAAAAACCAAAAAACCTTCATTTTGCTGTTTTTCTTATGATATATAGATATTAGTTTTTCGATGAGCTTTCAGAATACAGTTTTCTGAGCTTCATATATTTCCCCAACTATCTTTTATGGTTGAAAGTTTTCAACTCTTGTCTTTCTTCACCGAACACTTACTGGAACAGCTTCGCTCTCCAATATGAAAATCCAACAAAGTGGCAAATACATTAACAATCACCAGGGTCTCCAAATGTAAGTTGGTGGTAAAGGCAAACTTATTTACCATATTAATTAAATGGCCTATTTAACACGGAATATCAATTCTCTAATCACATCTCATTTGAACTTCTTATTTCAATTAGCAACCCTAAAGTCTACTAGAGATCCTACTGTTCTAGGATCATTAAGAACATTTTCATTATCTGTCAAATGAGGAAGTAAAAGGCAGAAACTGCAAATACTCTCAGGAGTAGGCCTCTACCCTACTTAAGAGATGATTAGGGAGAAAACAGCAGTAGTTCTCATTAGTTGCTTAGCAATGAAATGTCCCCCTATGAAACAAGAAATGAACAAAGCAACAGAGGTGTTGCCATGCAAATGAGTAAATGGATAGTATATCATCCACTCAAGGATAATCTGTCCTTCATTAAAACTAATCAATCTGGATTAATACACCAATGGATATCTTGCACAAGGTAGGAAAAATCCACCGTATGCAGCCCCACTGAAGTAGCCAGACAATGCATTGCTCAAGTTTACATGTACAACACTTAAATGTTCACTGTATGTGTGTATGACAAACACAAGTACAAGGAAAACTGTTTTAATTCAAGACAGATTATTGCTATCATTTTTACTGTTAAACCTTACCTTTCATATCCATAGTTATACCCAAGTTATTAATGAATTATTGTTAACATTCTTTTAACGCTTATAACAATTTAAATACAAATCTGTAAATTTAAGATTTATCCCACATTTAAGTTATGTTTTCAAAAGTATAATCACACATAAAGCCATAAACTCAACACAAAACAGAGCTGTTGACACTACCATCGTTACTAATGTTGTAAGTCTCCGAAGAGCAGAGTTCTTATACAGAGAAATTTGATTACTGTTGTCTTAATTTTTAGACCCTAATTCCAGGATGCCATTATTTTAGTCATAGATGCAGTTTAATAGGTTCCCTTTATTTTAATTTCCCCATAACTCATGTAAAAATATCCATGTTTCATGGGTTACTTTTTCTGTTTCGGCGGTTTTTTTCCTGTGGGGCAGACATTGTTGGGTTTTTCATTTTGCTTTCTTGTTTTGCTGCTGTTGTCCAGTTCATATGTACAATTTAAAGTTCTCACAAAAAACATTAATTAAAAGAGAAAGGGAAAATAAAACAGTGAACACTTCTTAAGTAGAAATCAAGACGATTCCTGAACTTCACTGACTACTTAAAATCTGGTTGCTTCTCGGTATATATTTAAAGCAATACAGATTTATAATTACAAACACTTATGATAAAATTAATTTATCAAATTATGCTTCGATTAGCTCATCCAAACTGTCAGTCAGATTAAAATGAAAATGATGTTTCAAAACCAATACTAACTCATAATTCAGTATTAAGACAAATCTTACCTATATATTCACAAACGAAGACTACAAAAAAAGGAGTAACAAGATCATTTATGCCCTGAACATATCCACTGGCTGGATGACGTATCGCCCAGATAAACAAAATTCTTTCAAAGATCTGAAAAAGAGGTAAAGAAACCATCAAGTAATTTAACAAGTAATGAGCACATTTTAAGCAAGACACTTATAAATCACCATATCATAGAATATTCTGAGTTGGAAGGGACCCATCAGGATCACTGAATCCAACTCCTGGCCTGGTGCAGGACACCCCAGGAATCACACCATGTGCCTGAGAGCATTGTCCAAACACTTCTAGAACTCTCTCAGGCTTGGTGCTGTGACCACTTCCCTGGGGAGCCTGTTCCAGTGTTCAACCACTCTCACAGTGAAAAACCTTCTCCTGATATCCAACCTAAACCTCCCCAGCTCAGCTTTGTGCCATTTCTTTGAGTCCTGTCACTGGTCATAGAGAGTGAAGAGGTCAGTAGAGGAGATGGTACCTGCCCATCTGCTTCCCCTCATGAGGATGCTGAAGACCTCCTTGCAGATAAATTTAATATCGTGAAATTAAGTAGTATAAAAAATATGCCTACGCAAGCATAAATGAACACTGGTATTCATAACTAACTCCCAATGCTACATAAGCTTCTCAGTTCTTCAAGAGGAAGCATTTTCAGGGTATTAGCACATGTTAAAACCAACCTAGTATATAATTCAGTTACAGTAGTTAGTACAAAGTAGCACTTATTCACTGGAGCTTTTCCAATAATATAAAATTCCTCTTTTCTCAAGGGAAAGAAATGTTACATGATCTTCCCATCACTTTTCATCTCTTTGAAAGAAGTATTCTATTAATGCAGTATTCTATTTATTCCTAAGTAACAGAAGGAAGGACTTGATTTACTTTAGATTTTTTAATAAGATGCCCATAAAAAGAGATTCCACAACAGTTATGCCTGCCTAATACTGCAGTGTGGAAGTCTGTAATACTGGTTAATAAAAAATCTGAAACAATCAGGAAATGTAGAAATAAGGCAACTGTCTGCCATATCACAGAACCTCACCCTCTCAACTCTGTAAACTGAAGCTTGCTTAGGATCTGCAAAAGCTCGTGAGGCCACACCATATCTCAGCGTGAGAAGAGTAGAGAGCAGGGAAATCACAGAACTTTTCTCTGACTCCATTTAGGTCTGTGATAGGCTGTATATCCTCACAATTATTTGCTTCTGAAGATATTACGTCCCTTTGAAAGGCTGCAAATAAGTACCAGAGTGAATGCTGCTACAAGTTTTGTCCTAACTACAGGCATTCAATCAGGGATATATAATCTTCCGAAACAAAAGAATGTACGCCCATTCATGAGAGCACAAACTACACTGATCTTCAGATCAGGCCTCAACACTAATAAAAAAGACGACATTTTGGAAGGATCCAAAGGATCCTTTGGTAGGATAGAAAGGATCCAAAGGATTCCGTGGTTTGCTGCAACTCCGGAAATCAATGAATGCTCAGGCTTCAAGAAAGCTGGTAAAACACCTGCCCTGAAAGGATGCAATAGGTGGAGGGAGTTTATTTGTGAAGTCAGGATTATTTATATTCAATCTTACTTTAAGTTTTTTTTAGATTAAGAAGTTGACCATCTCAATTCAATTTTAAATAAAATCTTATTATTTAGTTTAAAAGTCCTCTTGCAGTCATTTTTAAGTAAGGAAAGGTCTCAGCATAAAGGACTCACATCCTGGTGCTTGAAAGTCCCATCACAGGCTTCCACATAAGTTACCTGAAGCTGAAACATATTTGCACCTTTTGCTTTGAAAACAAGTCCCAGATATCAACATCTATCCTTCTCCTACAGGCTTTCTTTTGAGAGTCAACTGACCTCCATGTTTTATGTTTCCTTGGCTGAAAATTCACACAACAGGGGAGACAGTCAACAACAGTAAGTACAAAAAATTTTGGTGGGCACTGAAGAACAAACATTAAGGCAGCTCACGTCTGATCCATTATAACTACAACTGAGATTCAGCTTTTGCTCAGTGTGATTTCAGAGATTAGGCGAAAAGGAAAGTATTCATTAGCAAATTCTCCATAGAAGCCTCTTGTTTCCATTAGCCAAGATGCTTATTCCTTTAGCTACAAATTCTTGGTGCTAGTCCTGTCACCTCATGCTTTTTAACATGCACTGCATATTAAACTGAAAAAATACCAACCTCTGCCCTTTAAGTAATAGCCAGTGGTGTTCCACTGTCTATCAATAACTGTATAAAGATTTTACACTCAGCCATTTACAACATGCTTTTATATTTTATATAATTATACCCTGATGAAATTACAGTTGTTTATGTAATACTTTTAGTATTACTGGAAAATTGCCAATCTAGCAAGGTTAGCTCACAGCCACTCTGCCTGCTTCTGTCCATTGCCACTTCTACTTTCAGCAACAATAGTTTCTCAGTATTATCAGAGTTATCGTCCTGTGTTTCACTTCTGAAAAAGGATATGTTTAACATACCGCAAATACAAATAACTTTCTCAAAAAACAAATATCAGATAGAGCTGACTCGAGAAACCTATTAAAGTAGCAATTGCAGAATGTAGAACAGGGTTATGCACTAGGCTAAATAAAAAACTCATGGTGTGATGGGGTTGCAAAATACTCAAAGTCAACAACCAACCAAACAAAAAACCACGGCAATTCAGTAAGAACAATCAATCAAAATACCCACTGCAAAACCTATAAACATAGTGTTTTTTCATGAAGGCATGTGTGAAGTCAAATAATCCAAAAATTTGTACCAGCAACTTTTCATTTCCTCAGAATCCGATAGGACACACAGTTTGCATTGCAAACTGAGACGCCTATGGATTTTAAAACATTTATAAAATCCAGGTATAAAAACTAAGAGGGGGTTGGTGTTTTTGTCTGTTGAGGTGGGAGAGGGGGTGTTATATTTTTTAGCAGGAAGCACCACTTACTGATGGCACATCAGCTTTAATATCCCCAAATGCATCTAATCAGAAATTCAAATACACACTGAAATAGCATTTTCAATTTCCTACCCATTTTCATAAAGTTTCATTTACTGTTCCAAATTGAAAAAAATGAGCGCTGAAAACCTGAACAGCAGACTGATTTAAGTTTCCATACAGCACTCATGACTGTGTTCAAATAGGACTCATTAAAAAGGTCACTTTCCCAAAAGGATCCCTTCTTGATTTCCAAATCAGCAACAAAAAGTGGAATTATTTTTCTACTGTGAACCACTACATCTCATGAGATGTCATTACCAATCTATTATTCTCTTTTGAATTTAACTCTCATTCATAATTAGAGCAAGAATTATATTCATATACATAAAGAGAAGACTCCATCAGCTTAAATGAAGGTTTTGAATTTCTTGTGGGTTTTGCCACCTCAGAGGAAGTCTGAAACCCCCAAAGCCTTAATCCAAAAGCTTTTGAAAATTTGCTTTCTATTTTCTAAGTAGGGGAGGGAAAGAAAAAAAACAGAGGGGAGGACAAAATTATAAACTATTTTAAATTGTGCAGTTTTCTTGAAATTGTTATGTATAATATGCAAGCATAGATGACAAATACACAGCCATGTGCTTTCCATTTCAACAAAATTCAGTTAAAGCAAGAAAAGGTAATATATTAGACCAGTCCATGTTAGCTAATCAAATTTATTAAAACTAAATTTACAATCACTGGTCTTTAAAGCTACTTGATTGCACTATATGAAAGACCACCTCCAACTCCTCTGTTCTCCTCTTTCAAGGCCACTATTAAGTCATTTTTAGTCAAGTCCTCGCTCCAGCATTACTTTCCCCTCACTCAGGGTCTATATAACTCCTATAAAAAATAAAATCAGTTTAAAGTGTTTAAAAGGAACATATAATAACTAGTTATTTTCACACATCAGATTCAAAACATTNAAATAAAATCAGTTTAAAGTGTTTTTCTAAAACTTTCATCTTTTTCTAAACTTTCATCTTTTTCTAAACTGCAAAATTTTATTATAGAAACCAAACTCCGAGTTCAGGTAAGAAATTAAAACAGCCTTATTAACTCTACTTAAAAGTTCTTTGGCAACAGAGACTCTGATATCACCAAGAACAGCAAAAATTTCAAAATGCTGCTATTCCAAGATTTAAGTCAGGAGACTGTGAGGTTTATAGATGTGCTGTCTTTCTGAAGCTTCAACTAGTGCTTTTGTCCAGTTCTGTCAACTACAGCCTCTTCACCGCATTCTAGGTGAGATTCTTCCCAGAAGTGGTATCATTATTCTAAATCTTGGTGGCATCAGAAGTTTGTACAAAACTCACCATAATACCCACAACAACAGTTTTGCACACAGGGTCATCCTTTGAAACCTGTCTTTGACCCTTATTCCAATTCCCTTCTCCTCTTCATAGCCCTTGCCATCTCACCTTAAAAGGGAGAGTGACTGTTGCTCACCAGAGACCAGCACCATCTTCTCTCTCTCTAGAAGGGAGTCAGCTCTGGGAACAACACACCCTATCTGCATGAGCCCTTGGGAGTAGGGAAGGATCCCTGCGGGGCTGAGGGATTCACTGGTGCTATGGGAGGTCTCCAGAAACATAGAAAGCAAGAGAAAGAAACAAGGGAGAAATTGAGTGCCATGACCCTTTCAGCATCTTTTGTACAATGGCATCAAGCAAGCTGGGTTTGGTTAAGATCAGAGAGAGAGTGAAAGACAGATGTAAGCCCACCCTCCCAGTAGCCCACAGATCTAATGAATTTCTTTAATAGTTTATTTCTTACTGGTATTGTTTCCTTCTTGTCCCTTGATTTTACTTACACTACTCCTCGATTCATTCCTAGAACAGCCCAGGTAAAACCCCACTGCATAGAAAGCAGGTAGAAAGCTCTGTATTTATAGTATTTTTTTTTAAATGCTGTACTAGGCTATTTCTTCAAACCAATTTCTCCAATGTGTGGAAGAGCACTGCCATTAAACAAATAATTGGAACAGTAGAAAACCAAATGAAAGCTAGTTCTGCATTTAAGTTCTCATTATGAACTATCAGATGATGTTCTGTTTGGATCTGTAATGCTACAAACAAAATCACATGGAAGTACATTTGAAGGTCTAACTAGAACCATTAGAAAGAAGAATAAATTGAAGAACTAAACAAAATAATTGAAAGAGAATAATCCACACCATCTATGCTATTTATGGCCTATATACTTTAAAATGAAAAGTCCGCATGAGATTTGATTACCCAACAATATAGACAAATTTGATTAATATATTTACCATTAATCACATATTTAATCATATTATTATATATTTACATTAATTATATAATTACAACAGCAGTAAAACAATTTAAATAGTATACTCAACATACAAAACTTACAAGGAAGCAAAATCAGATAAGGCACTCAAACCAGTTGTGCTACAAATTCAAAACAGAGAATTTCCCAAGTGGAACACTCTAAGAACTTCCAGACCTTAAGTGATTTTGACAAATACATGAAACCACAGGACTATGCTCTGGATAACTTAAAAAACACCGAATTAACAAAATATATAAAAAGGTAAAAAAGAGAAAAAAATCCCTCAATGGCACAAGACCACAATAAAAACTGACAGATTCAATACAGGAAATTAATGAGGTGCCTTTGCTATTATTACTCATACTTACACTGCTATTCTTAGCCTCTACTTATATATCCTCGGGTTTTTACTTCTTTAAGTTTTGAAGTCAAAATAGCAAGTGCAACCAAATGAATTATTAATCAAACTGTGATATCAGATTCATTAATAAAATGTTTTCTCAAAAAGAAAATATATCATTCTTACCTCTGTTACTTTGGGCTGAAGTCTTAAAACTTCAGGACTCATGCGTGGGATATCTATGTGGATCTAATTAGACAAAGAAGAATACTGTAAAAGGAACCAACAGCACACTTTCTAAAAAACATAATATTTAAAACAATTCTATTGGCTTACACTACCAGCTGCAATCCCATTGTATCATTATTTCTAGGATACATGAATTTTTAATGTATTTCAAAACATACAGCCAAATCCTACATTAATCTTTCAATGAAGCAAAATTTAAAAACATATATATTTCTATTTACATTCTAAGGTCCTTATATGACATTTTAATTATTTGCAAATTATAATCATATTGGCAATACTCATTACCCCAGCATAATTACGAGTAAATACATACTACTGGTTCTATAAAGTCATACTCAACTGCCACTGTCATATAATCATTTAGATTGGAAAAGACTTGTAAAATCATCAAGTCCAATTGTCCAAAGGTAAAAACAGATTTTAGCACATTTTTTTAATGTATTTGACAATCAAGAAGAGAGCACAAAATACCAGTATTTCTTAAACTTTTATTCCAAACTTCACAAAGGAGTTTTATGAAACAGAGTGTTCAAGTGATGATTTTGGGTTCCATTCACAAGTATCTTATGTTATTAATGCTACATACTTCTTGCTACTAAAGATTAGTCTTGAAGCTGAAAAGAAGATCTTAGCTTCTTCTGTCCCAAGGAAGACTAAAGTATCATTGCTTAGTCTATAGTTAGTGTTACAAACTACTCATTTCAATATAAAACTTGAAGAAAAGTTATCTGCTTATCTGGGTGGGCATGAAAGTTTGACACCTCTATGTTTACTGCACATCATATACTGTTTCAACTTCTCAAGCAGAAGTATGAAGCCAGTAAGAAACAGTCACTGTTGTACTTTCCCTGTCCATCTTCACTCATTTGAAAGAGGGTCTGAGCAGGAGATGAAAGATTTGAAAATACAATTATTCTAAAACAGAAAACCATGGCAACACTCAAGGTGACATTAAAGGAAATCCACTGTTTCGAATTTCAGACCAAAACCACTGCCTATTTTTGCTTCCTAAATTTAGGAAAATTATTAGACAGTTGTCTATCGGGTAAGATTAAAGACACAGAAAAAACAGTAGCAAAGTTCAAAAATAATCTCTAAGTCCTTTAGCAAGTATTCTGTAGATAAAAGTCAATTCAATAGGTGTTCTACCTGTCTGTAGGTATCTTGGTGGTTTTCATCATTTCTAGAATCATAGTATTGTTCAACAAATGCAAAATATTCTTTGCGTTTTCTTTGTAAAGTGCTTTCCCTTCGGTCCACATTTGCAGGAAGATAGCCCTGAAAAAACAGTGAAATGAGAAGGATATTACTCTTTGCATTACAAAAAGCACTGCTGGCATTTGATTACATGTGACAGGAGATCTAATAAACTGATATAGTGCCATGTACTCCTACACAAATCTAAATAATCCTTTACTAAATTATTTTTCTAATCACTCCAACTTGTACAAAAGTTCAGATACAAACACCTTATAAAAACAGAGGCGCTTTTTTTTTTCTTTTTTTTTTTTTTTACAAAATGCAATTTCTCATCAGAAATACTAACATGGTGTTGACTTTCAAGGAGATAAGCTAAAATAAATAAGTTCAGGTTAATTTAACACAATGTGTGTTCCTTAATTTCTATGTGGCCAGTACTGGAGCAATTTTATTAAATTTTTAAACAATGCGTATTAACTCACTTGCCTTCAAGTAGGAATTACATACATTAGCAAGGGAAGCTTAGATTCAATACTAGGAAAAATTTCTGAGTCACCATCCCTGGAGGTATTTAAAAGACATGTAGATGTGGCCCTTAGGGACATGGTTTAGTGGTGGACTTGGCAGTGCTGGGTTTATGATTGGACTAGATGACCTTAAAGATCCTTTCCAACCTATACAATTCTATGATTCTATATTAAAATCACTGAAAATGTTATTCCTCTATACTTTAATTACTTAGTTAATAATGACAACAGAGTAAGGACAAGCCATATTACACTACAGATACCTTAAGAGGTACTTGCTTTGGCAAAATGAATTACTTTAAGATATACTGACTTGTGTCTGATTCCAGGTACTTTAAATCCCACCAGCTTCACTTTTGCCTAAAGACTTTGTCTGACATTTAATACCCTGTCCCAGTGTTTTGTATTAAATATTGAATTCTGCAGCTCATTTATTCTCAACAGTTGTGGTTTCTTCCCTGTAGGATATCTTAGCTGGTTGTATTAGAAACGAATTCATTTGTGAGATCAAATGTGATTATTTGAAGGACAACGACACTTTCTTAGCAAGTCTTTTTGCCACTATTCAATTTCAAAGACTGAACTAATCTTTCAATTCGACACATCGTGTTTCGTGTTCATTTTACAAATTAGGTTTTATTTTTAAAAGTTGGGAAGGCTTGCAGCGTATCAACAGCAAATAAATTGGGGGAGAGTTTAATCCATTTATTCATTAATTTCCTCCAAAGGCTTTTGCAAACATATCTTTAGTTCTGTTATTCAAAAGAGAAGAGAGCCTGTATAGTTCTTCTTGCTGTTTAGGTACAGTGTACCTAACATTTTTGTGACATTTTAAAAGTAAATAATGTAATTTTTTTATATACTGTTATCAGTAGACATGCATAACATCAACAGAGTATTATATTGATTTTCAAATGCTTTCCCTTTGAAAAACTGTCTTCATCAAACACTTGTTAACATTATTAACCTGACTATGTAATAAATATCTCAACTGATCAATTTCCTAAATCTTATTTTTAAAATTCCAATTTACATGTTGGTTTTACAAACAAGACAATCATCATTTGCCTCAGATACTACTAAGTGTACTCCATTCCCTGAAAAAACTTAAGTTTGGGCTTTTTAAGACTTTTGAATCATTTTGAAACAAACATACACTAAAACCGTAACTATACTTTGAATTCAGTACTACTTCTTCAGTTTTCTGGTTGTTTTTTCAGTATTGTGACTCACCTTTAATCAAAATATCACTCGATTTTTAGGAAGACTTATTTCCCCAGGAGCTCCTGGTGTACTGTATAGAATCATAAACTCGTTTGTGTTGGAAGGGTCCTTAAAGATCACCTAGTTCCAATCCCCCTTCCACTAGACCAGGTTTCTCAAAGCTCCATCCAACCTGGCTTTAAACACTTCCAGGGATTACCATTACTCCCCCTTACATGGGACATACATTAACAGTAAGCCACTATTAGGTTACCATCAGAAAAAAGCAGGGTGGAGCTTCTGACCACAAAAACTGAAAGTACTTTTCTAAAGTGAAAAAACTGAAAAACTGAAAGAAAACACTGCCTTACAGTACAGAGAAGTAATGATTAGTAAAGGACTTATCTTTGGGTTTCCAAAACATACTAAATGAGGACTACATAAGAGACAAGAAATCCCGGCAGGACTTTCTTAAGAAAAGCTAAGAATTTTCAAAATATTGCCATTTGGAGGTAGAAAAAAACAAACCAAAAAAAAGCCAGTGTTCCATAGGTCTCCTAATTAAGAAAAAAAAAAATTCCACTTAATTCCCAAAGTATAAAAAAAGTAATCTGAAAGCAGGTTTTTTGCAGCAGTATGGCAAGACAAAGTTAAGAATTGAACTGAAATAGATCCTGGAGTTGTTAAAGCAACAGGACAAGAGAACTCTACACTTAGGCGTTTTTCTAGACCAGGAATACTAAACTAAAATCAACTTCTGGAGTTAAGTTAAAGCTCCTGGAAAGCCCATGCTCTCACTAGAAAGCAAGAGGAGTCAGCTCACTTTATATTTTTATAATTTGCATAATTCCAACTCTCTAAACCTCAGTGTCAGTCTTCTGATTGAGAACTTAAAAAATGCTTATGCTTTAGCTTACTGTGTTTCAAAGTCAAGTTTGAGTTAGCCATAATTTTTCTTACTTTGAGTATTTTAAAACAGACATCCTAAACTTCAAGAGAAAAAAATGCCTTTTTTACTACCAAAATCACAGATAACTTTGGAAACAGAATTAAAATAAATTGTAAGCTCCATGTTTAACTTCAATTACAGCAGGATATTTGAATATCCACCATTAAGCTGCATCTGCATTTAGCATTAGAAGGAACTAAGCTGCAAATTTAGCAGAACTCATCAGCAAGAGAGATTCTTTCAGTCACTGGAAATCAGTGTCAATCTGAGGTAAATACTTTGCATTCCCTATGGAATTATTCTATAAAAAGCAAAGCTATTTAAGTCTACTCTCTGAAAAATTCAATAGTGTTAAACTGGTGTGTGTATAATTCAGAATTTTAAACAGTTCTTAAATGCATGAAGTTTTGTTGAGAAAGTGTCTTTTATAGCCTCTGGAGAGTAGACATCACGAGAGTTCTGCTTCTTTTTAATACAAACATCCTTATAAACCTTTACCCAACCACAGGCAGACAAAGAGCAGCTAAAATGCATAACTGTTTGTCATCACAAGCACTATAACTGAAAAGATCGACATGAAAAATACTTCTATGAAGAATACACTGTATTTTTGCAGAAGAACCTTTTTAAACATAGTGCAAACACCAAGATGAAAAAAATCCTGTTCTGTCACAGATCCCACAGGCTTCTCTCTGATGCCCAACTTAAACACCTCTGTGTGCTCCTCCACGGTTCTTCAGTCAACCTACTCTTAAGCTACAGCCATTGCAAAATGCTCTGGCCACTGGGAAAAGTTCAGAGTGCACAGCCAGCCAAAAATTCACACTACAAAGAAGTTATTGGCTTTTTAATGAGGTTGTCTCTCTGACTGACTCACAAGTCTGACATCAGGAGGGCCAATGACACAACTAAATTGACACAGCGGTTCAGAGTTGTTCATCTTAAAGCATTATAGAAAAATCAGCCAAAAAAACCCTAGATCCTATCACAGCTTTTCTTTACTACAGTGTTAATCCTTTCTTGTAGTTACTTTAATCTGAAGTCAGAATGAAGCCTTTCGTAGGATGCTGATAGTCTTTGCTTCCCCTACCGTGTGTCTATTTTCAAGAAAACTGTTAAGAATGTGAACTCTCCACCATTCCATCAAAACTGGTTGAAGGAGGCCACTGTTATCACAAGCCTTTCTTTCATAGAAAGCCAGGCTGAAAAATAAAGATACACAGCTGACATGATTTACTACTACTTCTCATCCCCCCTCCTTTCAATTTGATAGATTAATCTTGAAATTGAGTAAAAGAACATAACTTCCATTACAATTCAGCACAAGACACGTTTTCAACCACCACTGACGGATTACGACTCATGCAAAATCATTTGCAATGCTTGAAAAAGCTATTACTACTAAACGCAGAGGAAGAATAAAAAAAAAATACAACTTACAGAAAGAAGCTTCCATGCAATTGGACGAACACGTTTGGGAATGCCAGACCAACTCAATTTTCGCAGTTCGTCTATTAAAACACAAGTGCTTTATGAGAAGCAAGGAAACTACTACCAATTTATATACACAGATATATTCAAATTAGCACAAAGGTGCTTACAACAATGATCACATCTTCTTAAAAAATCCAGTGAAAACAGAAATATAGGGCAATCCTAATGAATTAATAAAATACTGGGTAATTGCTATCCATAGGGACACCTATGGTAACAGATACTGAGCGTGGTAAAGTAACTTTCTGGAGTATTTCTCAGCATTACTTTTTGGTATACATGCCTTATATTGTCTCACTTGGCAACTTACTACATAAATGCATTATTCTTCCAAGTATTTTTGAGATACATATGAAAGGAATACAGTGTATCAAAGCAGGTAAAGCAGTTGCAATATTATTAAAGTCTATACAAAATAAGGAGCAGCAGCATACGCTTTCAAAAAACATTAAAAAGTTCACAGTACTTCTGCACACTAAATATGCATGGTTGGAGAAAGCATGAAAGCATGCTTATACACATAACCCCAAGAAATTTCACAGTATCACAATAAATTTCTCCCTTATCCTTCATCTCAAGAAGTTGAGAGGCATTGGAAGAATAAAAATGACCAAAAGGATCAGTAACATTAGAAAAATATGACACTACTAGAGTTCAGTGTGAACCAAAGTCTCAAAGAAACAATGAAAGCAGAACTTGTACAGACTATAAACACATATTAAGAGACAAATTCAAAAAGTTACCGGCTGGCACAACAAATACACTTCATCATGAGTATGTTGTCACTGCAAACACAAGGATTGAATGGGAAAAAAAGCAATAAGCAACTGAAACAAGTTTAATTTATTGTCATACTCCAGTTGTGATGATCATGCACAAGCTGCCCAACAGGACCTCAGACAGCACCTGGTCACATAATTTAACCTTGTTTCCCATTTTTTGATCTTCTTTTTCCAGCACACTTCTACTTCCTTTTCTCTGCCCCCATTTAACAAACCACTCCAAGTATTTCTTCCCTGCATGGTCCCAGTTTTGCTACAGCTATACCCAAATTCAGTATTTCTGAAATGATTACCAGGCACCACTGGTCTTGCAACACTGCACTTCCCTAAGTGGCCCCAGTGCTCCTGTCCATGCAATGGCACTGTTCAGGCATTTCTCACACAGTTCCCCTTTTACTACTTGTGAAATTCAGGAACACCATAGGGTGCTATCCACAACTTGTGTCAGCTTCTCACACTGTGGTTTGTTACCTACAGCAATTTCTCACATCACCTACTGTAGCTCTCCACACCCCAGGGAGTTTGCTCAGCCTCCAAGCAGCTTCAGTATTGGCTTGCAGCCCCTACCACTTCTACAACAAGCTTCAATTCCACCCATGATTTGATGCCAAGTAAATCCCCACAATACCAAGCACTATGTCATAAGTAAAAGTATCACTGATTATATTCTTCTAAAAGCCAAAAAGGCAGGAATTGGTCAGAAAATGTAAAGGCAGAGTAAACATGTAATATAAGCAAGAATATAAAAATGGTATTTTGTATAGTTTATGAACAAAAACAAATTTAAAAAAGAGATGATATCTGCCTTAACTAAACAATCTACAAATTATATATGTATTTCCCTTCCACCCCAGAGCATGATAGTTAGCTCCAGTTAGTTTAATACCAATGAAAGCCTCAAGTCTTCAAAAGCAAAATCTCCAGCTGTGCATCTTCCTGCTCTACTCCTCCTTGTGCAGTATTTATGAACAAATATGTTTTACTGGGTCTAATCTATTTGTGTCCAGGCTGAATGGAATCAGCATCTTGTGCATTAGTTTATTACTTCCCTTCACAATCATTTTGCCCAAGTTTCAAGTTTTGGCTACCTTTACACACAACCATACCATTTATAAACAATGTAACTAATACATGCAGAAAATAGAAAATAAATTGCAATTCAGCAACTACTTTTATTATTTTCTAGTAACACCAGTTGTCCATTCTCAACTCTACACCCACCAAACTCACTCTTATCTTTCACCTTTCCTTTTTTTCCTCCACCTTTAACTCAACTCAACAGGAATCCATGCCCAAACATGGGTACCAACCACTAAAAACAGCCCATGTAAAGAAAAAAAAAAGTACAAAACAAGAAAATATGCAAATTTACTGTCACAATCAGAAATGTGAAGCATGTGATTAAATGAGTGACAATCATCCCAAACCACCCAGTACAAAAATTCCACTTACTTTTAAGTAACCCATTTAAGACCAAAGATAGGAAATACACAAACAAATTGGAACACAGCTTATTTTCCCTCCCCTCCTGATGCTACTCTGCAATAAACATACTTTTCCTTTAATTAGGGATAGCTTGGGCTATCACGTAATTCCAAACAATAACACACATATCCTATGAGACTGGGTTCCAAAGGACTGCTCTTTCTGGAAGGAAATCTCAGCACCAGACATGGAAGTAAAAACCAAGGACAAATCATCTTTTTTTTACAATATAACACTTATTTGAAACAGATCCTCTATTTATCTATAATGTAGGATTTGGGAGTGAATACGTCCCTGCATTCTTCCATGCTGAACACAAATAATTATTTATGTTGCTTTGCCGCTGCCTTATCCTCTCTGGGAGCTCTTTTTATACCTAGATTGTCTGCTGGGCCTACAAAATCTTTGGCAATGTTCCTTCTCCCAATACATTTGAGAAAAACCACTTAAAGCTAGCTTTTTTATGTTTCTAAGTTGTCTCTCAAACTCTCTTTTAGAAATGCTTCCATTCATTTGGTCTGACAGGATTCATGTTCTGCTCTGCTCCCCTTATTTGACACAGAACTTTACCTTTTGGGTTGTATTTAATAGTCTGCTATTGTATTTAATAACCTCCTCTGCTCTGTTGTCATGCCATCCTTCCGAACTTTCTCAAGGCTTTTGTTTCTGGTTTTGCTTTCATAAGTGGTACAGTAATTGCTTTCAGGACAGAAACTGTTAGACAGATGATTGCACATCTGAGAGTTAAGTCAGCTCCATCACAAACCATTAGCCCTGGGTATGTGATAACTCTACTTCTTCACACTGACTGCTGTCCTATATCACAGTCTTCCAAAATTCCAGGATCTCAGACTAATCCAAAAAATCATATAAAATTCTGGCCCTAACTTTTCACTACAGTGAACTCAACTACTGTTTTGCCAGTGACAAAGAGCACACAGTAAAACTCAAAGGGGCTATGCAAGAATTCTTATCAGGTGTAGTAGCAAACCCCAAAAGCACACAGTCTGACCCTCGCATGTCACTATTGCTAAAGCATCAATTAACATTATGCTTTCCTCTGATGGTTCAACATCAAAACAAGAGGAAAGAAAACAAACAACCCTGCCCTTTCCAACAACAATTACAACAACAAGACAAAAGTTGCTCCTACAAGACTTAGTCTAACGTTACTACAGCATAAAATAAAAATGCTTCTGGCGACAAGAGAGAGAAAAAAAATTGAAGTATATACACAAGAGTACCATTTTAGACGTACATAAAAGACTGTCAGTGAAGCTAAATTCTAATACTGCTGTTAAAGTACATTAATTACATATGCATTTTATTAGACATACATAACTAAATTTTACAGCAAGTGTCTCTATTACTGTTTTTAAGATGGGCTTTATTCTTACAAATGTCTCAACAGGTGAGTCCCTAAAAATCAAATAACAACACCTAATTGAAATACTTGCATTCCAGTTCTCAGGTTACCTTGGGATGCTAGAGTCTTAACTTCAAAAAAAAAAAAACAAAAAAAAAAGAGTTGGAATGAAATCATTTTAACATTTTTATCTCAGGATTAAAATACTAAGTTCATAGAATAGTTTGGGTTGGAAGGGACCTTTAAAGGCCATCTAGTTCAACACCCCTGCAATTGGAAGGGACATATTCAACTAGATCAGGTTAGTCTGAGACCCTGACCCAGAATGCTTCCAGGGATGGGACATTCACAACCTCTCTGGGCAACCTGTTCCAGTGTTTCACCATTAAAAATTTCCTCCTTATATCTAGTCTGAAGCCACTTTCTTTCAGATTAAAACCATTACCCCTTGTCATATCAAAACAGACTCTGACAAAAAATCTGCCCCCATCTTTCTTATAAGTTCCCTTTAAGTATTTAAAGGCCACAACAATGTCTCCCCAGCACCTTCTCTTTTCCAGGCTGAACAACCCCAACTCTCTCAGCCTGTCTTCATAGGAAAGATGGTCCACTGACACCTAAAATCACAAGCCAAACAATATTATGATGATAAAAAGCGGTTACCTTTAATGAAAGTCCCCCCAAATTTAGACTGTGGCTATTATACTGTTGAATTTCATTTTCATTAAGACAAACAGGAAAGAATGGAATTAGGGGAAACTGCAAAACAAATCTAAAAGTATCACATTTCTGCTGTGTAGGGTACAAATAGACTCCAATCACACAGTAAGTTTATTAACTTCTATTGCATAGAATGCAGCAGCACAGGTGACAAAGTTTCAAACTTGGAAACTGCTGTTTTGTAAAAACATACTTGACTATATATGTCTACCTCATAGTTAGCAAGACTTTAAATTGAGGTGCCAGAAAAAATCCATCCTCAACCAAGATGGTGAGGATAGCAAGGAAATGTGCTTGTACTTATATTTGAAACTTGATCTGTATTATATAAACAATTAATTATTAAACTATTTGTCATTGGCTGAAATATTACATTCTCTAGTCAAAGCATAACTTCAATGAATTGTCATTAGAGTAACTCCTTCCCCTTGTAGATTTCCCAAGGAATTAAACATCCTAGTTGTGAGCTGCTGAGCATGTTCCCAAGCACAGGCTTTCTACAAAAGAGTTTTAATAGCATCTACAAATCAGACACATATTTTCAATCAAGATAGTACTGCAAAAATATTCTTGTTTCAATTCAATTAATATTTTCTTAAACTTCCAAAACAATTATTTTGAAAATGAGCATCTGTAAATATTCTAATCACAGACACGATCATTTGTTAAAAGTGTGAGCAAAGAACAAGCTGAAATTAGGCGGATCCAAAAACAGCATTCATAAAACCCTCTCTATGAACTCTGTCCCAGACTGAAAGAATACTTTCTGAAGAAACAGTTTAAACCCCAGATGTTACTCTGTCTTTCTGCTGCCTCATGATTTGACATAATTCTGTGACCAATGAGTGTGAAAATATTTATAAAGCCCCACAGATTTTAGATGAAAAGTATCTCAATTTGCTTGCACTAGCCAACCATCTCTTCTGCTTAGAAGACAGCAGTTACTTGTCACAGAAACATTGTTGGGTTAGGATATCTTATTATGAAGGGATAATGTGGTATGAAAATGCTTCAAATTAATATGATTAATTTCATGTCAGAATAAAAATGTTTTATCTGGTTTACTACAATACATTTACATATATATTTCCTCTCTCTGAGGAAAAAAAAGTTTAAAGCAATTGTTCTAACAGAAATCTTAGGACAGTATCCTTTTACTGCATTTAGATTTAAAGACTTCTCATATTCCATAAATATTTCATGGGGCATTTTACAAAGAAAGCATGCCATTAGTTTACCAGTCTTCTTGTACAATTACCTGCTGTAATTGTACAAGCAATTACTGGAGTTATTACCCACTACACCCAAAACACATGAGGGCAAACAACCAAGCATACAAGTATTTTTCTTGGAACTACAAGCCCATCATTCTATCCATTACAAATGAATAAAAAATAAGAAATATTAAAGGAGTTCAAAATTTCTCTGTATGTATTATTCATTTTTGATACAGCTGTTATTTCATTGAAATTACTATAAATGGCTACATGAAGTGATGGCCTGCATGAGCAACTCCATGATAGATATGATAAACTAGATTTACATGTTCTATGTTCCTACAACATAAATTCCTTGGACATTTTAACTATACAAAAGTGGAAAACTATTTCAAAAGCATAGATGCAAAGAACTGCAGCTCCCCCAACAGCATGTCATAATATAGGCAGTACATATAGAAAATAGCTTTAATAGAGGGCTTGTTATTACTATGACAACCACAGCAACTGGTTTTCAAAATGAATAATAGCTCTGTTAGGCACTTCATTAATTTTTTTTTTTTAATCAAACACTGCCCTTAATCTTCTCAGTGGAACAAAGAGTTATTCTGAATGCTGCAGAAACAGGAAATAAAGTCCAATCCACCTTTGTAAATACAGGGTAAGGTATTTTTCAGAACCTTTGCTAGAAAAGAGTAGGAAAGTACATCTTGTCTGCTATTTCACATAAAAAGTCAGAGAAGCAGAAGCAGATGAGGTTGGTGTTAGAAAGTACAAGAAAGCAAGTGATTAGGAAAACTAAGGCTAAAGGAAGATTCTTGAAACTGCTAAGACCTGCAACAAGTGAAGCCAGTGATGGAAATAATGATAAGCAATGGAGAACAGCTGTGGCAGAAGTGGATGTTGTTTTTCATAAGTCTCCCAAAACATTCAATTTCTGTGCATCGTCGACTGTTTTTATTTTTACATTAATGCCATTGAAACAGTCTCTAACTTTTCAAGTAGAACTAAGAGAAAAGCTTTTAAACCCTATTCTGAATGTTTAAAAAAATTGCAGCTCTTACTGATTTAATTATGAGTCTTTACTCCACTGATTGCACTGGAAATATTATTTTAGTTTAGCTTTACATTAGGTTCTATTATATCAAATTCCTGTAAAAGGCTAGCCCTTAAACCTCTAATCCACCTACGTTTTTCTCAGATAACTGCAAACATGCTTTACATCTCCAGAGCAGTTGTTCATTGTGGCTAAAACACGTGAGAGCACACCTAACTAATAATCTGCATCAGGGAGGCAGCGTAGCCCAGACATACACTGTGAAACTTGCTCCACTGTGATGACCCTCCCAGACAACTTTTACGCACATCGTCCAGTTCTGGGCATGCTGCTAATGAAGTAACAATGACTTATGTTCCCATTTTATCAAGAGTGAAAGAGATGCTGGCAAGAAAACCTAAAGGATTAATCATACTTCCTTGAGCCTTTGTAAACTGACTTACAAGTTGTATGTGCCACTCATTACAACATGTACATTGCTAATCTCGATGTTCAAAAGCTTCAGGACCCACAGGATGTTCAGAGTTCTTGTTGGTGACATTCCTGGTAGGTTCCTCCCCTGCCACAAAGTCTGCAAGACATCATGGGAAGAGGCAAAGCTGCTCCCTCAGTCTATGACTTCAACAGAGAACACCGAACCTCTCACCCAAGTCTATTTTACTGGATAACACAGATTTCACAAAGTGTAAATTCAGCTTTCATGACACTATCAGGTAAGGAAGGGAGACAGCACACCAAAACCAAAAAGCCATACAAACACAAAAACTACAAGAACACCTCATCATATAGTACCTCTCTTTCTCCCAGCTCATCCAGACTAAAATATCCCTCTTCACTTAATTGTTCACCACATGGCTCAGATTCTCAGACTGTTTTTGAACACCTGATAACAAATCAGTACAGTGATCTCCTAAAAATTCTGCTAAAACTTTAACTGACATAAAAACACCCTTTTAATTAATCAATCTTGCAATTTGGAGTAAAATGCTGTCTAACCCCATTTTTTTTTTCTATGATCAGTTAGTGATAACTACCAGGGCAATTTAGCATTCATTCCTGTGTGTGCACAGGAATTTGAATGATAATTAAGGGATTTTTTTTAACAGTAACCCCTTCACATAAGCTGAACTTAGGGTTCTCCTGTAATGCTCTACATCCAAATCTACTTGGAAACAGACGTAGTACAGAACTCCACTCTTCCTTAACGGAGACATGAGTAGAAGATGGGAATTTTAAGGACTGTGCTAAGAGTACATTTCTTTTTGAGTGGATCAGTGGTTTCAACCTGGAATGTTCTCTGTGGGCTACCAAAGAGAAACAGCTTACTCTCTAAGCTATTTTGATGCATTTTTATACTAACAAAAATCACATAGATCTTCAATTTATAGGCAAAAAGTCCAGAACTTCAGAACTAGGGCTCATCTGTGTAGTTCACAATGCCTTTTATCCATTTTATTAATCTGAGTCATACTTGAATACCAAAACTCTTGACCAAATAAAAAAGGGGGAAAGCTTTAGGGTACAGGCTCCTTTTTCAGAACTGAAAAAAGGGAAAGATTATCTTGTTTGTTAATAGGAGCTTCAGCTGTTCAGTCTTACTCTTTTTTTTTTCCCCTCAATAAAAACTTAATTCAATGATAGGTGGTGTTTGGAACACAGAACAGTAAGGAGTCTTCGCTCAAGTCAAAATTAACAAATCCTTGTTAAAAGACAACAATATTAATCTACGTTTTTTCTACTTGAAAAAATTTGATTCCAGCTACAGTTCTTCTGGAAGGCCTTTGATACAGACCCCCACAACATCCTTGCCACTAATACCGGAGAGATTAGTTTGAGGGATGGGGTATTAGACAGATATAGGCATTCTGTCAGTTCCTTATCCAAGGAGTTACAGTCAATGGCTCAACTCCAAGTGGAAACCAGTAACGAATGGCATCCCACAAAGGTCCACACTGGGTCCAATACCATTTAGTATCTTCCTTGATGACACTGACAGAGGGATCGAGTGCACACTCAGTAACCTGGCAGATCCCACCAAGATGTGTGATGCAGTGGATTTGCTGGAAGGAGCAGATCCCATCCACAGAGACTTGGACAGGGTTAAGAGGTGGGCCCAGGCAAACCCCAAGGTCAACAAGGGTAAGTGTAAGGTCCTGCACCCGGACTGGGGCAATCACTAGAATCAGCACAGGTCTGGAGCTAGTATGTCAATCAAGGATCTTAAAAAACAAAATAAAGACATCCTGAAGAGACAAACTATGCAAAATCTTCTCAAAATTGTTTCAAGAATCTATTATTATCTAGTTACAATGAAAAATCATAAATTAATACCTTTACATTTAAATATTCCACTAGAACAGTAATCAGAATAAATGCTTACTATTACATGAAAATACAAGTTATGAGACCAAACCACAAAAAACAGGAAGACAAAATACTAATTCTGCAAAAAGTAACTAAAAGAGGAATCACTTATGGACATTTAGCATTCATTTCTTCCAGAAGATTCTGGATTTTTTAAAAAGACGATACAAAGTCTATTGGTAGAGTACCACCCTTTTTTATTAATATTTTTTATTAGCCAAATAGGAAAGCATGTTTTGTAGAAAAAAGCTAACTAGAACAGAATAAGAATCACAGAGGACACCTTTTGGTGATAATAATTTGAAAAGACAGATATGACTAATGGCACGTCACAAGAAGCAGCAGTAGGACACGTTCACTTTATATATCAACAAACTGAAAGGAGAACAAATGCTCATGTGATCAACTACAAGTAACTCACAGCTGCAGGGGGCATTAAAATTCTAAATGACATGGATGTAGCAGGAGCACAGAGATAAATCACTGTGTAGCTCAGTGCAGATAAATTAATGAAGCTGGGAACAAAATTAATCAAGTTCATTTCAATTAATGCATTTTGTAAAGTTATTGAAACTTTTCAATAGCACCAGTTTGGCAAGCAATTTTACAGAACATAACAGACTGCTGTTACAGAACACTAGATTGATGAGCCATAAGTAAAAGAAAAGGTAATTACTATGTTAGATCAGGTTTAATATAAATCTAGAATGGATGTGACCATGAATAGGAAAATCCTACTTTTCAAGTTGCTGCAACAATACATAAGACCACTGTGATGGGAAAAAGAGACATCTAACAAGTTTTCTTTCTGAATTTAATTTCTAGAGAGCCAGTCTTGAATTCTTTTATTACAGCACACAGAGACAACCAGCTATTGTTATGAGAAAATCTGAGATAACAGCATTTTTAACACCCGTAAAATTTGTAATTAAGTTTTGCCACCATCAGATTAATCAAAAGTTCAGCTATTCTTTACATGTTCTGTAAGACTTCACAACATTATCTACTACTTCCATAGCAAAGGACTAGCTAAGAGCCAGCACCCAACTCAGCAGCTTTTAATACCCTCTGAAAAGGTTTTCTTTTTTAAGATTTGGTTAGAAGGAGGAAGAGAAATAGATGAGTTTAAAAAAGTACAATGAAAAGTGCTCCTGAATGTGTACAGCAGCTGGAGTAATAAATTTAAGATGGGAATACTTTATGATTTTCCTGGGTGCTTTTACAGGCCTTCTATTCTTTTTATCAAAATAGTATGCTAAAACATCAATATATCATTTTATTCAATTTGAGATTTGTCATGACTAAGTAGAAAAAAAGTGATCTTAACATGCAAAACAATTTTACATCTTAAGAAATTAGTTGGTTTAACTCTGAAATAATTTAATACATGTGTCATGTTGCATAACAGTAGCATTACAGTGTTATGATGCTTTATTAAATCAAGAGAACACAGTACACCAAGCTTACCATTGGTTATTGTTTGACTCAAATAAACATGTTTCTCACATCCAATTACACACTCATTAGCCACACATGTGTAAAAAAGCAGAAAAATAGTTGATTTGAAGATAAAGAAGGAGTTAAGGAAGTGCTTTAAGCAGCTAATTTTTAAATGGGTATTGAAAACCCAGCATGCATCTGTTGTGCTGAGGTTGCAAGTATGCAATAACTTGTTTGTTGCTTTGTCAAATTTTATCAGCAGTCTGCTTATACTGTGTTTGCATAGTAAACAAGATTACTAAAAAAAAATACATGTTTTATAAATTTAATAGAATTAAACTTTAATTGGAAACCTGATAGACACAGCAGTACTGTTCCTCTAACATGTACAAAGCGGTCTGTTGAAGGAAAGAGAAATTTCTTCTCAGAAACACTCCCCCCATGCTGCTTTGTTAAAGTTCTGTTCCCTCCTCTTAAAGTAAGCAACTGTTTGCAAAAGATTCTGCAAGCCCATCTTCACTCAGTAAAGCAAGGTCCATTATAAGGAAAGACAAGGCCTGAAATTAAGTAAGTCTACATCAGATTGTAAGTCAAGCATAAACACAGGTTGATTGCACAAAACTACTGTGAATTATCCCTGCTGAATAACCTGGCATGCAGTACCAGGAGTGGGAAGCTGTGCAGACACACAGACCCTACAGTCTCCTCTGCAGCCTCCTGAACTCAGCTGCACTATCAACAGTCCCACCCGGCTTCCTGAACTTGCACCCATCACCTCACCATGATCTAATTGGCAGGGGTCAGTCCCCAAGTCCCCCTCCAGCCGAAACTTCTTCTTACAGTAGGCTCCTTCTACCAGCCCACATTTCTTGCAGTAACTAACTATTCATAACATCCAACCTGTGGACCAAACCGAACTCCAAAATCTACAAGTGGTCTCCAATAGCTAAAATAATCTTCACTTCCAAATTTATACACACAATCCATCTTTTTGAGAGTTTTCTTGTGAAAGAACGCACTCCTTCACAACCTCTAGTTGACATACAAAACTAAAATTGCATTTTACACTACCTTTATAGGATAATGATTATTCAAGCATGACTGAAAGGATTTCAAGGTCATTTGTATTACTTTGTATTCACAGTCAATGTTGATTTCTCACATTATGATAAGAAAAAAGTCTTGAGTTGAAAATGTGCACGACACAGCTACAGTTCCACGGATTAACTTACTTTTATTTTGCCTTGAAAGGACTTATTACATAATCTATTCCAGCAATATGCAAAACTGTATCAAGAAAACAAACACAATAGAAATACTTTACTTCTGTTACTTCTACTTCCAAGCAAAACCAAGCCTAATACGTGCAGAAATGAACAGAAATATTTACAAAAATGTCTCCAAGACTTACTAATTCAATTCATCATGACAAACAAAGCCCAACTATTTGTGGCTCTAACACAAAACAGACCCATACATACCACATCACCACACACACACAGAATAAGACAGTTGCAACAGAATAGCCACCTATTCCTACATTACTTACCACAAATTTTAGCTTGGAGCCTATTACCTAGTTTCCACCTTACTACATTTCCAGTATTGTTCTGAAGAAAAATGGAAAAAAAAACCACAAAAGCCACCCCAACAACAAATTAAAAAACCCACCACACAAAACCAGCAACAGTTTACCAGGCTACTGCTGTCATTATAAGTCAAGAATACATTTTAAACGTAATCTTCATTGTAGCACAGAGCTAAACCAAACATCTTCCAAAAATGTATACATGAAAAATGCATATAGTCATGCACATACCAGATTCTGTTGAATTGTGCATATGGCAGTAAGCACATACGTGTTTGCATATGTACATATGTGTACACACAGTTTCCCTAATATATACTAATTATGCAGTCTAAGCACTACCACCCTATATGATTTACTCCTAAGAACCTCATGATCGTCAAAAATTTGAATGTCATCAATAATGAATTTATTTCTTTCACTAAAAAAAAACATGTATTACTTGTAGATTGATAGATTGATAGATAGATAGATAGACAGACAGATAGACAGATATGCAATTGGACATATTCCAGATACAAAAGTCAAAATATTTGCATCAAAAAATCAAAACTGGGTATAAAATTCTATTCACACAACTTCCAACTGTACTCATCAGTTTGCATAGCAATAGAAAGAACAAGCTTCCTATAAACAGATGTAGAAAAGGCATTATTTAGTGTTTAGTACAAGAAATAATATTGAGAGCTTATTAGATATTTTTCACACTTTAATATCAAGGAAACATACCCAAATTTCACTTTCCTACATATATTTCAGTGTGAGATTCATAAAGTTCAATAGCCAAAAAAAAAAAAACCAACCCAGTTTGTTTAAATAGCACTGACTAAGTTCACTACAGGCAGGGTGACTGCACTCCTAATACAAGTGGAAATTTTCTTCCAAAATTATTTCATTTTAATCCATAAATCTGATTTATTGATAAAGTATTCCCAACTAATTAGACAGTAAACTGGATAGGTTTAAACTAAGCTCTGTCTTTCCTCTGATTTTGCAACCTTATGTAACAAAGATTTCTACCATTAAAACATTCTTAAGTTATGGGTTTTCATGTCAGTCAAAATCACAAAGGTCATAACATCTGTTAGATCAAAGGACTAAAAAGTGATTTTTATCATTTTCAAGTTTATGTAAAATATGTTTTAAAACCCTCTTTTATTCGCAATTGCATTTCATAAGAATGTCCTTTAACTCACTGAAGTGCTAAATTTCATCCAGTTATCACAGTTTCCATAGTTGTACTTTCCTAGCATCAATCTGACAATAAGACACAGCACAGAAAAAAAAAAAGCCACAACTCAGACTGTATTATATTGAAGAAGCCTCATGACAACAACCAGGCAAACATGCAATTTCTACCTCTTTCTGTAAGTTTCCTGCACATATCTTCCAGAATGGTCTACCTCAAAGACACTTTCTTTATTCATTATTTTGCCCTAAAGTCCTAATCATCAAGTTCTCCAAACGCAGTTTACTATTTCTACTTCAGATTTTCACTTGGGAAACAAAGCCATTTGATTCTGTGATACCCTCTCAGCACTTGTATTGACTATTCAGCAGCTAAAATCCAGTATTCAAAGCGAACAGTCAAGCTATCTGACAATACATTTGTTCTCTCATTGACTTGTTGTCAGCGTTCACAGATGAGACACAGAACTACTGTATCAGCCTGTGAACATGAAGAAGGCTCACTGAGTAGACAAGCAGTAATACATGCCTCATCGTTTCTCACTCCTATTTATTTCCAAGCATGAAAATAACTCTTATATTCCAAGCTGTTCCATTATCAGGCATTAACAATAAACAAAGTTAATTATACTTTGGGGTTTTTTCTATGGAGATTAGTCTAGCAGGAAGAAATAATGTGAGAAAGAACAAGAAGCCATCAAACACCCTACATATTAGTAGAAAGTATGCAAATCACCCATTAAAAGCACGAGTACTAAAAGCTTTCAATAATATTCTTCCTTTTGTAAGATCAATTCTCACTGTTGAAAGGATTAGAATCTAAGCAAACCATATGGTAGGACAGTAGATCAAACAGGAAAATTCTATAGTTTAAGAATAATTTAAATGTCATTCATAGGTCCTATAAGAAACACTCACCAAGATCTGTATTTGGGCCAGCAAGTAGCTGCTTAAATTTGTCTAATCGAGACGCTTCTCTCTCAGTTAATGCAGGAGTAACTGAGGTGCTGTAGTCTGCCAATCCACTTGTCAAGGAAGGTATAGAAGTTTGTGGAAGTGACTGTGATCTCTGCATGGAAGAATTTTCACTAGCATTATCTGAAGGGAAAAAGAAGCATAGCAGTTAGCCAGTGAGAAGGCTACTCATCAGTTGAACTTAATTTGTAAATTTAAAATAGAATTCTGTTTTTGAAAAATGCAAACTCAAGTATAGCAGAAGTCTGGACTTCAAATTACTTGGATTTAGCAGAAAGAGCATTTCTCTCTGAAGCAGTATTCCACAATACATCAATTAGAGATCATATTAATAGCAAGGCTAATGGATTTCTAAAATCTCTGTGTTACTAAAAGCTGTTTTCATTCTCCTTGCTATTCCTAAAAAAATAAATAAAACAAACATAAATCAACCATTGAGAAACCTTGAAATCATTGCAATTGGTTACTTTAAAGCTTATACACAAACCACAGAACAGATCACATTAGGGTGAATTTCCCAGTCCACCTGCATGAGTTTCTCCAGCTTTTCAATATATTTTATGCAGTACTATTTTAATAACAATTTTTCGCAATAGTAGTATTAATTTTAATTGCATACATCTTGGTGCATTTAACCAATAATATATATTCAATAGTAGGAAGTTCCTTCCAAAATTGGAGACTTTTTAAGGCTGAAAACAAAGTTTAATTATTCTTCCCTCATATGCATTACAATTTAGTAAGGCATGCAGTCTTCCTCTCAAATAAATCACTAGTGATAAACAGTATTTTCCTGCAGTATTAATAAAGGGTAGGTAAGGGTTTCCCGTCTTACAGGGGCAAATATTGTAGCTCTCATCCTTTAACTTCCAACATCTTTTTCACTTTTCAACATACCTAATGAACTCGATGTATGACCTTCACTGACTGATTTAACAAGCCTATTATCACCACATGCAACTGAAGTCAGCTGTGCAAATTCCTCTTGTTTTTCTTCTTGTAGATGTTCTTCCTGAAATTTATGCTGTTCTTGTAGCTTGCTGTGATTCTGAATTACTTTGTGAGCTGTTTCCATGACCACTTCTGTATTTAAGTTTTCAGCAGCTATTGCTAAGAGTTCATCATCATCATCTCCAAGATCCCAAGCATCACTTGTGTTACTTTCAAATTCTTGGAAGGTGCTGACTTTCTTCAATTTCACTGGAGTTATAGGTGGCTTTGAACCTGGTTTTATCAAGCTGTTCAAAACCAAATAAACAATATTTAGAAAACTAGTAAGGAAGCAAAACACTATGGATAGGATCAAACCCCAAAAGTTCATAGCTGACACCACATAGGTAGCAAATATTTATCTCTCTCCACTCATGTCACCACTACATCCACCCAAGGTAACAAACAGCTGAAGAAGTCTGAGAACAAGGGCTGTAAAAACTGACACTTTGTTGCTTTGAATAGAAGCTGAACAAATCTTTCCTTCCTTTTTCTTAACAAAAAAAAACCCCAAACAAAAAAAAAAGACAACCCCCAAAGTCACATGAAAAGATTACTACTAGAATAGGTTCTAAAATAGACAGGGCATATTGCATTGCTCTTGCTTCATACATTTCTGTAGACTTCAGCCCTTTCAATGCAATTGCTGTATAACAGCACAGGAGCTGTAATCAAGTCATGGTGCACTCCTACGTCATCATAAGCAATCACACAACACAATCACTGTCATAAACAAATCAAGTCTCACCTTAAAACTCATTAAATCTATCACTCCTTCCCATTCAGGCATGCCAGCATGGATTTTCTTCAGAACTTTGCTCTTCCCAGAGGAAGGATATTTCTTCTGGTTACTAGTCTGCGTGGACCCTGATCAGCTCCCAACCTTTTGCCCCTCTGTCAGCACGCAGTATGAGATATGAACCAAGTATTCCTTCCTAGCCTGGCACTTGTTCTCACTTAACAGTAATGCAGAGCAATCACCCCTCCCTTCAGAACTGAGCTGAATAAGGTGTAAAGTTGAGAGGGTTTCTTAGTCTGCTCTCAAAAAATAAAGAAGTTACCGCCATTAACTTAATTGTACTTTCACAGAATGGGTAAGGTGGGAAGGGACCACAGTGGCTCATCTGGCCCAACCTCCCTGCTCAGTCACGGTTATCCTGCACAGAATTGCATCAAGATGGTTCTTGAGTTCATTTCTGACCTCACTGTCTTCCCACCCGGGCTAGTTTTTCTTTTTTCTGTTAAGACAAGGCAGGCAGAACTGCAAATCCAAAAAGGTTCTTACCTAGTTCTCATACAATGTCAATTACAACATTTCTGTTATGTCTTACTCGGAGTAACTTCCCTAACAGGTGCTACAACAATTACACTTTTACCTGACTTGTCATCACTGTCTAAAACAGCAAGGTCTTTCTCCAATTCTGTCACTTCAAGCAATAAGCTTCCAGTTTTTATTACTGGGGCTCTATACCTCCATATTTTGAACCAATTAATCTCATTTCTTTTAATTCAGCCCTTAGGACCACACATTTCAACCTCCTCCAAATCTATACCATCTGAAAATTAACTAGAATGTTTACTTCTTGTACTATTTTAAACCAGCCCTTGAAGAAATCTAGTAGAAGCATGACATCCTTCCAACCAAATACTTTTCTTTATAACACTTTTTTTTTCACTTTACCACAATTTCCCATGTATAAGGCATTACAAATAAATAATAACAGTTGGCAACCTATGTTAGCTAAGATCTGAAAGAGCTGATTTGTTCCTGCAAATATGGTAACCATCAGGAAGTCAAAAAGGAGAAGTCAGAACAGGGAAGTCAAGATTATGACAAAAATTGAAAAAGGGAGATTAACAATAATTTTTATAGCCAACAGGAGAAAAAAGAAAAGAGAAGACAGAGGAGACCCAAAATACCTGGAGTATTTAAATATTAGGTTAACTTACGCTCCATGCAATAACGGATCAAAAGGTGGATGCTGAGCTCCATACACATGTTGAATGCTAAAGGAAAAGAAAGAGGGTTATCATAAAAATAATAAATATTTGGAGAGTTTCTGTGTATTAAACAGTCAATAATAAACAAAACTGAAATGTTCCAACAGTTGTCTGTTTCAAATAATTCCACATACCACTAAAAATAATGAAGCTGCAATTGAGGTGCATACTAAGAAGCAATTTAATAAAAATCATAGATTTGCTAAACAAGAACTCTTTGTGAGACCTAAACTAACTTAGGCTATTTTATTTTTCTAACTAGGAATTAAAACAAGAAATAAGTTAACTCTGTAGCAAGAACCTACAAAAATTCTCTTATTTGATTTATCATTTCTTCATTTGTCTCTTGCAAAAATTTAAAAATTCTCAAAGAAATATCGATAAAGATTTAATCTTCTACGTATCCTTGACACCCAAAATCCAACCAGACAATTCTTAACCACTACTAAAGTACAAGGACAACAAAGCTACAGAAAAACGCAGACAGTGACAGGTTAGAGAATAAAAGCCATAGCAATATTAAAAGAATGCTTTGAAACAAATGAGCTTCCAAAGACAGACTTATTCACTAGCCCCTAAAATTACAAAATAGCATGTTATTGTGTGAAAACTAAAACTCTCTACAAACTAAAAATTCATTACCCGCCAGTCATCGGGTATAAAATTATTTTGTAAGTCAAAAAACTCCACAGAAGACACATCAAGATTTACATGGGGCTTCATAATAGAAATTATTACTACAGAACTCTCTAACTAACTGTAAGAGAAATAAATCATATGCAACATTAACATCTACTCAAAACCTGTACTAAAAACCACATAGAAGGATGCAAACATACCCTCCTGACACACCAAAACCAATCTCCAGACCATAAGGATAAGTAAGTCCAACCTTAGTAAACCTGAGATAGAACCAAGCCAAAAAGACTGCAGTCATAACAGATTCCAAGAGAGGCTTAGACTTTCACAAAAGGGGCGGCATTAACACCAGTGAAATTAGACCTAGTGGTGACTGAAAGTGGTAGTTTATAAAAACTCTTAACGATTTTTATGTGATTGCATGGAAATAAAAAAGTCAGTCTCCCACCAGCCTTTCCACAGCCAAGTTTCCTGCTCTACGCTCACGTGATGGTGAGGTGTCACTGTCCATTTCCACACACACAGAATGTGCCTTTTCATTACACCACTTTGTGAATAACCACAGTGGAAATCCACTCAAATGGAAAGCAACAACAATCCTCTCCATGTCATAAAAAAAATAAATAAAAATCACAAGCACATTCTCCACAGTGTCCTTGTTTTTCCGCAAGCCTGCAGTTGCCTGCAAATTAACTGCAACTATTCACAGACCGTCTGCAAGAGAGCAGGGCCAAAAGTGTTCTACCCTCAGGAGGTTCAGCAAAGTTACAAAGAAAACATTTTAGATGAACAACAGTTGGACTGAAAAAGTTAGTTTGTAACTAGAGAAACAAAACCACTCCCAGTTAGTGCTTATGGGTAACTGAAAATGTAAGAATGTAAATGATGAGCAGGACTATGTTGCTGAATTCAGGTAAAGAGTATAAAATACAGAGTTATTGTTCTCTGAGAACCACAAGTACACATCACTCTTACAAAAAGAATATAGAAAACTGTACTGTGAGAACAGTTTAGGAATGAGACCAGAGAACGCTATTGCTAAATAACCATCTGAACATGCATTCCCAGCCTGATGCAACAGTCAAAAGAGTTAGCGTGACTTTGGGGATCTATTCCCTAGAAAATCTGGAATTGGAGAATATTCTTGTAGCTCCTTGCAATAATACAACGAGTGGTCTGCTGTTCACACTTAAGAAAAATAGGTGAGAATTTGACAGTATTTTGAAATATGTAGCAGAAACTACAACATGTCTCTATGCCAAGAAAATGGAGTTTCCTGCAAAGTATTTCAAAAATATCATAACTTGTATCAAGTTTCAAAACATCCTAACTTGGCACTGCTGAGAGCTACAAACACATTCTCCCACTCAAAACTTCCCAGTGAATACATCCCCAAGATCACGTTAACTCCTTTAACTACGATGTCAGGCTGGAAACTCACATTCAGATGATTATTTAACAACCTTTCTGATAGAAGTTATAACCAATGCTTACTGACCACCAGCGATCTCCACCAGACAACTGGAGGTGGCCAGCACTGGAAGGCTCCGAGCACTGAGCTAACAAGAGAACCGGGTCCGAGCAGTGACCGACCGGACACGGTCACTGCAGCAGAGACTCACAGGACCTGCGAGGTCCCATCGGACTGGGCGGCCGAGGGGGCAGGAACGCGGTGTTGGTGTCACAGCGAAGCCGGAGGGGCAGAGCCGCCCCCGCGGCCCGGCCCCGTCCAGGGGCCCGCGACACCGACTTTCCCGCGGCTCTTCTCACCTGCCCGGCACCTTCGCGCCGCTCCGCTTCCAGAACTGCTTCCTGGCCCCGTCGCTCGCCATGGCGGCGTCACCTCATCCCCCTCCGCGCTCGCGGCTCCGGCCCCGGCCCTCTCGGTCAGGCTTCACTCCCCGCCATTCCCTTCCACAGGAAAAGCACTGTGCGCCGCCATCTTGGGACGGGAAAACAACCCCGCGCCTCATTCGCCCCTCGAAGCGGCCCAGAAGTTTGAGCCAACCAGAAGTGAGATTGCTGCCGGGTGGGTCCGGTTGGGCCAATCGCAGCGAGAGGATGCTGGGGGCGGGCGGAGGCGGCCCCGGGAGCTCCCGCTGTGGTGGCGGCCCTGGCCTGGCCCGGCCCGAAGCCTCGTCACGGAGGTTCCCGCGGGTGTTCCCCGGACAAAGCATTCCTATAACTCAGGGATTACTTCGCGGCTCTCCGAGTGTGACTTGTTCAGACTTTAATCCTTTTTGATTGAACCGTACAGAGCAATTCCTCAGACTACTCCTTAGAAGTGCAAAACTCGCCTTGTAAATGGATGGAGACATTAGTTGAAGATCAGCGGGCATCGGTTCATAACAAAATGCATCACATTTTTTCTACTTTATCTTTGTACAGTTATTTCCACTTATTAACCCAGTTAGTGGGGATGGGGGGAGGGAGGGGTCGGGGGGGACTTTAAGCTTCGTTTGTTTTAAAGCTCTCCAATCATTGTACTCACTTCATTTATGGCTTTGAGATGGTACAAGATCGAGGGGGTTTATTTGTACCTGTACATTTCCCAGCAATTCTGATCCAAGGATACCTCACTTCTGCCAAGAATATAAATATGGTTTTATGTTATTCTTCGGAGTATGGCTCCTGAGAAAACAGTGCTGAGTTACAGGATTTTTTTGCTGCATCTCAATGCAATTTAGCATATAATTTAACATATCAGCAATGGTTCGGTGAACATCCTGCCACAATTAAGCCAAAAAATTGGCATGTAGTATAAGACCTGATCTGCAGTGCAACGTTTGTTCTTTAGTATGTATTTCATGTGTAAGTCATTTCTTAAGAATTAAAAAGAAAAAAGTATTCTTCCTGCTTTGGGATTTACTTTAGTAGTTGCCTTCTAAGCACTGACGAAAATGAAATGTTTCACAGATCTTGCTAGATCACCGTCCACAGGTGAAAGGTGTCATTTCAGTGCCATTTATAGATATATATGCTATAGGTAGTATCATCTTCTCCATTTGTGTCCTTTAGGTAGGATTCCTCTTACAGATTCTGGACCTTGAGTATCATCAGCACTAATGGAATACACAAGAAAAATAAATGTAATGTGATCTATGTCTGTTAGCTGAAGTGAAATGAAACCTGCCAAGTCATGACTGGAACTTTGTTTGGTCATAGCTAGATAAATTTAAATTATACTTGTTGCTGTTAGAATATGAAAATGAGGTATTTCACTTGTGACAAAAGTGATCAAAAACAAAAATGATTTATCAAAAAAGTGATGAATCCATAGAACATACCTTCCATCATTAGCATTAATATGGATGTTAAAACTGTGTTTCAGTTATTTTTATTTTCATTGTTGATATTTATCAAAGGGAAACATAGTTAGATTCAGCCTACATAGCCCCAGCCATCTGTCATCCTTATGACAGTTGACCTGAATCCTGAAGTGACACCATTTAATTTTTGTGTCGGACTGGTGCAGCCATGTGGAACTTCTGGTTCATTTTAGCAGTGGGGGTTTTGCTGAGTTTTGTAATCAGGTCAGTACAAGGTTAATTGTATTACAAATATTTCATTATATTAAGTATATGTTACCTTGTGCCTAAGTTTTAATGTGTTGCAGAATTTTGTGCTAGAAACAACTGACCGTTGCATGGATTGTTCCCATGCACAAATCTGACGTGCAAAGGGGGCTACACTTGTATCAAGAACTGCAAGACCCCCTGTTTGCTACTGTGAAGGGCTGCTTCCAGTTTTAGACCTGTGGACTAAAGTCCTACAGAGCCAGCTGCTGTTGACTTTCAAGAAGGCAAGGACACTGTTTTCATTCCTTTTCCATTCATTTTTATATTTTCTCCTTATCCTGAGTTTTATTTCATTCCTGACATAGAAGTGTAGCCAAGGTTCTGGAGATGCAAGGGATTTGGATGGAGAAACATTTCAAGACCTCATCAAGTAAGTTAGATCAGCAATTCTTTATGCCCACCACTCAAGGTGATCTGGCCACAAAGAGTCTGTCCTTGAAGAGGACTTACAAAATTGTACTAATTGAGTATTACAAGAAGGTAAGTTCACAGCTATGGAAGGAGAATTAGGTCTGAGCATGTATTTTAGCAGTGTTCCTGTGTAACTTTTCTTGTTACACGAATGTAACATGGACAGCTGAGGGTGTGCACAGGTTCCGCTGTCAGTCTCTATACGTTTGAAGAGAGCTGCCAGTGTCCAGGTGCTGACATTCAAGGAGTGCAACAACATTGCAGTCACAGCTGGGACTCACCTACTGCAGCTGGTCAGCACAGTCTTCAAAAATATCCAAACATCCAAACCAGCTGTTTCAAATCTGCACAACTGTATTAACTAGGCCTTGCTTCATGGGAACTGCAGTGATATTTCAGGTATCATTTGAATGGGAATTTTTGTTATTCCAGAGCAATAAAAAAAACTTAAAATGTCTTCTATAGTATTTGTTTTGTTTTATGAAAAGTTGTGTGCAAGAATTTATAGTTAGGAAGAGGTCTGTTGCCAGTATGGCCAAATAATGTATTGAGCTGCAGAGTTTGTAGACTTCTTTCTTTTTCTTTTCTCTCTTTTTTTTTCTTTTGAAATTTTTTCTTTTTTTTCCCTTTGCATTCTTTTTAACTTGAGCATTTTTCAGAATCAGGTAACTGCATACAGTTGGGGACTGTTATTGAGGATGCTCAGGAAGTTTCGGTATGTTCTAAAATGTACAAATGTATCCATGCTCTTGGCCCGTCAAAATGAGGAGTGTTGTAGCTTGCACTAGCAATGTTTTGAACAAAGTAGGCACTGAGATGTTATTTAGTGTGATAGCTGGTGAGCTATGCATCCAGGTGGATATTCAGTTTGGGTTTTAGCTCATCTGCTGTGCTGGTGTGGTTACACAGGTACACTTCTCTGTGGAGGTGCAGTGTGCCTTGGGAAAAGCTTTTCTGATGACAGATGTGAGAGTATAGATTGATGCTAAACATAATTAACTAAGCTGACAACAGCACTCCTCTGCTAACTTTGCTGCACTCAGACCAGGAGGATTTGCTGATAAAGTTGTATAAGCTGGGGAGTGCTTTCTCATGCTGATCCTTACACTGCTGTGTCAGCAACATGCTGCAATGTTGACACAACTGCGAGGTGTGGCTTAAACTCGCTCTACAAGCTGACAAGGCCATGGATCTCTACATGCATTTTTTGTTTGCTTTAATCAATAAGGAAAAAAATTAAAGTGAATTCAAATGAGACACTTCCATGCTGAAGAATTATTCTGTGCACATTTTTACCGCTCTAACAAACTAGCGGAAATTCTTCTGAAGCACACAAGGCTTTCTGTGGTTGCTAGTCACTGTTTTGTCTGGTCCACGGGCATGCCTTTCTACCAAGCCATGGTCTCTATGTACTTTATTTAAATATCATGGAAGAAACAGTTCTTTAAAGTAAAATTGAGTAAATGGAGTGAAGTTACCAAGCAAGCTAACCCAAAACCAGAATTCAGGTAGAATCAGAGAGAGGCAGACAACAGTTGTTCTTGGGTAGAAAACAATCCCAGAGTGTACAGTACTTGGTACTTGGACAAAAAGATATGAGGCAAGATAAGATAAAAGAAATAAGCCATAGTGTAGAGCCATGGAAGAAAGAAAACAGGGATATTAAAGAAGAGGGATAAGCAATAGCTACATTCAAGAAGGTTAGATATGGTCCAGCAAATCGCATAGTCACAAGACCTCTTTCAGGGCAGTGCAATTTTTCTCCAGAAAATTGGAGAGGAAAAAAGAGCGAAAGAATCAACATGAGAGAGTAATGGCCAGGAGGAGTCATCAGTGAAGACAAACCAGCACCATAGCATTATGTAACATTTTCTCTGTAAGTGGCCTTTCCTATTACACATGAATTGAAAAAGATTTTGAAAATAATAGCAAATTTGCCACAATACATTTACATTGGTAATGCACATGTATGGAATCATGCACACTCACACTCTATTCAATGTCAGTGACAGAAGGCCATGAGACAGAAAAATAAATAAATAAATAAATATGTGCTGGTTTGGGGTAAATGTCTTTGTCTCTTGTTTCTCTGTCTAGAAGAGTGATTGATGTGGGTAGTTTTCAAAAGTTGTCATTCACTAAAATATTAGTGACAGTGTTCATGTTGACATTTTATGCATTTTAGGTGAAGGTTTTTAGCTTTATTTTGTCTGTGTCCACACATCAACTGACACAGCCTGCTAGGTGTAGCCTGGAGCTGCACTCTGTGTCCAAGGACTGCTGCTCACCAAGAGCCCAGTGGATGGAAATGCTCTTTCCTCAAGTCTGATGCAATATGCAGTTAAAGCTTAAATGACTCAGAGAAGGAAGGACACTTTTAAGTGGAAGTTTCAAACATGTTTCTAGTTCCTTGAAATTCCACCTAATTGTTCTTCCTGTATATACAGCGAGGACATGTTTAAACATAGCATTACAGCATGACGGAACTTCAAACACAGAGTAATAAATCAATGTGTATTTGGCTCTGAGCCATGATCATTCTCTTCTGTTCATTGTTGAGAAAAACTTATTTTCTTTAAATTATATAGTTCATATCAGTTTAATTTCAGTTGAATTTCACATTCAACTTACTATCAGAACAAGGTGAAAAGCAAAATCATTGGAGCATTAGTTTGTTTCTTCAAGTTAAAAGATCTCAAGATATTGGGAGAGGTTTAGAGATGCCAGGAGACCTGCTTAGTAATGTGAGTTGATGAGGAAATAGGCAATATCATTTCTCTAAGGTCAGTAAGAGTAGGCAACTCTTTGGAACAGACACAGAACTCCCCCCCTTCTTTTTAATGGCAAATCATAACAAATAGAAAGCTATTGCTTTAGTCTAAAACCTGGACATGTAATAGGACAGAATGTAAAAGATGTGCGTCTAGAGCTTTTCTGAATCTACAAATTGGCTCTTTTTTTTCCTTAAGAATCATCTGTGACGTACTTGAGTGCAAAACTAGGTTTGGACATGTAATATGAGAGTGAGAAGGGCTCTCAGATCCCTTAGGTTTCTGTTTAAAAGAGCCATACTCATCTTACTATGTGCCTGACTTGTTTACTTCTTTTCACAGTTTGTGTTATTGAAATTTTTTGGAGAAAGTACCTGAAACAAAGTGTCTTGTAAATCTAAGAAGAATTCAACAACAAGCTTAGTTGCTTTGATTCAACCACTCTGTTTTGGTCATTTTTCTTCTAATGGACAGCTTAATCTCAAATTTCAGGAAAAACACCATACACAGACAGAGATATTTATCAGCATTATTTACATTTTTGTTATTTTAGTTCATTCTCTGCACAGTCTGTGTTTCTTTTTGTGTTTGGTCCATTGTTCCCAGAAGATGTATTCAGCATAGAGGTGTTGCATTTGGCATGCCAGCAGCATCAGTCATGTCCTTAGTCCCTTCTTTATTATGGTCAAAAAAAGCTATTTAGAAGTAAATCTGTAACTCCTCCTATGTATCTAAGAAGAATGGAGACATGATGATATGTAGACATTTCAATGGATTCTTTTCAGCAGATATTTTTAGGTGTTAGAACACATCAAGCTGTGTGGTAATTGACATCTACCATTTATCTTGAGAGCACACATTTGTTACCTCACAAAATATTGTGAGGTAACAAATGACTGACTGCTGCAGGATTTGGGGTTTGGGTTTTGGGGCTTGGGGATTTTTTTTTTCTAGTCTTGTCTTTGACTATCCAGCTTCATCACCAGTGCTTTTATGTTTTTTTCTTGGATCAGTGACATCTCTTTTCTTGTCTCTAAGCCCCTGTTAGTGCATTTTTCATGTCATTTGTGTCCGTGGGAGGGATTAGTTTTTGTTGGTGTTTCTTGAAGATAGCAAAGCCTTTACCATGCTGTTTGACCCTATTTATCTCTCAATTTCTCTTTGATCCAAATGTGTATTAGAAGGTAATTAAGTTTCACTGTTTGCTTTTTAATCCCATTTCAGGGTTTCTCTGCATAGCAGTTGAAATGTACACTTGAACTGAAAAGAGTCTTATTCCTTTCTTTCTTAGCGTTCCACATATTTTCAGCATTGAAATCCTATTAATACAATTTCTGTAAAAAAGGATTAGTGGTAGAGTAGGTTCAGGTAGTGTAAGGTGAATGAAAAATAACAGATAAAATAAAAAAAAATTACAGATGGCCTTACAGTGTGTTGCATAGACATAATTTCCAGAAGTATCTTCAGTATAATACATTATAGTTATTATTCAAGTCAAGTGAGTTGTATCAAAGTCATGTTTTCTTCTTCTGAAAGAGGAATGGAATTTGCCACTTAAAGCGTAAGTCTGTATGAGGTCTCATGAACGGTCTGTTATTGAATATTTATTGCTGGTTTTGTGGTTTGTGTATGCTTTTGCTTGAATGAGAGCAAATATAAACTGAGCAATGAGTGTAATGAAGATAATGCAGTTGGAGTCCTAGTAACAGAGTCTTCCCAGCATGACTTTCAGTAGAAAAGAGTTACTGAGTGCTCCTGGGGTAATTCTGTGGGCTGAGCTGCCCATTTTACTAGTGAGAGTGTTGGCAAGGCTTAGGATTTAGTAACAGAGAGGTTGAGAGCTTGGTGAAAGAGACATAAGCAAAATTATAGTGCAAATAAAATGGGAGTAGCTACAGATGTTTGGGTGAAAAGATGTGATAAAGGTAACAAAGTATTTTATACATTTGCTTTAGGTGTTGCTGTTCCTTATCCAAGAAGTATATTCTGTTAGTGAGTTAGATTTACAAAGTAGTCTTTAGTTGGAGATGATAAATGTTTTAGCAAATTTAGTATTGTTGAGGGAATTGGGAAAAAAAAAATCAAAACCTGCAATTTAGTTCTTTTTAGATCTTGTTACTTTTGAGAAGTGGGTAGGAATAGTAGATGCTTTTCAGCTAAGTGAAAAAAAGAAAACTCAGACTAAAAAGTGAGAATTAAGTATTTTGCTATTAATATCACTTTCTGGTATAACACAGCATGTAGCATCATGTTGTAAAGTAATAAAAGAGAACAGCTTAGCTTCTAAACCTTGAAATGAAAATTTGCAATTTTGCTTGAATGGTCTTGACAGTTGTTTCAGGACTGGCAATCTTAGTGCAAGAAATGAACTGAAAATACTGATGTAAAACCACCAGAGAGTCCCTAAGTTTTGAAGAGAAAATTATAAGGTAGTCACAGGAAGCTCTCAGAAGTTAAAGCCATTTTAAATCAAAAGAGCTCAAAGGTTTAATCTCTCCTACTGAAATCTTGAAGTATAGTGGTAATAATTCTAGTATGCATGGTCATTAAAATAAAATTTCACAAGTAACCTGAGGAAATAAATACATTAAATGTGTAATTTTTGAAAGATCTCTCCAACACTGAAACTCAGCCACAGACTGTAGAACAGGAACAATATTGAAATACTAATAAAGTTTGAAAACATCTGTGTTTTTTCCTTCTTGGTCTTGTTTTGTAAAAGACTTGCTTAAGGAGATTGTGTCTTACACTGGACTAATTAATGTAGCCAGGGGAAGAACAGATAGATTTCTACCAGCTTTGTCAATTCTTCTACAAACCTAAAAAAAAAAAAAGCTCATGTCATGCTGTATTCTCATTCCCATATTAATAACACTATAATTATCATTACTATCTGATCCCAGACCATTTTTGTTGTCTATGACTTATATAAATTTGTATGTGATGCTCTTCTGTTTGTACCAGTTCTTAGTCAATGCTAGCCAACATTTTTACTAATGCTCTAAAATTACAAAATCACTCGTGACAAAAATTAAAAGCTGCAAGTAATGATAACAGCAATCACTACTCCAGAATGTAGCAGAGCCGTAACATGAATTAGTCATTGGAAAGTAATACTAGAGAAAGTGTTATTAGTTTCAGTTATATTGCTGAAAACTCTGCTGTGCTTTCACTGTAATTCATCGGTCCTGACTGAGGTTTATACTGTGTGAAAAATCTATGTTCTTTGAGCAGAAAATCAGAGGAGATGATCATAACCATCCCTTGGGCTGCACAACCTATGAATTGCTCTCAAAGGTATTCCTTTCTGAATTTCTTGCTATTATTCAACTCTCTTTGGCTGTATTAAACTCTCAACAGCAGTACATTGTTTTAGATGTGGCATATCTATATATATATATATGAATGCATATTAGATACAGATGCTTACTCTTATTTAGAAATCAAATTAAAATGTGTTTTCGTTAGAGTACCACCAAGAATAGTGGACTTTTCATCTTTCTGGAAAAAGGAAATTTAATGGAACAAATTTATTTAAATTGCTATGTCTAAAGTCTCGAAATTAGCTTTCCTGTGTTTGTATGGTGAGAAAAGGGGGCCACATGGCTCTGCATAGGTTTTAGTCCAACTAAAATCTAAACTTCTTTCTGGAAATGTGCTATGTCTCTCTTCACTGAGAAGTCGGGAGAGTTGGCACCTTCTCTAACATGGCTCCTGGGAGGGGGTCTGTATTGGAACCTTTTCCTTTGGAAACAGTCACAAGCAATTTCTTCATAGTTCTTAAATAATTATCCAGTTGAAGTGTGACTATATGGGAACAGCAAAGGAATAAATCACCACAGTAGCAGCTATATGCGCTTTTTATAGTATCGCAATTTTCTCTCACATTGCACAATAGAAGAAAATGTCCACTTTATTTCATTGCTAATAGTTGGCAGTGTGCTGAAAACCAGTAAAGTTAATGAGAAAATTATTATGGCAGAGAAATACTGGTCACTTTTCATTGAGTGTTTTAGAAATTATGAATCTAGGATAAAACTGCCTTTAGTAGACTTTCAATTTGGCCATGATGTTTTTCATAACACCCTTGTTGTCCTGTAACCTTTCAGTATCTAACTTAGCATTGGAAATTTTCTGTTGTATTTATAAGGTTGAAGCTTGTACTTTTGTTTTCAGCCATCTCAAAATGGGAAACAAACATATATGTTAATAAATCCTTGTTTGCATTCAAGTTCTCCTTTCTTGAAGGCAAAGAGCTATTCATCAGCAATGCATCTCATTGCTCTTTTCAGTGTGCTCAAGCATGTCTGTAGAGGGCTGAGGTGCCCTTGGCTCTACTGGAAACATTATGTCATCTAAACAAGATGTTGTTATGCCAGGAAAGGATCAATACTTTGATGAGTAGCTGCTGGCTCAAAACTGCATTGCTATTTTATAAAGGACCACTTGGAATACATTCCAAAGCATTTCCCATGGTATGAAGCTCTAAGGATTTGATTTGTCTCTCTGCCCAGGAAAATGAGTTGATTCATCTGTAAATACATGTCTGCCAACCTCAGATTATAAGAAAAAATGCATCTTTTGCCCACATTAGGCTTCAGCCTTTCAGCCATTTAAATAGTATACTCTCTTTGTGAAGGAAGTACTTCACATACCAACGATTAATTCAGCGGGGAAGAGAGGTAAAGCTTTTAGCCTTTTTCCTGCTGCTGAGACCAGACGAGCCTACCCTTGGGTCTGTGCGACCACACAGCTCTGGCAGCGCTTCACTGGGTGGGGTGCAAGGGCTGGCACCCCCGCAGAGGCTTGACCTTGAGACGTGCAGTGCTGCAGTGCTTGAGAGGTGCAATGCTGCAGTCCTTGAGAGGTGCAGTGCTGCAGCG
>VZRV01001881.1:1230522-1248113 GCA_013398115.1 Falcunculus frontatus | reverse complement strand
GCTGCAGTCCTTGAGAGGTGCAATGCTGCAGTCCTTGAGAGGTGCAGCGCTGCAGTCCTTGAGAGGTGCAATGCTGCAGTCCTTGAGAGGTGCAGCGCTGCAGTCCTTGAGAGGTGCAGCACTGCAGTCCTTGAGAGGTGCAATGCTGCAGTCCTTGAGAGGTGCAGCACTGCAGTCCTTGAGAGGTGCAATGCTGCAGTCCTTGAGAGGTGCAGCACTGCAGTCCTTGAGAGGTGCAATGCTGCAGTCCTTCCCACTGCCCCCCAGCTGCCTCTCCGGCCAGGCTGCAGTGCCAGTGCTGACATCCGTGTCTGCCTCGGGATCTGCAGCTGAGACAAGCCAGAGCCACAGGCCTCTGGGCCAGTGCACTGAGAAAGGCAGGACAGACAGAGCTAAAGGGCTCTCTGCTGGAACAAGCTCAGCTCTCTGCTGAGAAACAAGTCTTGGAAGAGAGTAGTGCTTTTCAGAGTGCTAAACTAGTATCGCTTTGGATAATATCACTAGTAAACAACACTCAATGATTATGTAACTGGTTAGCAAAATGAATTTAAAAACTTTTTGTGGTCTTCTTGTGTCCTCTTCATGCAATCAGGGATGGCTTTAGCAAAAAGGCTGTATGGAAGTCCTGTAGCTCCTCATGAACAGCCTGTCATCTGAGGGGAAAACACTACCTTGCTACATATCAAAGCATCATTTAACCCTCCTGTTGACACCTTTGATTCTTCTGTTGGCTAAAGTCCCAAGTAATCCAATTTGAGGATTTAGATGCATAAAGACATCAAATGATTTTGTGAAGGTCTTTTTCCTTTTATACTGATGAGGAAAATAATGACTCCAATAACCTTAATATGGAAGAGGAAAAAAAGGAGAATTCAAAATCTTTCCATGGTATATAAATTTTCCTAACACTTTTTAGATTAATTGTCTGTTTATACTAAGCTTGATAGAGACTCAATACCTAGTACAGTTTTGAATGCATTTGACTTGTCTAACAGAGAGAAGTTGCTCATTGGTGTTATCAGAGTAAACAGATATATTTACCTTGACAGAGGGCATTTTTAACAATGCCCACTCACTTCTGTTATACTTGTTCAGGCCTAATTTGTCAAAAATGCTCCCAGGTTCTTCCTTGTGTTCTGGGGTGCTGAAAATCTTGAAGAATTCATTTTCATTCTAGTTAAATTTAACTGTTACATGCCACCATCAAAACACTGATTGTAACATTAGGCTTGTAAGAGCTTCAGAATTATTGACAAAAAAGATGCTTATTTTCTGCAAACCTAACCAATGCAGAACCTGCTTTCCACACAGAAACAATGTGATTCTCTGCATCTGGAAGGCAAGGTCAGCCTGAATACTTATTTCACCTTAAAAGAATTTCTCAGTGTTTGTTTGCTGTTTTGTTTCTTTCAACAGTGAAGCCATATGATCTTCCGGCTGAAAAAACAGGCAAGGAACTTTATCAGTGCTTTTGTGAAAAGTCTTTCATAGCATCCATCAGCTCCTGCAAACTTCAGTGGGATTGTTCATCTCTTTGATACCAAGGAAAAAGGATCTATAATATCTGAGAGATCTATTGTAAGCTTAGGAGTCCTGAAGAAATCAGCCAGCGATAGGCATCTGTGGTTCTCTGAATGTTTATTCTTTCATGCAGTCTTTTTTCCTTTTGCCACCTGCTCATCTAACCTGCATTGTTATTGATTTTTATCTGGCAGGTAGGCCTCAATATACACATATACAATGCCTGGGAGAAACTGAACCTAGGTGGTAAGGTTTCACACTGCTCTGAGAAACACTGATTTTTCCAAAGCACTCAGATACAGATATTATGAATTCTGAGAACAGTAGCCTTGAAAAAAGACTTTTTTCCTCAGAAAATACCTGAGAACTTTTTAACAGACACAAGAAAGAAGAGGCTTGTGTGCTTTTTAGCGGACTGGACTTTACGACTTGGTCCCCTCTGTTAGAATTAGTCCACTTCATTTGTTCTCTATTATGCAACAAACTGAACTTATAGCATAACTGTATAAGTAGCTCTCACTACCCTTTCACAGAAGATCAATGTTTTTTCTCATTTAAGCAGGCAAAAATAAAAATTTGTCTTACTATTCTTCATATAAAAGTATCATCAAAGCCCACTGTCTTGGTTTCAGTTTTCTGTTGACCAAGTATTGGACTTTAAATGTTCAATTTTTCCTGTTGAAGGAAGGAAATAACTCAGGAGCCTCTTCCCACTTGCAGAGGAGGAGACAGGGAATGCTTTCCTTGCCACCAGTGTTTCCATCCTGTACACTACCATAAATGGAGTTTGGCATTTACTGAAAATTCCTCTCTGAGAAAGAGGAGGCAGTTTTCTCAGAGGTTACTATTAATATCTCATTATGAGATTATGATAAGGGATTTCCCTGGAGTTTGCCAGCAAAACAGCTGTTGCAGTAGATGTGTTGATACTGCTCAGTGCTGTAATGTTTTGGTAATCTCAGTCTTGAAGATCATGTCAGGCATCATTTGCAGCATGTCCAGGTGTCAGTCAGCTTCAGACCAAAGAGTTCTCACATGATGTTTGAACCTGGCCTTTTTCATGCCAGCATGGCCGCAGGGTGGTTAATCTGCATTTTTGGAACCTACCTACTTTGATAATAGCATTAGTGTATTAGGAAACAAAGTCTCTTTCTTAGAGTAACTGCAACATTGACAACATTAAGATTGTGATGGAAATATGTTAATACAGGAAAGGAGAAAAAGAGTCCTTCCTGAATTTTGAAGGGCACATCCTACTTCATGCCACACTTGGAAGTGTTGTCCTTATATATAGAAGAATGATTGAAGGGTGATTTCTGCTTGACACGAGTGAAAATTACTGCATGTTTTTATATCTGTTTTTAGGGTGGGTTTTTTGTCAGTTCATACTTTCACTATACACACTTTCCAGAGATTTAGCAAAAAATTATTGACTTAAAAAAGAATTCTTCGTAATTCCAGTGTTATGATAGCTGTGCCCATACAAACTCATACAAAAGCTGCTTGAGCAGCAGTAGTAAAAACTGTGCCAAAGACATTCAGCTGTTTACTTTCAAGCTAGGGAAGTGCTGCAGGGATCTTGGCATATGGCCTCCACTATTTGAAATCTGAGGAAATTCCCACTGGGTCTGAGACCAAACACTTTCTTGCAGCCATTTGGTGGGCCTTTACTACTGTGGTGTTTTAAAGGCTGTGATGGTTAGCAGCCTCTCACTGCTCAGGAATCCTGCTGAGCTGCCCTAGAGAGTGCTATTCGGTTTGCCTTGGTTGCAAGCACAATTCAGCCACTCCCAGCTGTGTTCTGCCTACTTACAGCAATGATAAATTTCTTCCCAAGACTTCAATAAAAAACTCATCTGCACTGAGTGATGTGCAGTGCTTCTGTCTTCTTTGCTATGTTATTTAATATCAAAGCTGTGAATGATTGTTTTTTCACATTAGAATTTTCAGAAAAAACATCCCTTACATTCCTGTTTTTATTCTAGTGGTCCTACAGAAGCAGGCTGAAAACAAATCAGAAACTGAAAATTAGGGGTTTTTTTATGTAAGAGGCAGCATTAAATCTCTTTAAACAATACTTACTATTTATTTATTAATATATGATTCATACATATTAATAAAAAAGTGTTGATAAAATCAGAGGAAAATCTTCTTTCCTTTCTCTTCATTTATTTTTCACCCGTTTGGTGTTTCTAACGTGTGTTTATTCTAAGCAAGAATCAGGACATTATATGGGTTAACACATAATAATGACAGTAAAGGGTAGAAAAGTTGATTGTAGACTGCAAAGTTACTTGGCCCAACACTTTCTACATTTGATCAAAGTAATTATGGGTTCCAAAGCATCCCCATGGCTTCTCATCGCAGCTCCCCTGCTGCAGTTCAGACCAGTGCCCAGCTATGGGAGGTCAGCTGCACTGCAGCCTGAGAAAAGAAGGGTAACTATTGAAACCAATTCATGTTGATTGTCCTAGAATATTGTAATAAAGAAAGTGTTTGTAAGTGGAATTGTTTCCAACAAGCCTTGAAACTATTCTTAAAGTTGCATCATTTCGCATCAATGAGAAACATCTTATAATTAGTTGAACAACCATTGATTTGATGAAAGCTTTTGCCCACCCAGAAATGAACTGGATTTTAAAGCACAATGGAAGAAGCTGGGTGCCTGAGAGAGCTTCCCATGGACGTTGTAAAGATCAACCAAATTCCAAGCCAACCATTTCTCCCCCAACGAATAGTAGCAAATGAGATTGCATCTTAGGGACTGCATTGCTTTTGTTATTTTGTGCATTTGTGCTATGCGCTGCCCTAAAATAATGAAGAACATTTACTCCTGAGCTATTCCATACTACAAAGCCTCATGCAGGATTTGATCATTCACTAGTAGCTTGCTCTAAACAAGATGGTTAGTTTACAGGCTGATTTTCTCCTTCTACTATCAGTTTTCAAGCACTGGTGTCTCCAAGAAAAACAAAAGATTGTTTACTAAAGCGGAAAATGCATTATGCCTTCCAAATTAATTGGTAGGAATAAACTTGAAACTTGACTGCTTGGGTGGTTTAGTTATTGCATCAGCATGAAGTAGCTCCTTCACCAAATTAAAGAGACACAGCCCTTCTGGGCTTACCATGTTCCTGTATGAGTCACAGATTTCCATAGAAAATGCATCCACCTGTGGATTTCTGATCAATGGAGTACCTATGTACCTGTTCTTAACAAAATAATATGATACCCTTTTGGGTTCAGCTGGATTGATTGAACTTTTATCGAGTAATTTATAAAAAGTCCCAGCAGCACTGCATAGTATGTGTGGTTTGGATAGACTATACAGAAAGGACCAAGTTATTCCCATACAGTCAGCTGGAACATGTGAAAAGGAAGATAGATGGTAGTATAATAACACAAAGATACCCTAGAAGCAGGTTTGACTGAACATACCCTGCCAGCTAGTGCTTCTGGACTCCTAAAACAAAAAGAGGAGTCTTCTGCATGGGGTTAGAAGCAGCTACAAGTGTATTAGCACTTGCCCCCTTACAGCAACAGCATCTTTGAGACCATGGTAAGGATGAACATGCTTGTGATTTCACAGAACTGCCTTCAGTAGCTGTCCATTACATCTTTCAATAAAAAATAGATATGAAAGGAATCAGACATTCTATACTATTTATTTAAGGCATGATAGATCACTTGTAGCAGTGGACAAATAAGCACAGTGTGTTGTATTATTGGTAGATTGGGGAAGAGGAAATAATGAGGTAAGCTATTCAGCCAAATACTGATGCTGTAGAAGGTGTCTCCGTAGATTCAATTCCAGATGGGTGAATACAAGATTTACTTGAGCCTGATAATAACTTCACCTTCACAAAACTGTTTAAAACCAGGATATTTTAATTTGGTGGTCACCAAAATATCTCTACATTAGCTGCTGTCTCTTGAATTTACTGAGATACAGCTTGAGGTCATTATAACAGTTATCACTTTCCTTGAAACCTGTTTGGCTTTTTGAATACTTGAACTGTAGCTGGAACTTGAAACTCATGAAACTATGCAAGATCAGGTAGTGGCCATCAACTCTGAGTTAACCTAGCCCCTTTTTGCCAGGTGTCCATGATGATTCGAAGCCTTGGGTGACATACAAAGGCCAGTAAAGGCAGGAGAGGTGCATTTTTTAAAAAATAAAATGTTTTCTAAACCATGGAAACTACTACACCAGAAAGTGAAGCTGATAAAACTTTATAAATGGTCTGGTCTTGTGGCCCTGAGCCAAATCTAAGCTTTGAATGAGCAGTGTAACCTTAGCAATATGGTTCAGAGCAATAATACAGTTTTGAAGCGAATACCTTGGTAAACTCCATTTACTGTCTGTTAGGTAAGTTCTGAGGACAGCTGTGGTACCCATGAAACAGATTCTGTTTGGAAGAAAACCAAATCAGGTGCTGCAATGCTTTTCAAGAACATTCCTGATTTGGTTGTGCCTATTGCTTTTCCTCGAGCATTGGACCACCTACGTAATGGAGATGTTTTAACTGCGAAATTAGTTCAAATCTAAACAAGGGGGAGCCTCCCAACCCTCATATAATGGATATGTAAGGAGTCTTTGCATGACACACTTTGAGCTAACTGCACTTCTAGTAGAGGACAAAATTAGCATAATTAGAAGTTCCCTTGGCTAAGACACTAACCCCGGGATTTAGGTGATAAAACACTTGAGGTCTCCCTGCTAGGGCGTGTTGTCACCCATGAGGCATGACATTCCACTGCTCAAACTTAGGCATTTAGTGCTGTTCTAGATGTAGAGTAGCTGTAGGGTACCCACCCCAGCCACCAGCTGCTGCTGCAGAGTATGTGGATCTTTTCTGAGACCCTGTGTCATAATCTGCCTGTTCCAGACAGGCATCTTGGCTATCCAGAGGGCTCTCAATTAGCACTGGGCACTTTGCTTTAGGCAGCTGGATCACAGTTGGGTTCAGCACCCAAGTATGTGCTAAACAAAACCAAAAAATGTGAAAGAAAGAAAAAAAAAAATGGAGCTGTGAACAATGTCAGAAGAGATTAGAAATCCAATGGCTTCCATGGCTTGGGTCCAAATTCAGAGTTTTGGTGTCTGTCCAGGAAGTGGAAGAGGGATAGAAAGTGATCGTGAGGACTTGCATTTTAAGTCTGCTTTACCCACATATATTTATGCCTTTCCATAATTCATACCTTTGAAAGTAATTTAGGAGACAACACTCTAACACCCATTAGGCTGTATCTCACTTTCTGTGAAGAAAGCATGATTAATTCTCATATATCACACTCTCTGAACAGCTAAATAGATTACCAGAGAGTTGAACACAGAAAGGAGAAGCTTTTAAGATTTTTAGGATTAGCAAATTAAGTTTCAAAGATAAAGAAGTCTAGCTGCATTATACTTTCATTACTCTGAAGTGTTAAATAGTGGGTGAGGTGTTAACATCGTTGTCACACAGTGAATTTGGAGGTTCAGGTAAATGTCTTTGCACCTGTCTATACATGCACACCTGCACCCATACACACATGCTTTGCAGTGTCTTCAGAGAGTGAAAGGAATTAACGTCTTTCTTTAGTTTTTTCATTGCTCGTGTTGCTTTTTATCTGATAGTTTTCAGAGAGCCACGTTGCCACTGATTCAGTTATGTAGGAAGAGTTTGTCTGTTTTAACCCAACCTCATGCTGTATTGCTGTCAACATTGCTATGCATGTTTCTCTAATCAGCCACATGAAACATTCATTGCCCGTCTTCTGAAACACTGCATTGTGAGTACAGGAGTTTGCACTGGTTGAAAAGGGAAGATGTGGGAGTTTATCTCCTTCTACTCATCCTGTTTGTAGCTAGGTACTATCAGCTGCTGTTAAGTCTCTAGTTGAATTTCTGGTTTTTACTGAGGCAATCTGTAGCACACTTCTCCATTTCTCTCTCCGCACTTCATGTTCTATCCCACAGTGTTCATAACACTTCCATCCAAGACCAGAATGATTTGTGATGTTGAGGTTATTAACCATATGGTACAGTGAGTAAGTCACACATGCTTTCTCAGTAGCCAGTGATTGCTGGCTGTGAAAGACACATATAGCATTACATTAGCTTCTGTCCTAAGAATTCTAGTCACAGCCTCATAATTTTCTAAAAAAAAATGCAAGAGGAAGGAAATGTTGTACAGGTCTAATTAGACTTAATATTTATTTTAACTCAATACGACTTCCCTGGTTTCTATTATAGTTGCTGTTCTGTCCCTTTATGGGCTTATGCCCATCCTACTCTGACAGAGGATGAAGTTTCTCACAGCTAAGTCTAGTACAAATATTTTATTAGTTCAAGTTTCATTATTGCATTTTCTTTTCTAATCAAGTCAAAGAATCTGCCTTTACGAATGTAATCTTTTTTCCCACTTATAGATACAACCATAAAAGCAATTGGTTTGAATGGTTCCTTTGCACTCAGATTCTTTTTTGAAACATTGATTACTCCTAATTGTCATTTCTCATCCATAACAATTTAGACTTGTGTCTGTCAGAGTCATGATTTTCGCAAAACAGTTCACATTACACTGTCTGGAGATAGTTTTGAAGTGATTGATTTTTCAAAGCATTGCACTGAAGTGATTAATAGTTCTGACTAAATGAGCTGATTGACTAAAAACCTGTGCAATCCTTTGAAAACATATAACTTTCATCAAAATCTATAATTTGTATAAATTGTATTTCAAATGACATGTAGACTAGTCAGCTCTAAATATGTTTCCAATAAAATGGTGTGCTCCAAATTAGTCATCCATTGCCACTTGGTAAGACAAACAGCTTATAAATGCTTATTATGTTCCTCTTCAGTCTTTGAATTTTCTTTTCAGTATATTCATAACTATCCCCAAAATGACTGTCATCCCTTTGAATAACTATGAAGTTGAGTACAGCAAAGTTCCTTAAATATATTTGTTTGCTAGAACTAAATATTTAACTTCATTTGCGAGCTGAATCTCTTTGTTCACCATTGCCCTCTTTTTTATTTTTTACTGGTTTTATACTCTGTTCTTAGCTTTCCATTTAAATATAATACCAGAAAATCAAAAAGAGAGCATGTCAATTCAAGTCAACATGCATGCTGAGATGTCAAAAGGCATATGCATAAATAACTCCGCTTTGTGGATTTTATGCAAAGTATTGGCATGTATTTGCATTCTACTATCACTGATTCAGACGACTTCATACCAGCTGTCATCATCTCTGCTACAGCAGTGATCTGAAAAACAATCAAAGTGAAAATTACTCTGTTCAGACAAACTGCTTCAATCCATCTTTGATCCTACCGTTCAGAACCTTGGTCTGAAAAAGACAATTTCACCTACATTTCTAAGCATTTAGGTTATACTGTATTTTTTTAATATTGTACTAATGACAGAAAGCAATATTGTTAATTAAATCATATGAATTAACTAAACTTGTGCCTAGGAGAAAATTCACTGTTATTTTAAGAAAAAAACCTCTTCCTTTATTTACCTTAAATCTGGAAAAGCAACTCTGAAAGAATCTACAGACAGGATCTTTGTCTTTACAAAGGTAGTAGTTATGAAAAAATAAATTTGTGCACCTGCGAACTTTCCAATTATATAATGAATCAATAACACGACTGATGAAACTGTGACCCAAAACTAATCAGATGGAGAAAAGAAATTTTTTTTCAGGCACTCCTATATCTTCTGAATAACTTTGTTCTGATAAAGGTATTGTGTAGGTTTGCTTTTTTCTGCTGAAATCAAAATGGTAGAATAGTTTAAATGAAATATTAAAATATAAATCTTGATTATAAATAATTAATTTTTCAAAATAGACTTTCATCGAAGTTAACTCCATGCTATTCAATTTTAAAATGACAGTATTCACAAGAAAGACAGAGTTTAATCTGTCAAATATTTTTAGTTTAGGCAAATGTCTCTGCCCTTCTGAGCATTCTTCTTCCTCATATAGTAACTCTGCTGTCTTGTAAATAGTGGCTGTGTCTTAGAACCTCTCTTGCTCCTGTAGGAAGATGGAATTCAAGATCCATCTTTAACCAATTATTCATAGTCGTGTAGAGGTAATGAAAAACACATGAGCCTGTGAATATCAGTCAAAATGTCTTCCAAGAAGGCCGATGTGAATGTTTGTGTTTCATGGTATATTTGATAGGTGATGAGTTCAAAAGGAGAAAAATTGATGGAAGTGTTGAAGAACCTTCCAAATGTCAAATAGGAAGTGGGAGGATTTTTTGGTAACTGGTCATTAGGCATTTTACTAGCTCCTGAGTGAGCTCAATCTACCTGTGTTCACAGAAATGATTATAGCTTTAGTCAGAAATGATACATCAGTGTAATCTCCTTGGTGATAAGAAAAAAATGAAAATTAGTTAAAAAAAAAAATATTAATTAGGTTTATGTTTCATCTGATTCAGTCTGTATCAGGTAGAGTTTTAATCCTGGCAGCTATACAGAATCAAGAACTTTTTTTAGGAATGTAGATTCTTCGCATAAACATTCTGATGTCTGTGCTGTTTATGGGTTTTTTTAATTTATTAACATTGGGAGGCTACAGATATTTCCACTGATACTTGGAAATGAAGAATTGACTTGACTGTCATGGATGACATTGCTGTTCATATGGGGTTTTTAAATTTTATTTTTATTTTATTTTATTATAGTAAGATGATAAAGACCAGTGGTGGTGCATACAGAGATGCTTCCATGGTTGTCTAAGTACTGGATACTTTATCTGGTTTTATCTGTTAGACTAATTAGTCCAACTAAGTATATCTTAGGTAATAGTTGGTCTGAAGTGTCATGATAAATAATGGGTCTGTGCTTATTTGCTAGTGTTGATAATCCGATTATCTGTATTTCTGTAGTTCCTGTGTTGTTAATAAGGCTATCCAAAACTAAAGGAAGTAAATAATATTTTTTGTTGTGAGATTGTTTTATTTTAAAAATATTTCACAAGTTGATTATTTTAAGTCTTATAAATATACTCTCCAGATTTTTCTTTTCTGCTTCTGAAGAAGCACAGAAACTTGCTACTGGTTTGGTTTATATTCTCTTTGGAAAGGGTGTTTCTACTGCCTCCACAGTTTGTGTGATTTTTTTTCTCCCCTGTGCTTTCCTAGTATTTCACTTGCAGTGTTGATTAGTAGTTTCAAAATGTGTTCTTCTAAAAGTGGCATAAAAATAAGTCTCTCTATCTTCAATGGAAGAAAAATTTTCCTTTATTTTTTGGTTTATGAAGGCCACACTGTCTGGTGCAAGTTAGAAGAGACCTGATATGGATTAGAGCCCTGCCTGCTGAAGCAAAGCATTTACAGAAGCACTCTGGGAATAAAAGGTCCAGTTAAAATGGCTCCACTTAGAGGTCTAAAAATGAGTTGGAAGAAAAATTGTTGCTTTGGTGATGGTAGGAATTTTTATGTTAACAATACTTTCATCCTGAAGCTCTTTTATTGCACAGATTGGAGCCCGCACTTGAAATTTGTCAATAGTGTCATGCTGGTGGCATACACATGCCCTGTAATAGTGTAAAAAACCCTTTAGGCAGAGTTATAAACCGCCAAAAGATCTTACTGTTCTTATACTCAGAAAGCATAAAAGTTAGTACGAATGAGGGGGGTTGCTATTGAGCATGATACATAGTTTGATAATACTTTGATACCAGAGCTATAAAAAATTATCTGCCTGCCCAGAGTTAGGGCTTCTTAGAGCTCTTCTTGAGAATTGGTACCTACACATGGTTCTGTAGAAACGCACCCGGGCATGCTCCAGGCAAGGTCTGCATGGGCCTGGTAAAGAGCAGTTTTTCTATAGCTTTGAGGGACTGGAAATATCAGCAAAGCATATCTTGTAGAGAAAAATAGACTCTTATTATACAGTTGTGGGGTGGACAGAAGACAGAAACTTTCTGACGTCACCAGCACTTTCTTCATTGACTGACAGAATCATAGGGTGATTTGGGTTAGAAGGGACCTCAAATGTCATCTCATTCCAACCCCCCTGCCATGTGCAGGGACACCTTTCACTAGACCACGTTGTTTAGGGCCCCATCCAGCCTGGACTTGGCCCCTTCCAGGGAGGGGACATCCACAACTTCTCTGGGCAACCCGTGCCAGTGCCTCATCACCTTCACAGTAGAGAATTTCTTCCTAGAATCTAATATAAACCTACAATTTTACAGTTTAAAACCACTCCCCCTTGTTATATCACTCCACACCACTGTAAAAAGTCCCTCTCCAGCTTTCTTGTAGGACCCCTACAAGGTACTAAAAGGTTGCTCTGACACTGCCAAAGAGCATCATCATTCTGGCAGACAGAGACCTTTAGATTTAATTCTTTTTTAAGAGGATCCAGTTAGTTGAGAGGGGGGTCTTACATCTCCTCTGGGACTTTGGTTGAGACTAATAAATAAAATAGGAATAAGGACCTAAACAAAGAAACACAAATCAATATTTCTGTATATATCTGTAGGTAGGAGCCACGGCTATAACAGCTTGAAACAAATAATACTTAGTATTTTTCACAGTGATAGGCAGTTTATGCAGAGAATATACAGGGAGGTTGGAGCTTTGGAAGAAAGAAAGGATTCTGTAAATTTCCATGGTTCAGGAACAGCATGTAACATTTCCCTTTGCAAGAAAACAAAGTACCTTCTGGATCTCTTCCCACATCCTGCTGTATATCAACAACTTTCTTTCAATTACCTTTTGGCTCAAGTGAATAAAGGGCTGCAATCATCCTTTTTAACAAGCCTTTAAAATTGCTCTTTTCTTTTTTTTTCCAGATCATTTCCAACAATACATGCAATTTAAATTTTTATGATGAAAGTGTAGAAGAGCTTTAAAATAGCTCAGGTATTTTTCTAAAGAAGGTGATGTCATTCTTTCCATCAGCAGAAAGATTATTTTACTCATGCTTTAGTCTTTGTTTGCTGATAAGTAGAAAAGGAATTAGAATATTAGTCAGTATTTTGATATTTAAAATGAATTCATTTCCTCTGCTCTATTATCTTTGTCAGCTAGTTTTCATTTTCCAAAAGTATTTCAATTGCCAAATTTGACCTTTTGGTGTATTTACACTGTTCTAATGTGACCTCTGTGTGTATTTGAGAACAGAATTTGATTCATGTGTAAGTACTTCAATTTGCCTGACATGAACTGAGATAATTTTTTTTTATAATTACCAAGCAGCTGTCTAAAAACTTTCTTGGGGTACTTTTCTTCGGAAGAAAAGAAATACTTTATAGTTATCTGTGGGCAGTAAAAAAGAAAAAAAAATATGAAAAAGTAAAAACCCTTTCCTGATTTTGACTCCAATTTTAAATTCTTGAGCAACGAGATTAAAGTTTCACTTCTGCAGTAGTTGTCATTTTGACAAGACCACAGCTGACTCTCACATATATACTCAAGGACCAATATTAGGAGCACCTTCACTGATCTTGAACTTCCTTCTCCTCCCTCAGTGGGACTGAGCATAATTGCAGATGTTCTTTGGGACGTGGAGGTATCCTTGAGCCTGCAACCATCTCCCTGGAAGCACAGGGCATAGCAGCTGAAGGGCTCCCTTACAAGTCTGTGACTAGCTGCGTTTTTCAGAGCTCCTGCTAAATCTGTGATTCCCTCCAGAATTCCAACACGTAACTGAGTAGAGTGGCCAGGTATGGTGGAATATGATTCTTCTTTGTTCTTTGGCATACTTATGTGAGAATTATCCAGCTTTCACTGTGGTTAAGATCTTTTTCACTTTAGACTCACTGGCTCAGATAAGATTGAATACATTGATTTCTACCTCTGCCAAAATACTACAAGGGCATGTTTGATTTTCACTATGGAAAATAAATTAGTTGCAGGATCCTAATGAAGAAGTACACCTGCAAGAGATTTGGAAGAGTGATAGCTGGAGTTCGTAATGATTTAAATCAATATTTTGGTAATGCAGGTCATCAATGCTGAAGAATACATCTCTGCAGCTGTTGATTAAAAATATGTACCTGCTTAGAAGTCCTTAATTGACTGCCTGCATTATCATGCAATGATCCTGTTTAGCATAACATAGAGTACTTGCTAGATGTAAATATTTTTTATAGAGATCTCAGAGTCATAGAATGGTTTCCTGCCATGGACAGGGACACCTTCCACTACATCAGGCTGCTCAAAGCCCCATCCAACCTGCCCTCAAACATTTCTAGTGATGGAGCATCCACAACTTCTCTGAGCAACCTATTCCAGTGTCTCACCACTCCAGGTGGGGTCTCACAAGAGCAGAAGAAAGGGGGAGAACTGTCTCCCAGGGTGAGGCGTGCTGGCCACACTTCTTTTGATGAAGCCCAGGATACAACTGGCTTTCTGGGATGCAAGAATGCATTGCCAGGTCATGTCCAATTTTTTATTCACTAGTACCCCCAAGACCTTCTCCTCAGGGCTGCTCCCCATCACTTCATCACCCATCCCATATTGATACTGGTGATTACCCTGACCCAGGTGTGGGACCTTGCACCTTCCCGTGCTGAACTTCCTGAGGTTGCAAGGGTCCACTCCTCAAGGCTGTCAAGATCCCTCTGGATGGCACCCCTTCTCTCAGGAGTAACTGCTGCACCGCTTAACTTGGTGTCATTTGAGATGAATGATCTACTCTAAAATCAGAGACTGAGGAGAGAAATTTGGCTTTAAACATTGTGTTGTTTGCTAGATAGGTAGTAAACAGATCATAGCAATAAACTTTTTAAGTCGTGTTACCTTCCTGCATTGCATTCTTCCCATTTGACATTGTGAATTGTACTTGTTGCATAATGTATTATTGTTCCCAAGTTAACTACAATTGCAACCTTTCCTATGGCCTCTCTGGACCTCTGAATAAAGCGAGGTGTTTTTACAACCATGCCATTTCTCAGGGTGGAGCCCTGTGATGGGACATCTTTACCACCAAGGCTACAAATACTGCAATTTACTGGCATCACTGCATCCGCAGTTATGTCCCCTCAGTGGTAATTAAAGGCTTAGGTAATAAGTAGTAAAACAATAATTGATGTGTCTGCTTTAGTCTACTAAATCAGTCATCCCCTAGAAATTCTTTCTCTGTTACAATCAGGGAAGAAAAACATAAAGTACTAAAACAGATTGAAAAAAATGTGTTGGCTCAAATTTGACCTTTACTTTCTAGAGACAGATGCTCATGTTGGTATTCAGGGAACTACCAGAGAGTACCAGAGCAGACCCAACAAAACACTGGTAAGAATTCCTGCAAGACATTCCTGTAGCAGCATGGAGGATCCCAAATCATGGGCTCCTCAACACAAGAGAGACATGTTGCTCCTGGAGCAGGTCCAGTGGAGGGCAACAAAGATGATGAAGGGACTGGAGCATCTCTCTTACGAGGAAAGGCTGAGGGAGGTGGGCCTGTTGAGTCTTGAGAAGACAGGAATAGGAGCAAACCTCATTGATGTATATAAGTATCTGAAGGGTGGGTGTCAAGAAGATAGAGCCAGGCTCTGCTTGGTGGTGCCAAGCAACAAGACAAGAGGCAACAGGCAGAAACCGATGCAGAGGCAGTTACACCTGATATGAGGAAGAGTTTCTTTACTGTTAAGCTGACCATACGCTGGAATAGATTGCCCAGAAAAGTTGTGTAGCCTCTCTCGCCAGAGATTTTCAAGAACCGTCTTGGTGCAATTCTATGCAATGTACTCTAGGATGGCCCTGACTGAGCAGGAAGGTTGGACCAGATGACACACTGTGATCCCTTCCAACCTTACCCATTCTGTGATTCTGTGAACAAAACACTAAAACAGTGTGCAAGGAAGAAATAAGTCGCTTCTTCTTATCTAAACAAGTAAGAAATGAGGATGGGGAATGCCATTCCTGCTAGCGGCGCTAGTATACCTTAGTAGGCTTCTAACACACCGGGAATATTTTATCAGTTCTGTATTTCACAGTTCAAGACTTTAACCTTAACTAAGCAAGAAAGAGTTGTCAAATTAATAAGAATAAAAGGAAACCATCATAGGCAGGACAGGTAAGAGAAACAAACTTTTTACTTCTTCAGCTAACATGGATCAGTGTAAGAATATTGATTCTGGTAACTGTAGGCTGTAAAAGATTAAATCTACTTTTTCCACCAGAGAAATGATAAGTAAGTACCCCTGTGTAATATGTTTAAGATAACATCTTTGTATTAGTGATCCATTCAATCTAGGAGTCTGTCTGAAGGGTTAAACAGCAAAAGCCTCCTGTGGGAGGGAGCCCATATTGGAGCAGGGGAAAGACTCCTCTCCTTGAGAAGTGGCAGAAGCAATGTGGGATGAATTGACTGTAACCCCCATTCCCTGTTTCCCTGCCACTGCAGGGGAAGGAGGTAGAGATAGGAAGGAGGGAGGGGTGGAGGAAGGTGTTTCTAAGATCTTACTTTACTTCTCAGTATCCTGATCTGATTTTCTCAGTAATAAATTCAATTAATATCTCTAATTTGAGTGTGTTTTGCCTGTGACAGTATTTGGTGAGTGATCTCTCTCTGTCCTTATCTCGATCATGAACACTTTGTTATATTTTCTCTCCCCTGTCCAGCTATAGAGGGAAGCAATAGGCTTTGGTGGGTGCCTGGCATCCAACCAGGGTCAACCCACTACATCATCCAGGTGTAAGATGGATGATAAGAGATCATGCAGGTGGCAAAATACAAGGAACCGGTGAGATATTAATGACTGCTCAGAACTGCATTTGGCAGACTAATGTTCACAATGGATTTTGGCAACAAACTTTGAGTGTCAGTATAAAGAGCTCTACAGGTGTTTGTGGAGGGACGGGTTCAAAAATGTAAAGAACAAAAGAACTGACAAAGTATTCCTTGAAATTGCAGAAGTGTGGCATACCTAGGTTTGTTCACCAATAAAGGTGACATCATGTCTCTCAAGGCCAGAGGAAAGACTATCGGAATGACTGTGATAGATGACAACTAGCATATTTGTTGTACAGGAAGACCGTCTTTAACACGTAACTTGGATGACTTGAGCGTAACTCTAGGCGTAACTTGAGTGCCTAGCTCATTTGTTTTCAGAAGATGAAATCATAGAATAACAGAATGAAATAGGTTGGACCGGACCTTAAAGATCACCCAGTTCCAACCCCCCTGCCCCAGGCAGGGACACCTTCCACTAGATGGGGTTATTCAGAGCCCCTAAGTGTTCAACCTAGCCTTGAACACTTCCAGGGATGGGGCATCCACAGCTTCTCCGGGAAACCTCCTCTCCAGTGTCTGACCACCCTCACCCACAAAGAATGTCTTCCTAGTATCTAATCTAAACCTACCCTCTTTCAATTTGAAGTCGTTCCCCCTTGCTCTATTCCCTCTTGTAAAATGTGAGTGAAATGTGAGTATAAGGTTCAGAGCAGAGCTGAAGTGCAGAAGCTATTTCAGCCAGAGCAAAGCCACCTGGAATGCTGGTCCTGGGCTGGACCCGGGTAAGAACAGACCAGCGATGTTTTCCACTAAACTCTGTAGGAAGTACCCAGATTTGGAGGAAGGTTGGAGGTGGAGTTACTACTGCTCTGTCTGGCCTGTGTTTTGGTAGGATGCTGATGGTTATACGCTTCAGCAACAGCAAGGAGGGAAGGCAGCAAAGAACTAAGAGCTCAATTATAGTAAATTACTGTTCCTATATTTAAGGCAAACACAAAACTTTTTTATGTAAAGGGAGATGCAGTTAGATAGAGAGGTTTGCATCACCAGACACTTGTATGTACTCATTACATTTTCACTGTCTAAAGAGAAAGAGGGAAGAGTCTATCGACACTGAGATAGGTGCTTCGTCGTCCCGCAAAAAAACCACGAAAGCAATCCAAGCCCGTTATGGTGTCAGCCCCGGTGTCCCTGCCCGGGGCCGGGGGCTCGGGGCGGGCGAGCCTCTGCTGCGGGTCGCGGGGCAGTGTCTCTCTCCAGCGGGGCAAGGACACAAAGCGGAGCGGGCCCTCCACGTCCCCCGCGCCCCGCAGCTCCGGGCAGCCGCCGCTACCCCGCGCTGCCGCTGCCGCGGCCGCCCCGGCCGCGGCCCCG
>VZRV01001881.1:1143323-1230133 GCA_013398115.1 Falcunculus frontatus | reverse complement strand
GCGGCCTGCGGCCAGCGCTGCCCCGGCGCCCGCGGCGGCGCCTCCGCGCTCGGAGCGCGTTGAGCATCCGGAGCGCCGTGCCGGCGTGAGCGCTTCCTGCACTCGGGAGCCTTTGCGTCGCCTCTGGGGTTCAGAGTCCGACAGGCGGAGGGTGGCCCGATCCCACGCGGGGCCGGGCCGGGCGCTCGGAGAGGGGAGATGCAGCCGGGACTGTCTCCGGCAGCAGCCGGCCGTGCTGAACGCTGATCGGGCTGTGCCTTCCGAAACAAAGCCGAGAGCTGCTCTCGCTGAGCCGCAGCCCCTGCGAGCGAACGCAGCGCGTCCCGCTGTCGCGGAGCAGCCCGCCCGAGCATCTGTTCCGAGCGTGCCGCTGGTGGCACGGGGGGACACCTGTCCCCGCAGCTGGCTGGGCAAAACACAGATTTGTGCGGCTGAACCCCATTGTTTCATGGCGCCTCGAGTCTGGAGAAGCGTCTAGTTTGTAATTTATTCAAAGTAATTGTAGCAGTACATAAAAGACTTACAAAACCTTAAAAGCAGTTTTGGTTTTTTTAGTTGCAAGACTTGTGGTTAAAAATACTTTCATACTGAGACCGTGTCTCAGGCAATTGCTACTTTTTTTTTTCTTGAGCTTTTTTCAAAACTCTTAGCTTTCTCAGGGGCTTAGTGGAAATTTTACAAAGGAAGTTTAACTTTTGCGATTTACTGGTTTGGAAATATTTAATATAGGCTGCTAGTTTGCAATGTAACAAAGACGTCTATAGTTCCCCTTTTGTGCAGTTAGCATGGTGCGGATATACAAAACTGCCAATGTGAGAAGTCACTGATGAAAATACCTGAAAAAAATCAGATTAACTTCTGAAAATGTCTGCATATCAAACTTTCTACTATACTTTTAAGTGGTATTTCTCAGGGTCTTTGACCTTGGGGGTTTTATATAGTAATTATTCTCATTGTTAATGTAGCCGTATTAACATGGCATGTGAACGTCTGAAAATGTGTAATGTCCTTTTTTTCACAGCAGCTGCTGTAGAGTTGGAAACTGCTGTCATCCTCATTTTAGAGGCTGCAGGATCTGAGACAGAGAGAAACTAATAATAGAAAGGCTGACTAGAAGTTTTATCTGAGAAAGGTTTGAATATAGATGTTTCCAATCCCAGGCAAGTCTCCAAACTTAAAAAGTTAAATAGTTCTTCTATTCTTACCATGTACCTTTGTTAAATATTTCTCAGATTTTATCATAATATCTTATTGGCCTGAGGCTTTTTTCAAGAAAGTGAGGGAAAAAGGAGAAGGGGAACTCAAGAATTTTAACAATTTGGTGTTACAGTTTACATAACTGAGATTTGGTCATGTTTTAAGTACAACCCTTCTTATTCATAATATAAAAATAGAGTTTGTTATCCTTCCCGTGCTATTGTGCAAGTAGTTTGACATAATCTAGTGTTTATCAGCAGTACTGGTGAAAAAGGTAGTCGAAAATTCCTGGACTTTTCTCAGTTTAAGGAACTTAAGGTTTTAAGGACAAATTGATTCTTTCATTCTGCCGACCTTAGCTGGGAAAAATAAGCTGTATACTTTTCAAAATGAAATAAAATTAGTCTTGATAAAGGTACCTGGATCTTAAATTTAAAATAGAAAGTTTCAAGGCCTTTGGGGATACTTGCTCCCACTAGGTAAAGTAGTTCCTACTTTGGAGATAATTTGGTTGAATTGTGTGGAATCCTTCTAAAAATGCCTTTGCAAAGTCACTAGCTGACTGACCTGTAGGCTAGAGCAAGTTCAAGGGGAGTGCCATTCTTCTGCCTGATGAATTCCTTTGGACCAAGCTCGAGTGCCACAGTCACACTAGCAGTCTCATGAGCACTGTAAAGTTTACAGCTGCTTACAGTTGTGAATTTTTACTACTTTTTATGTTGTAAATTTTCTTGACTTGCTCCTGGTAGACCAAACCGAGTATGAACCTGCCCTGAAGCATGTTCCAATTGTCAGAATTTTGGGAGTGGTGGAAGGAGAGTGGGACACAGTAAATTAGACTCTTTATGAGGCAGTTTCTGAAGTAGTACCCAGCTGGAGATTCCTTAAGAGGCAAGTGTGGTTACTGAGTGCAGCCACTGTCTCGTAGCTTAGCTGTTTACGAGATTTTGGAAAACATGATGTGGAATCAGAGGAGAAAAGAGAAGAAAAAGAAATGCCTAAGCGTTCTGGAGGCACAGGTATAATTTGTGTAGGGAGCAATACAGTAGATAATGTACCTTTTCTTCTTAACGCCCTGGTTAATTCATGTGTTCCCTGCCCTTGTGCTTTAATACCATCACAGTATTATTGTATTATTGCTGCCTTGTCTCTAAGCTCTTTTTAAGACCTTTGATGATTCATTGTGTTCTCCACAATTATTTTGGAAATATGAGCAGCATACATGACAGTATATAAATAAACTTAATAATATGGAAGATAGTTAGTTAGAAGCCTATAATTTCAGAAGAGTTGCTTGACCAAGATTGATATCTTTCTACCATGTAGCCTTTGACTATATGACTACATTGTGTCTAAATACAGACTAAATTATGCAGTATAGAAGTGCTATATTTCTTGTTTAGTAGGTAGTTATTACAGTGAAGCAGTTGTCTTTAAACTGTAAAAACTCAAGGCTACTTGTTTTCTGAGCATTTATTACTGTCTTGAATTTAGCTATATAAATAAAAATTGTTTGGTATATGTTTTTTCAGGGTTTTCAGACTTTGACATGTACAGAACTAGAGCTATGGCTAGGTGTATTGTAGAAGTGTTGAAATGTTTACCTTTCCCTGTTGTATCTAAAATCAGAAACAGATAGGAAACAACATAGGCTTTGTGCTGTTGTCCAGGAAAATACAGTTTTACAGAGTATGGGGAGATTCAAATATGAGTTTTCTCATCTTTGTACGGTGATATTTACATATATATATGTATTTAAATCCTAGTCTGTCAAAATGCAGAAGAAGCATTAATTCAGGAGAATTCTTTTTAATTTGGAAGATACCAACAATAACAAAAACATCAAATGTTTGTTCAAGTTACAGTGTATTTTTAAATTCCTAAATACAATTTATTTCCTGCTGTTAGACTTTGTTTAACAGCATCATAGTTTTGAGTTCTGTATACAGTGTAATCAGGTTCCTGTTTCCTGTTCTTTGATGGTTAGACATGTTTGAACATAGATGGAAATTTTTCATCTGTAAATTTTCATGTGTTTCTCTGTTACTTTCAGCCATGCATCTTTTTTTCCTAGGGATGTCTTCATCTTCAAATTTTCTAAAGAGCATTATTTTTCAACCTTGTAACATTTCTCCATGAGATTTAGTAATTAATTATCAATAGTGTATGCAAAGCTGGTCAGCTAAATTGTTTTATTATTTCCCTCACGTTGGTGGCACAGTCAGGTTTTTCTCAAGTAACACGTGATAAAACCTTTTGTATCAAATTCATAGCAGAGTATATATTGTATGTCTATACTTACAGGTATTTTAGAAGCACTGGCTAAGATTTCATTGTGCCTGGTACTAAGGCATTACAAATGCAGAATGAGATTCTCGTCATTTGTCTAGAATTTTTTTAAATTATTATTTCTAAAGTGCAAACATGAAGGGGATGACCAAACTAGACCCTGAACTCTGTGTGTTCACTTACGGTGTGCGCTTTCTTTTAGCCTTTGTATTTCAGAATTCTCTTCCAGCTGTCTTTTCCAAAACAACCGCCTGAGAAAGCCTCAGTACTGGCGTTCACAAGACTGATGCCATTCTGGTGGATTCTAAAGAAAGCTCAGTTTGATAAACAGGGTATTGAGACAGCAGAGGGTGGGCCAGCTTGGGAACAAGGTCTGTCCAGCACCTGGTACCTGTAGTGTGTTAGCACATCCTTAGTCAAGGTCATTTTTCATCAGTCATTCCCATCTGGCAGTGGGTGTGTGCAGAAATGTGAACCATGTTCTCTATAGGCAATGCCACAACTACATCATACAGGTAGGATGTGGGAAATAATTGCTCCAGCAGGCATTGCTTCTTTGGAATGTGTTGTCTTCTGGAAGATAAGTTATTCAAATGGAGATGACACTACATTAAAAAATACATGTTCTTTAGCATACATCTTTTTGCTGGGTTGTTACCCCCTCTTAAGGTGAATAAGTGCATCTTACTCCCTGCTTTGTCACTGAAATATTCATAGTTGAGCAGAAAAGGTTTTATTTGGAAACGGAAAAGAAACAATGGGAAGACATTCAATAGTATGATTTAAACACTCAAATTGACCCAAGTTCAAATTGCTGTGCTTTGATTCAAATTCATGTGATGTGACGTAGCTGTGTGATCATAGTAGAAACTGGTCTATTGGTTTACAAAATACTTGAAGATTTACTTTAATATAAAAGCAGCAAATTTCCTTATGCATGGCTGTATATGGTGAAATTGTGATCTTTGGATGTTTCTGTGACTCCTCCATAGTTTTGAATCAAATCAATCGTGATACCTTTTTTTTCCTCCTCCCTTAGGATGTGAATTGTTAGTAATTCTGCTCTATAGCCTACGTTCTTTTACTCTAGTGTTTTTTAAACACAGCTTTCTGTAGTGCATGATTGGTATGGTACTGTGTACCTTCTGATAGAAAGTATTCCTGTTCTCTTGCTTTTAGGTGAAGACAAATCTTAAACCTGAAAGCTTGACCCTTCATGTAGGGTCTAACAGCAAATTAGTTTTCAAAGTGACTGAAAATAAACTTTTTCTTTAAACCTACATCCCAGCTTTTTACTTGTTGATATTTTTAAGTCATGAGAATATACTAATAGTTTAAATAAATTCTAAATGCCACTGCATCCGTGGGCCTCAGCTGACTTTTAAGAATAAACCAAATGCTGTGATCACCAATGTTTTTATGCTTGTGCATGTGTCTAGGTTGCTTTGAGCTAACACATTTCTGAGGGGGAAGTTTGGCCATGTAGGATACGTAGCTCGCAGTGATGAATGAACAAGTCTTGACTGAGGTTCTGAGTGAGTTTGCTTATAAACTCAGGAGGTGTTCTGTGGGAGTGGCAGACAGCAATGACACACCAAAAATCCTTTCTTAACACAGAAAAACACACTTTCCAACTGCTGGTTGCATTTTTCACGAAGAAAGCCCACTGTTAATGTGCTTACCTTGGTTTTGTTTATGTGGGGGTGTTTTTCCCCCCTCCCACTTGCTTAATGTGGGAAAAGTAGTGAGCATGTAATCCAGTGTTTTGCTGATTTATCAGTTTGCATTTAGGAAGAATGTTAAGATTAAGAGCACTGTGACCCAGAATGACTAATGACTGGCTCAGCCAGAGTGCTGAGAAGACTGACACCTGTTTACTGTGTGTTTTGTTTGGCTTTTTTTTAACTTTTTTTTTGCTATGCCCCTTTATCGACCTTCTCTGGATGGTCAGCTCTTTGTCTCTAGTATGCTAGACATTGACCATGGTGTTTGCCTAGAAGCTGTTGTGTGCTGGTTGGTTGAATAGATTGGACTGAGCCAAGTAAAGTTCGTTTGGTATTGTCTGAGCACGCATTTCAACCTTTTTTCATGAATGTTGATCTTGTAGGACTTTTTGTAAGCAACTATTTTGTGTGTATTTGTTGTGTTAATGTAGCAATAAGGTTTTCTGTGTTTTGGGAGAAACACATAAAGGTGAAGGCCTTTCAGTGAAATAAATGTCTCATGCTACTTGATAATAGGGTAAATGCTACAAAAGTAGGTGTGGGAAAGGACTATAATTAGTACGTATGTGAACCTTGTTGAACCTTCAAGAGAGGCTGAGTTTGTACTTGTTTTTACGGGGCAGGTTTTGGTGACTAAACGGCAGATGAGCACATTGTGTTTATAGGAACAGGACTGTGGTGCTCATACTGAAGGTCTCTGCTTCACATTGAAAGCTTCTTCCTTCTGGGGAAAAGGGGAAGGGTGGGACTAAGTAGTTGATTTGCAATAGGATTAAATAATATTGTGTGTAGCCCTAAGTCAAATAGTGATAGAGATATTCGGACTGATAGAAATTCTTGAACTCTATTCAAACACATTAGAATTTGTTGTTATAAGGAGTAGGGAATGTTCTGAATAACATATGTTATTTGAGACGGCTTTGCATCTTTCTGGCCGTCTGCAGTTACTGGGTTCAGTAGTGTGTGGTTTCGACTGCCTTAAGATTGGAGTACATTGTCAGGACAGTGGAGTTGCTTTATGCTTTTTTAGTGCTAAGGAGTACTGAGGGGTATAATAGGCAGAGCTGGTATTCATAGAACAGAAACTCCTCAGACTTTCACCAAACCCAAAGATTCAGAGATGGAAGGTGGGATCTGTTCTTCACTTTTGTTCCTTTGGTGGTTTTTTCCCCCCATTTTTCAGGAATCTGTTTTTTCAGATACGTAGCTCTGGTGCCATAAGATTTTTTAAAAAATACACATCTATAACAAAAATATTTACTTTTTACTTTTTTTCACCACGTCTGTGAAGAGATTTCCTCGAAAATCAAAACAGTCATGCAACTCTGAGGGAGAACACAGAATTAGGAGACCTTAGAAGTGGTTTCAAGGTTGTTAATAGAAGCTGTGTAATACGTACCAAAGTATATACTCCAAAGAAATGCTTTCAGTGGTACAGATTTGGAAGTACTTTTAAATCTGTTAGCCATCTGTACAGTTGGACAGCTTTATTCTATAAAAAATGCCTCATAAGACAATGGCTTCAGTTGCTGCTCCCAGCATACATGCTAGTAAGTATGGACTATGAAGGATTATTTCCAAAAATGTTCTTTAGAGCACTGTCATTTGAATTTTGATCTAAATGTAGTTTGTAAGTTTTGTAGTGTATCTTTGAGCAGTAACAAATTACCACTTAAGTGCAATCTTTACAGAGGCAACAAGCTTTCTTTCCTATTTTGATATATGGATCGGTGGCCGAGCCAGAAGAAAAATAAGTAAAAGCAATTTTGGGGAAGAAAGATAAAGAATGTGCTTCCTTTCCTTTTTTGTTCCATCTCTGTTCTGTATTTCCTTTTCCTTGGATAGATATATAGGTTAATAATCATATTGAGATCCCTTAGCAGATCTTCTATCTGTTAGGAAGAGCAAATCACTGTTGCTGTCCAATACTAGATATAGTCTTCAGGTGCATATGTACATTATGCATATCATATATCTTAGAGTCTGTGTCTGCTGTTGGATCTTTATAATGACATTATGTGGCTGCAGCACTCCCCTATCATGCCTTAAATATAGTAAATGCAATTATTATAAGCCAAAATTTTTTTTAAAGTTGAAACATTCAAATGCAGCCAGATTCCTAAAGGACTTCAGTGTAAAGTTTGAAGACTACGTTTCTTTTGAATCTTGCTAAAAAACTTCAGGGAAGATAAGATCACTAAATGAGTATAAAATCATGTCAAATGCCAAAACCCCTTGAGTGAGTAGTCCACAAATTGTTGATCTCTATGATGATTGTAAAGACTCTATTGACTAAACCAATTAAATAGGGTGGGAAAAATAATGAAATTGAATTAGTGGCAAATGAATTGCAGTCATGACTGTGAAGAGCTCAGGAAAACTTTTCACTCATTTTGCATTCCTCACTGCTATCGTTGTACCTTTGCAAAATAGTGAGGAAAATGAAATGTAGAATAAACCCCAGTAACAATGGTATTAGTGTCTGTATTTTATGTGTTTAATATCTCAGTATCACTCTCTCTGTATATGTGAGAGAAGCAAGTATATTATAATTCTTATTATGTAAGAGATTATTTATGTAAGACTATACTCTTATAACAATATAAATCTTTTATTCATATGTATGTATACAGAGAGCGCTTGCTTGTATGAAAATACAAAGCATGCATTTTAAGTTCCACTTCTTTTAGATGAAGAAAAATAGAGCAGTGTTGAAATCAGTAATGAAAATGAGACAAAATTTGACAGGAGTTAAGAAGTCTGAGATGATGTTTAGGAATAATAAGAGAAAAAAGATTGCGGTTGGAGGAAATTATTTCATAGTCTAAGAACGAGAGGCCTTTAATTCTGAAAAACAGTAGTTTTGAAGTTGATACCAGGAAAATATTTCGCAGTACATGAACATAACATCTGGAATTCTCTTCTTAAGAGATACTAAAGTTTAAAAGCTTAGTGGGATTTAAAATCTTAAGAATTCATATGAATGCCCTTCTTTCATAAGCCAGCTATTTACTTGAGAATAACAAATAGCCTCTGTAGTCTGTGCACTAGATTTAGTTGCACATTCTTTGAAGTAGCTTGTGCTATTCACTGTCAAGTATCTGGACTAGGCCTCATAGAAGGGGCAGTTTAATTACTCTAAAATCAATGTTGCTGGATTTTGGCTTCATGCAAAAATATTATTGTACATGAAATACCTAATTTTCTGAGAAATAATAGACATTTAAAATACTGTCTTGGGTAGTTCATAGGTGGTTATGGATTAGGTGCTTTGACTAAAGACAAAAGAAAATTGAAAATATTCAGAAAATTTCTTATGCTCTTGGTTGTGTTTATTGAGCAGCTGCTCTAATCATATGTCTGTATTAGGAATAGAAATAATAATTCATTAGATTGAAGATTCTAACATATAAGATCTTGTGTTCATATAGAAAACTGTTTTGTACCAATCTCTGAGATCATTGCTATAGAAGAAACTGAGTTTAACAAGAAACAACGTAACATTGGCAGATGGCACAAAATGGCAAAGCTACATGCTTTCACAGGTAAGGCAAATAACAGTCTCTGGATGCTTGTGCTGCTTATTCTTTAAGTTTAAGGCAGACTCAAAAGGAATCGTCAGAGTTTTGGGGCGGTTTTTTAACAGCAATGATGTGTTTAAAAAAAACCCCAACCCCCAAAAAAACCCCAACAATTCAAAAGAAAACAAAACAAAACCCAAAACAAACAAATAAAACCCTTCCCCAAAAAAACAAACCTGAACTGAAATAAACCCAAGCAAATGTCCCACAAAAACAAACAAAAGAACCCCCCACCAAAAATCTGTTGGTTTACATTTAAAGATCCTGACTTGGAAAATAAAACTCTTCCTTTAAGAACACATGCTCTGTTTAGTTACTTTTAATGAAGTTCAAACTAATGTATGAGTGTTCACGCTAATGTCTTTTTGCTGCTGAATGACTCTGCAGCAGGACACCTGCTTTCTAGTATTTGACTAGAAAATCAAGACAGGCTGAAAAAAAAAGTCCTAAATGTTTGGGGTTTTTTTAATTACCCCTAACCTTGGGGATGCATGCATGAAAGTTTCTTTGTGTTATTGACTGCATTCTTAAAACAAAGTGCCAGAAATAAATGTCTCTTTTGGGAAAAGAGTCGTGGCTCCTGTGCTAAAAAGATGGCATGCCAAAATTTTGTGTTGTGGAGTACTTTCCTCATGTTTAGTCCCCCGGTGAGAGTGATTGGAGATACTGTAGATGAAGTAAGTATAAGGTCTTAATGCACAAGGAGACTTTTTTTCTCAAATTTCAGCTTTATGTAATGAAATTCACCCTGTTGGTTACATGAGAGCTGATTTCAGCCTGGCTTATTGTCTTAAGCTTGCGGCATTTTATGTAGATATTGCAGACTTTAATACAGATAATACGTAAGCTCAGTGAACTTCTGAACAAGTATGTCTATAGTAAGTTGATGAGAAATGGCTTCTTTAAAAAGAAGTCTGTGTTTGGGTGTCTGCTATAAGCAGACACCTAGAGCAAGTGTTTTCATTTATGTTTTCATTTGGACTCTACAAATGTGCTGTTCAGCGGAATGATTCTGTCACTTGTAGAAATGTGTAGTGGAAGTTAATTACAGGTCAGTATTTTGGAGATCTTTCTGAAATGCATTTTCTTTTCACAGAACCATCTCATTATGCCTCTTCTTTTTTCTTTTCTTTTTTTCTTTTTTCTTTTTTTTTTTTAAATTTAAATAGTGTATTATGTGAAGAAAGCCCGAAATCACCGCTGGCGGTGCAGTGATGTGACATTTTGGTGTGTTGATGAGCACTTATGTAATCAGTGGATACAAGCGCTGAAAGAATTACTTGAAATGCAGAGTAAGTTTGAATAAATTATGAACATTTGCACCATCATTTTGTAGGCTTGTACATCAATCAATGTTATTTTGATATATCTGCTTTTTTGAACTCGTAAGAGCAGCTTTTGCTCAAAATGAGGGAGCCAGGAGTTGAAGTGTCTCCTTACCACTACTGTATCTTGCATATTCACTAAGTTGTACTGACTGCTTTAATCAGTCGGCTGTAGATGTCATATAATTTTGCCCAGATATAAACTATTTTCACAAAATAGGGACACATTAGAAGCTTAGCAGAGGCTTTAAATGACTTTAGCTTCAGAAAAAGTAATGGGCAGATGTAAGCTCAGGGATTTGAGGTACTCTAGAGATTTCAGGGCAAGGACTGTAGCAATTGAAAGATTTATGGGTGTGTTTTGCCTTCCAGACGCTGTCATCAACAAAATGTGCTGATGTAATAAGTCTGATATTTTTTCCTTTTAAAGTAGTAATCTGGAATGCTGTCTGAGGAAGTGTAGATGTTAAGGTTTTTGTCTGTTCCATAAAAAAGGAGATTTATATCTGGTAATACAGAGGTGTAATAATTGTTTCCATTGACACTACTGATGTAAAGCCGTAACTGTTTGGACAAATTTGAGATAGTAATATCAAAGGTGTTTTTGGAGGGGGGAAGGGGTAACACTTTAGGGCAACTAACACTGTAGGACAAGCACTCGCTGTGCAGAATGTAGTTTTGTGAGGCATTCTTATTGTGACTTAATCACAGAAAGGAAATGCATTTTAACCATGTTATTAAAGTAAAAAGATAGTTTAAATAAATGAATGTATAAGTATTTTTTTGTATGCTTCACTTACAGGTGCCTTTGCTACTGCTGCCCTTTTAGTCTTGTATGCCCATAATACTCATGTAATTAGTGTGACTTGTGTAGTGGGAAGGTACTGCAAGAATGATGAGTAAGAATGTGAGATAGAGAGTCAAAAGAAATTATTCTGAATTTCATCTGCTGTCTTATTAACAATTTGTTCAACCACTGTTGGTATCAGTATAATAACCAGGACACCTCTTTAAAAATTCAAAACCCAGTTTGAACCCCAAGACAAGAGGGCAGGTGAAGCAGGCTTTTATAGCTCTTTGTTAAAGGGTTTTAAGAGTTAATAAGTCTTTTATGCTGTGTTTGCTTTGATGTTAATAGGTTTGGGTTTGTATGGCTTGTTGAATTTTTGCTTTGCGTACAAAAGCAGTATACTGTCATTTTCCTTACTGCAGAGTCTAGACCAAAGCAGTTGCTTGTGTATATTAATCCCTATGGGGGAAAAAGACAAGGGAAGAGGATTTATGAACAGAAAGTTGCTCCACTCTTCAGTCTGGCTTCTATATCCACCGACGTTGTTAGTGAGTAACGAGCATTTTAATTTCTGAATAAGCACAGTATGAACTCTTTAAAACATGCCTGAGTAGCTAAAGTTCTTTCTGTTAGTTACTTTTTCTTACTAAGGAAATGAGATAAAGTGGTAGAGAATGTCTTCTAATTAAAACATAGGTAGCCAGATACTTGGCAACCTTCTATCAGCTTTCTGCTTACTAAATTAAAACTTCTGGTGCTCCTGAGCTATTTGAGCTCTTAATTTGTAAGACACTGCCTCTTTTTCAGTTTCACTGTTAAAACTAATTGATCGTTTGCGCAATTTTTAGTGACATATTTTTTCCATATGTACTGTGCATGTCTCCTTCAATTCTTTCCCTGGCAAAAATATTTTGAGACACTTGGACAGACTGTTTTATGGTCACATTGATAATAGAATCATGGTTTTTAATGAATTAATTTTTATAATTCTATATTATATGCAGCTTTATAGTAGTATTTTTAATAATAAATTTTAATGTGTTTATTTCTTCATAGTAACTGAACATGCTAACCATGCTAAGGACAACTTATTTGAAGTTAATATTTATAAATATGATGGGTAAGTAACTTTACTTGCCTTTTTTTTTATTCTTTTCAAGCTGATATATTATGTGATTGGCCTGTTCTTGTCTCTAATTTTAAATGGTAGCCTTCATTACTAATACATTTATTGCAGCAGCTGAAAGTCCTGGGGCATGTTCCTTTCTGTAGGAGATCCACATTTAGGAGTATAAAAAGAAAACTAAACTGTTTCAGTAAACTTGTGCAACACAATATATTCAAACGTAGTATAACAATGTTTGCATGAGATTTGTGTTCAAAAGATGAATGTAAGACTAATTCTGCTCAGTTGAGCATTCTGTTATAGCTCAAAAGCTACCCAGAAATGTTTTGTGGTCTTGAAATACATGAGTTCAGAACACTGCACCAGTGGCATTCAGCCTATGTGTAAAAAACATGGACATGTTAGAAATGTTTCAGGTAGTTCCTCTTGCTATATAGGACTGTTCAGTAGTGGCTACATTGTTTGGCTTTATTTGCATTTCTCCTGTTGTGAAGCTACTCCTTTTAAAAAAGACCTGACTGAATGGTGATCTTGCATTCCATTATTAAGTCTGCTGTAGAAGCAGAATATTTTAATAAAAAAGCTAATCATTTCAGTTTCCAGTTCATGACATGAAACAAGTTACAAGTCTGGAAAAACAAGAAAATGTATGCAGATAAACTCTCATAACTACAGTATTTTAAAATTATATTTCATGCTTGTTGACAGGTACATTTAAACTGGTAAGTTGCAAAAAAACCCCCACATTCGGTCTTTACAGAGTGCTTTTGCTTTAGTACTTTGCGATGTACATTGTCTGTGTTGAGTAAGGGCATGATGCTGGGAAGTTGTGTTAGTAAGACATGACATTCATAGGCTGAGTTCCCAGGCTTCACCTGCTTTAAAATGAGTTGCCTTTAAATAAACAGTTTTGTCTATACTATGGTATAGAATTTTTCAGAAATTCAAGGAAGGGAAACACTGATCCTAGAAAAACCTAGTTAGTTGTGATTTTTCCTTTTCATTTGGTTTTTGATTTGAAACAGGTATACTGATGGTTGGTGAAATTTCAATACAGAGCAGAAAGAAAGGCAAGTGAGCCCATGTCCTCTTCTAGAATTTTTTTTTTTACAGCAAGTGGCAGTGACCAATTGTGGTGGTATCTGAAGTGTTTTTGGCAGATTCAAAGTCTCATACTGTAGAATTGTTTTTCCTTTGGTGTTTTGTTTTTGGTGGGGTTTTTTTTTGGTTTTGTCTCTCTAACATGCCAAGATAAACTATAGGCTAGAGAACTTCATCTTTTTAGAATCTTATGTTTCTTCTATTCCTGGGCTGGGCCTGAAAGGCAGTTTGCTTGGGATCTGCAGCCTATCTTTCCAAGCCTGACTTTTGTCCATCATATGCAACTCTTTTTCTATGGTTAATAGTGACGTTAGGAAGGACTTCTTGAATTCAAACTACTTTTTAAATAACAGATCACGTGGTCATCTAGAAGATTTAAAAAACGGTTGAGCCACATAAATGTGTGTTTCTTCAGGTCTGACCTTTCTCACATACAATAAAAGGTTCTTTGGATTTCTGCATCTAATTGTTGTTCAGCTGTCCTCATAGACTGGTTCTGATGTGTGGCTTTCCCTTCATTCAGTGATGAATTTCTTCATTTAATCTCCAGATTCCCTATTTGGCAAAGCCATACATGGAATTCTGCAATTAGATACAGGAGTCTTAATGATAATTGCTTTACTACTTTTCAAATGTTTTTACTTTAGACAGCTTATTTAAATATCTTATGGGTGTTTCCTGTTTGTCCTTCTTATCTTGCCTTACAGGAAATTCTTATGGTGTATGTAGTAAGCTAATAGCTCAGTAATACAACAGCTTTTCTTTAAGCACAGTTACTTAAAATACTCATTTGGTTACAATATAGCAGGGTTTTGTACATCACTGTGCAGAACAATTAGAACATTTTGCAATATTGTGCGGGTAATAGCCATGTTTGGAGTAAGTGACATGTATCACTGTGGTTTTTTTATCCGTGTGTCTGTTGCACAAGCCTTTGTAAAAATGTTCTGGTTGGGGTTTTTTTTCCTAGTTTTTGAGTTAGTTCACAGAATGGTTGAGATTAGAAGGGACAGCAGTTCTTTAAAAACTCATTTGACTTGTGGATTAGCTTCTGAAGTCCTCTAAAAGATGTTCTTTGCTGTTACCATCTATCTAAAAAGTTAAATGCTCTCCCACTAGTAAAATAAAGCCAAAGTGTAAGAATCAGTCCATTTCTTTCAGGCGTTCTTCACTAAGGGCCTTCACATGTGCAGCATATGTCTGACTTGTACACTGGTCTTCTGATGTTGGCTATGAATTTGGTTGTGCTGTTACTGCATATGTGAAGTTCTTTATCATATTTACCTTTGATAGGTATAGACATTCATGTAACTGTCCCCTCTGAGCCTGGGTATAGTGTTTGTTATAGAAGATGATCAGAGGGCTGGAGCACTCTCCTATGAAGACAGGTTGGAAGAGCTGGGCTTGTTCAGCCTGAAGAAGGGAGGGCTCCAGGGAGACTTTAGAGCACCTTTCAGTACTTAAAGGGGACTTAGAAGGAGGTTAGAGAGGGACATACATACAAGGGTATGTAATGATAGGACAAGGGGGAATGGCTTTGAACTGAAGGAGGGCAGATTTAGATTAGGTTTAAGGAAAAAATTCTTTACTGTGAGCGTGGAGAGGCACTGGAACAGGCTGCCCAGAGAAGTCATGGATATCCTGTCCCTGGAAGTGTTAAAGGCCAGGCTGCATGGAGATTTGAGCAAACTGTACTGAGACAACATTGACCATGAACTGACATGGAAAGTTTTGTTTCTTCAGCCTCTTTTTTTGAGTCTGCTGAGAAAGATAAAGCTAAAATTGAGGAATAGTGTAGTTAAGCTATTGAAAGAGAAAAAAGTTTAAAAAATGGAAAACAAATATCTTTTTATTCCTTTCAGTCTCCTAGGTCTGGACTTAGAGTCGGAGAGTTTACGTTTTTTAAGAATGTCCTCTCCATTCATGGAAAAAAATGACTCTTTTTTTCACGCTTTCCACCTGCTAAAAATAACAGAACTAAATTTAAATCATCTATACTTAAAAATTAGATTAATTTGTTCTATGAAATAAGTGCTCATTCTGCAATATCTGTTGCTGATGATGTGAAAGATTATTTGTTTATGAGTTGGAAATTATTTGCTATAGATAACAGTACACATTCCTGGACTTATGTGCTAGGAACTACATATGTAACTCTGGATTTCTCATGTGTTCCTTTAAAGTGTATTTGAAGTAGTTTTTCAGTTAAAGAATGTTTATGCATTTAGAGTTCAGAGTGCATTTGGTTGTTCATGAAATGTGTACTGCTGTAAAATAGTCTTTTTACTTCCTAGTATTTGCTTGGCTGGGGATCTCTGCTGAGCTTTAACATATTGAGGATCTGTGTAGCTGCTGTACCAGCTCTGACCTGAATTAAATTTGAGAAAGAAAGTTTTGCATCTGGTAACATTTAGAACTCTGATTATGAATGGTTACGTAGCTATACATGACTTCTGTCTGTTTGGTGGGATCTCAGCACGTTGGAAAGAGGATGCAGGCATGCACTTCTGAATTTTGACTTTCATATAATGTGTATTCCTACTAAACTGTGTAAAATACACTTCTGCCTGAAGTGGCAAATACCGACTTTTCCCTTTTTAGTAAAGGTACCCTGTTTCCATTTTGTGTACTTAGAAAGTTGTATGTACAGTCTTGTTCAGTGTTTTATTTGTATAGTGAATTTCCACTGATATGTCTGTCTGCCCACAGTAGTAGAGGATAAAGATTTTTGCAGGTTGCATTCCAACAGTTTTTCCTAAAGTTACAGGTGTGTCTAGGTGCATTTTCAGTTTTGAAGCTTGAAAATTTTTTTCTGCTTTTTGTTAATTGGCTAGTTGACTGTGGGCTACTGTATCCTGTAAAAATGGAGGAGGAGAATAGAACAACTATTTTTGGTGTGCCCAGTGCATGCCCTAAGTAGAACACTTGCCGTGTTGTTTATTGACTGTTAGTGTGCATTCTAATTTGTGTTTCCTGGCAGTGTTGTTTGTGTTGGTGGGGACGGCATGTTCAGTGAAGTGATGCATGGTCTCACTGGAAGAATGCAGAAGGACTCTGGCATAGACCAAAATAATCCCAAAGCATCGTTAGTCCAGTGCAATATAAGGATTGGCATAATTCCTGCTGGTAAGAAGGGGTTAACTTTCAGTTTAATTTATTCATTCATTCTTGAATTTTTTTCTTATTCGTAACTTCTTGAATTTGGGCCTATGTGTAAGATCTGAGCAATGATATTTTATGAAGACACCTAGCTAAAGCTGTTTGTTTCCATATAAAATTATTGATCACATGCAATTTTATTTAGTAAGAATATTTTGTAAAGGAAATCAAATCTTAATGTATAACTTTAGAATTCAATTACTACTTCTTTTTTTGTGGCTTGTTGTGTGTTAATATGAGATAAGGTATTGACAGTAATACCCTTCTAAACACATTAAGGAGTGGAATTTACTAAACAGAAATTTACCGGATAAATATTTTTCCATTTCCAAATCCTTCACTCTTTTGGTTAGAACTGTAATGAGAACTTCCCACTGGTCTGGCAAACTCCAAACAAATGCTAAGATTCCTTGACTCTCTTTTCCTCCATTTGTTCTCACAGCAAGTACAGGGCAACTACAGCTGAGGAACAGTTCTTGTTTTCCAGACCAAGTTGCAGTTTCTGCCTCTTGTTAGAGGTGCTACACATTCACAGTTCTCAGTGTCAGCCGCTTTTTCAGGCAGTCCTGACTGCTGTCATTTGAGAGAACTCATTCTTCAAATTGAAGTATTTTTTGATGGTTTTGTTATTGTTATTACTGACCATAAAGGCGTTCTTTGGATCAATTTTGCTGTTTTCAATCTAGTGTCGCAGGTGTTTCCTCATCCTGCCCATTGGGTCCTCAAAGATTCCTTCAAAAGCAGATTAACAAATTTGCTCTCTCTTCCAGGACTGAATTAAGTGTTGTGACTCTTTAACAGAGTCAGTAATTTTGAAGTCTCTGTAGGAATACAAATGGACAGTTCAGTATCTTTTCTATACTGTTCTCTTTTCTTGTCTGATGCTTGAACTTTGAATTAAAGAACTGGACATGAAATAAACATTATGAGCTTCTGGTTAGAATTAAAACAAAGGCTTCTGAGAAAATTTAGCACAGGTTGTAAAAATACACCAAGTGAAGCACAATGCTTCTACTCTCAAGCTATAGGTGACTACTCTTATACTCCTTACATCTTTGTGAAGAATGTCTCCAGACCCAAACGATCTGAGTTCTTGCTTGCAAGAAGCTTAACCTTTTCTGCTTGCAGTACAGTAGATGTTTGGTATCCGAAAGTTGCAATGTGAATATCCCCTTATGGTTTTTACTCTCCTGCTATATTTAAGTATATTATGGTTTTATTTGTTGAAGCTTTGTATTAAAGTCAGTATGTATAATAAACTTCACAAGAACAGAACTTGAAGTGTTCTACTCCTCTTTTTTCTTATATGGGCAAATTTATTGAAGTAAAGGTTTTTTGCTTACATGATTGGTTTCAGAAGATTTTGCCTACTGGTGATATGTGACCATAAGAAGATACAATTGAAAAAACAGAACCTCAGTATTAAGAGCTATTTCTTTGTCCTCAGGAAAGATTAACCTTGCTTTTGCAACATTTTCTTAATGCATTTTTTCCAATTATGCCCAAAAAGTATGATCTTCACTGACATTTTAATTTTGTTAACATGTATCAAGTCACTTGCCTTACATATTTTAATGTTTTGTTTGTTGTGTTTTGTCCATTGTATCCTTTTGCTATTTGAATATATACCGTATGTTCTATTCCTTAAACTGACATGAGGTACAGCCTTGTAATCAGTTGCTACATTTCAAATATTGTCTCCAAGTCATGATTCAAATTTCTCAGAAATTATTTATAATGATGTATAAGGAAGCTGGCCTTAAAGTTATATTAATTATGTGTTTCGAAGTACAGAGGATAATATGTATCTTAATCTGTTTGTATATTGTATGGTATTTAAAATGATCCATTACTGTATATATAGGAAAGTGCTTATTTGCTGAAAAAGGTAGTCAGGTCACTGAACAATTCTTAACGCATCTAGTTATTACAGGGACCTTAAACTGAGAATGAAATACCTAAACTCACCCTGAAGGCAGCAAGATTTGGGATTTTGTTCTGGTTTGTATTTTTCCAGCCCATGGTGAATCTGTTCTCTGTTCATCTTTGCTTGGTAGAATGGAGTTCTGGCCACGTATTGACCCCAACAGATTGCCTAGTTCTATCACTAGTGCAAGAAGTCTGTTCCAAAAATAAGTTAAATTCTTAAGAAGAACTTTTTTTTAAAGCTAAACTGATAGTCCTGAAATACAGCAAGTCAAATGTTGTAATGAAATAGAAATGATACATCTCGTAAAACTTCATCCATTATCTTTCTGCTTCTTTATAACCAACCTGTTTTTAAAAATCCTAAGAACTCAAAGACTACCCGTAGTGTAGAGATGAAGATCTAAAGTTCTGTGTGTCTTCTGATACATAGAGATAGTTTACTCAGTGATGACAAGAGCCTGGGGTAAGGCGACGGTAGATCAGTGTTTTCGCCTTTTTTATCATTTAGTTCCTGATATCAAGTTGTGTGAAGAGAAATGTGCTTGGTTGTGGTTTGTGGTTGTGATTAAACAGTTTCTGTATTCAAATAAACACTAAATTCAGCAGATAGTCAGTCTTTGCTCAGAGACTGACAATCTAATTGTACAATGGTTCAAAATTACAAATGAAAACAATTTAATTCTAAGACACTCACCTGTATGACTATGTTCCACTAATAAGCTTTATTTCATAGCAGAATTCCATTGTGCAAGCTCTTTTTTTTTGAATGTTGAATACTGTTTATAAATCATGATTCTAACTTTCTGGAGCAAGTCTCTACTTGGCTCCTTTTTTTTTTCTTGAACAGTTGTGTCAGTTTCCAGACAGCCTCTTTCATTAGTATCTCTTATGGTTGAAAAATACCATTTATTTTATGCATGATGGAACATTTTTATGAAATAACTTGTCGTTTTGTTGACATGAATAAAAGACTTCTACTCAAATGGCAGTTTTAACTTCTGAATTTCTCTTAGTTGCAGCCATTCTTCAAATCTGCCAGTGGAAATTGACTGTTTGCCGTTGTAAACGGATTTGCTGTTAAGAGTACGTAGAGGCTGTAGTGCATCTCTGAAAATCTCAGTGCTGAGTTATTTTTTCCTCTCAGCCTTAAAAGACAGTTATTTCTTGCTAGCCTTAAAAGCACATTCAGCCATGTGGTCTCAGTGCATTCAGAGAAGTAATGTCTCCACAGAACTTAAAAACAGATAATCATTCCTGATATAGCTTGGACACTGGGGTTTCATCCACATATTTTAGTATTAAAATTGCACCCTCTGGAGTAAGCCAAAGTAATTTGCTGTTCTTATTACACTTGGCATAGAATAGGAGGACAAAGCTGTCAACTGCTGTTCTTTTTTAGTTAAAAAGAACTTACTGGATTAAATACTCTACTGATCTTAGGAAAAAAATCCCACTTCACTCTATGTTGTGACATAATACTATTGCATTCATTCCAAAAACTAAGTCTGCAACCCACCCTGGGGGGAGAATCTAAGCCCTTGGGAATATTGAGTAAAATACAGACATGAAGTTAGTAACTATAGTGATTTTAGGCTTCTAGTGTATCCAGATCACTCTTTGCTGGTGGTCAGCTCTGTAATGTTTAGGATTGAAGGATGCAGTATGATTATAATCAGACTGTTGATGTGTCACTGTAGAAGTTAAGAATGCTAAAGACAGTGCAGGTTTCCTATATGAATGTAATACAGAAAAAAGATGGAGGATTCATTCACAAACTTGAAAAATGGATTCAAGTCAAGTTGTGAAGTGTGACTGGACTCATACCACTGTCATTTAGAGTGTAAAAATTATCTTAAAAATGTGTTAAAGCATAGCAATAAAAACTATCTTTCTTGTTTAATTACTCGGCGTGATCTGTTCACAGCCTTCTCAGTTACAATGCTTGTAATATTTAATGATCTTTGCCATTTAGTTAGCATCTCATTTCAAAGTTCAGTATATCCACTTTGAAATCTGAAGTGCATGTTTTATGTTCCTCCTTCAGCATTTTAAATCCATTAAACTTCTTGAAATGACAGTTGTAGGACTAAATACTGCATTTAAGATAGCGGGCCTGCCATGGAGATAAGTAACTCAATATTACTTATTCCTGTGATGTTCATTTCATGTCTAAAATCTGCCATTATTGGATTAATCCATTTTTGTTGTCCTCTGTTACTGAACTTATGCTGAAGTAATTATCTACCAAAAGCCTTTCTGGACGGCTTCTCTTTAAGTCAGTCTGTTCTGCAGATGTTAAACTTGACTTCTTGGTTTCTGTATGCAGAAAGGAAGATGTATAAAACTTCAAGTAGGTACATGGGAAGTAGGACCCTTCGTCTCTCCCTGCAGCAGTAGCTTCTCCCCTTACTTTTGAATGTGCCAGCTCCTTCTCATTTAAAAATCACTTAGCAGAAAAGTAGCTTTCTAGAATTTTTCAAAATATTAAATTCTGTTTGAGCCAAAAGCATGCAGTTACTCTGCCACTAGGGTGACTTGCCTGACATTTCGTCTGTGCGATGACTGCATGGATAATGGATTCACAAAAACTCTGCACAAATATGGGACCCCCACTGAAGTTGCTATTTTGCCTGTTTTCACTACAAATACTGTTCTCATACTAATTTGTCTGACAATTCTGTGTGGGACGTGAGAGCACCTGCCCCTGCCACGAGTATGTCACATGGGGCAATGCTCATGAGCTGTAAAAATATTTCTATTTCTTTATAAATTCACTGTTTTCCATAGGCTCGACATCTAGCTGACTTGCTTCTGTCACCTGCTTAGTTTAGTACTTCAGTTGTTCGTAATTTGTTTCGTTTTCCATCAATAAAAGTGCAAAAATAAATACCTGTAGCCCACACCATGTGTGTTTTGGTTTAAGAAACTTTAGTTGTAAGTTAGTAGTCTAATCATGTTTCAGATTATTAAGTCTAGCACCTTGACTTTTTGTTGTTGGTCCACCAAGAGCTTGAACTCTTCCATACAACCAGCAAATTATCTGCCTTTGCTTAACCACTTTGGTGGTTCTATTACTAATTTAAACTTGTGAAGTGGTGTCTGAGTGTACCTGTCTGCATGACTTTTCTACTCACAAGCATCTAGCAATGTTCACATGCAAAGGGGAAATCTGGTGATGTAGCTGTGTGTAATGCAGTCCATCACTTTGCTTTCTTTAACACTGCTTTAGCAAAACTTATTTATGTGGAGTACATGCTCTTTCATACTTTAATAAATATCTTGATCATTCCTCCTTGTGATTGATTAATTAAAAGGAAGGATATCCTTAATTTTTAAATCATCAAATGTATTTATATAAAAGATTGCATTTTTCATATTTGGGGAGGAAGAGAACACAGAAGAACTTGCCCGTATAACAACTACGTGGGTGTATGATACCTCATAATAAAAAACAAGACTTCGGGGAAAATGAATAATGATGGTAAAGATTAAAAGTAATTATACTTACTTTAACAAAGACAGGTTGTTGTGCCCTCTACATACTTCATATTTTCAGTGAGTTCTTAATATCAAAGTATCTGGGATGAGAGCTTTCTTTAGCTGGGAGAATTCAGACATTCAGCGTCTACATATGGGATCATGGTGTGGTGCCACCATTGTTGAAATGCACTGGCCCTGGGTGAGACAACTGTTGTACTAGAGTAGGAGTTGGGAGGACAAGCAGAGTAATCTGCAGCACTTGATCCCTGGTGGTTGGTAGCATTTTAGGTAAAGGAATTAATCTCCTTTGGGTAAGTTTCAGTTTGAAACCGACACTCAAGTTTCCTTGCTTACATTTGGTGTCTGCAAGTGAGATGGGCATCTAAACTCATATTCTACCGAGGGGCATCTGGTCCGTAGGATCAACTGATCTTCTATTGCATCTGCTTGTCACATGCAGATGTCTTGCTTCCTAAGGCCCTTCCACTGAGGCCTATGTGTGAGTACTTTGACTTGAGCTAAAGCTGCCATCAGCTATTCCTGACAAGATGTCTTTGATCAGAACAGAAACTTTGATATATTGTGTGCAGTGTAACATGCACACATATAGCTGTGTGTGTCTTAACCTGAAACTTTATCATTGCTTTGCACGCTGATTTTCTTCTCTACTAGCAAACCAATGCAAAAATTAGTTTCTATACTGAATATGTTTCTCCTTTTTTAAGTGAATTAGGGCCCAGTTAGCAAGCAGTCCAACTCTTTCTTCACATTTGCGTGTAGTTCTCTGCAACCCATAAAAACCTCTTTTATGTTCCTTCGCTAAGGCCGTTGCCCTTAAAAATCCCCAAAGAAAATCTGGCAGAGTATGTATGTGATTTTTCTGTTGGTTTAGCCAGTGTGTACAATAGCCACCACTTAACATTAGTCAAGGGTCATGCTCTATGGCAAGCTTCTTGCCCAAACTGATTGCTCTGGCAATCCTAAGATATTAATCATGGGATATTATTCAAGCTATATTTACATTCTAATCCTGCTTTTCGTGCTATACTTGTACTGATGAAATAACCCAGATTTTGGTGGGTTTGTGTGTTCATCTGTTCAGAGTGCTGTTTCAGTGGTTGTAGATTCCACATCTAGTGAAGACCCACCTAATGGTCTAGAAGTCTTGTTTGGTTAAGAAGTATTCAAAAGGATTCAAAACCTTAGCCATCATGAGCATTTTTGTGACCCTTAAACAAGTACTGTTAGGTTCATGCTTTGTGTGGTATTGTGGCAAGTTACATTCTCTTGGCACGTCTGTGAGGAATGCCGTAGTTACATCCGTGTAAACAGTACACTGGTTTTGTTGCTCCACACTACCAGCTCCAAAAGAAAAAAACCAACAGTGTTTTGCTGTTGGTATGTTCCCCAGTCTCCCATTTTAGAATCTCAGAATTAATTTCAGACCTCAGTTTTAATTTTAGCCCTTCCTTGCTAGTTAATGAATAGAAATGAAAATAAGTCCTATGTAATTGCCAAACAGATGAATCAGCTTTTAACTGACTATAGAAGATCATAGGGAGATGAGCCTCTGATGCTGAAATGTAGCTTGCATGAATTCCCCTCTTCTCCTTCCATCTGTAGTGTAAGACTACTTGGAAGCTCTGTTTACATCAAGACAAATGTGATTGAGGTAATTCTAGGAGCAGAATGCACACAAATCTGGAAGAAATGAAAACGTTGGATAAAAGTGTTAAGCTTGTACATTCAGCAGTAGAAGTTTAGGTCAGATCTCTCAGTGATTATTTGTTTGTTTGTTTTTCTTTTCAAAAGTAGTCAGAATTTTCTGTTCATGAGCATAGGAGACAATATGAAACTGAAAAACTTGGCAGTAAAGTATAGCTTCAGCTTCAGAACTCCACTTAATACTTTCTGCTATAAAACTTTCAATGTTACATGAGAACATCATCTGTGTACCTCATCTGTTATGATACTGAGGGAAATTGGAGTCCTCTGTCCTGCAGTGGCATATGCCTCTAATGGTACACTGGCACCGTCTTGAACCTCAGCCTTGTAGCGAGACCTCTATTTAGTCACGCTGTTTCTTTTGTTCTACAGTTCTGTTCTATTCTTTTTAGTTGTCTCCTGGAGCTGCATCTTGTTCACTGTGGCAGATTTCTGCATAGTGTCTACTTGGTAGAAGCTTCTATCATGCCATTCACAGGTCGGGGAAGTGGTATCAATTTTCTGAAAAGTGAATTGGAGAGGAAAGGATTTTCTTTGCTCCTATTCTTAACTGCTAATGCCCTGACTATTTCCGAAGTGAAAAGGAACTAAAAGTGGTTTTTAAATAATGGTTGCTCATTCCTCCCATTTTTAGTTTCTATTTCAATTTGGTAAGGCCTCAGTAATCAAGTACTCTGTATTTGAGCTGCTCTTCAGCCTAATGTATTGGTAGGAAATCTGAAAACATGTATGTGGACAAAGTTTATCTTTCCAGATATCTCGCCTTGACTTTGAAGGAATTTGGTTTCATGGAAGGGATGGGAGAAACTGTAAGATAAATTTGGAGTTAGGTGCTGCAACAAATACATTTCTATATGTCTGGACCTGAGTTCCAAGTCCCTGCTGCAGAGTAGAAACCAGATCCCTATTTAGGCTCTTGTTTTTTATAGGGAACAGGGATAATTGTCCATTCCTAAACAGCATACAGGTGAACCCTAAAGCTTCCCCCCTTTGTTCTTGTAGGTATTTTGCATCAAGACTGTAAAGGTACATCTCTATCCATTTTTTTACCCTATCTAGAAACTAATTCTTGAAAGCAAGTATTTTTACTAATTTTCAAATAATAGAGCAGAAGTTTCTAGTATAAGATGACATCCTGGAATTTAGATCAGTACCACAAAAAACAGCAAACCAGTCAATTTCTCTTCTTTTCATGAGATCTCAATGAGCAAGAAATCTTAAACAGAGGAGAATCAATGTATGCCTGCCTCATTTGATATAAAAGTTAAAATGTAATCATGAAATTTTCCATGTAAATTAACTTACTTCCCTTCACTAACTGCTACATATTTATTGCTTATGTTTGTGAAAATGTTTGTACTTTGTATGGAGAGCAGTAGCTCTTACCCATGGTAGGGGGGAAATGTTACAGTTTAAATAATAATAATAATACAGTATCCCTGTATTTACTTTGTTCCATAAAATAGAAAGGAGCAAAACAAAGGAACATAATGCTTTTATTTGGAGGACTATGACAACAATACTTGTTTTTGCAAAGATACAAATTGATGCCTGGTTTTTTATTTTTCAGGATCAACAGATTGCATCTGCTATTCAACTGTTGGCATTTCTGATCCAGTAACTTCAGCTCTTCATATTATTGTAGGTGGGTGGTCACAGTTTGCAGTTTTGTTACAAAAATGATGAAAGTAGCCCAAAATACTGTTTTCATTTAGTTCTGTCTTTAAGTCTGTGAAATATAATTTGAACATAATGGCTGAGTTGAAGTACAAAGTTTTTGTCTGGGATTGAAGTCTCTGATTTGAAATACAGGAGGTTAAAAATTAATTGCTTGGTCTACATTAATTCATTGTTTTCAAGGGATCATAACATTTTGAAACTTTGGTGCTAACGTTTTCATGAATTCTGCATTCTTCTGAAAATAGCAAAATGCAATAAGCAGCATCAGTTGTTGGACTATATTTCTCTCTATATATATGTATATCTATCTTAGAGAAATCTATGAGCAGTGCATGTACACTTCAGTGTAGTATTTGTGCTAGTTGTCCAATTGTCCTGGGCAATTCAGTGTTCCCTTGCCAAGTTAGAGTTACAATAACTTTTGGTATCATTACTGAGTATTTAGCAGTTGCAGTTTTAGGATCTGGTGTTGCAAAGATTTACACGTGTGCTTCTCTTAATCTATGGTTAACTCTGTTCAGCATCTGTGGAGTTTAGGCCTTTGGACTAGGATTGGAGAGATGTGGCTTTAGTATGTCATAGTATTTTAGCTGTGTTATTAAGTCCCAGAATCACAGAATGGGTCAGGTTGGAAGAGACCACAGTGGATCATCTGGTCCAACTTCCCCGTGAAACAAAAAACCCCCCCAAACACCAAAATACCAAACAAGCAAAAAAACCTGCCAGCACAACATCCACCATCACTCCAGAGCTTACACAGGGAGGACATGAGAGAAATGGTGTACTCTTTGTTCTTAGGGATTTCCAGGACTTGACAGGATAAGCCCTGAGTAACCTGATCTGACCTCATAGCTGAACCTGCTTTGAGTGGGAGGTTTGATGAGAAACCTCCAAAGGCTCCTTCCAGCTTGAATTATCCTCTGATATAATGACATAGAGGTTTAAGTAGTATCCAGGCGATGTACAGGAGACACTGCATCCATCTGCTCAGGGAAAGGGGCTGTCAAGCATCGACACAGGGTGCCCAGGGAAGTGGTTGAGTCACCATCCCTGGAGATATTCAGAAGATGTGTAGATGGGGCACTTATGGACATGCTTTAGTAGTGGTCTTGACAGGGCTGGATTAACATTTGGACTTGATGATCCTAAAGGTTTTTTCCAATCTAAATAGTTCTGCAACTCTATCCCCTCCTACTGCTACAGGGTAAAGGAGTATAAATTCTTCATCATAAATTTTTAGCATACTGAGCCCTTTCTTCTCACTTAGTATTTAATGGTTTTAAAGTATGCGATAAAAGTAGTATTAAAAATTATTTTCCTTTTCTGCATGTGTAAGAAGTATATGCATTTATGACATATATTGACATAAATACAAATGTATTTTTTATTTTTAATGACTTCGCAGTGTTAAAGTTACTGTCATGTTTGCAGCTGCAAATAAAATAAGGCTTAATAGAACCTTGCACTTCTTATCTTCATAGGTGACTGTCAGCCTCTGGATGTCTCTTCCATACATCACAACAACACATTTTTGAAGTACTCCGTGTCATTGCTGGGTTATGGTTTTTATGGAGATATATTAAAAGATAGTGAGAAGAAGCGGTGGATGGGTCCAATGAGATATGACTACTCAGGTAATTTTTGTAATTATTACATTCTTCTGTCAGTGTGTAAGTACATTAGAGCAGTTGGTTTACTCTCTCCAAACCAACCTTCTCCGAAGCTTGTAAACATCTGAAACAGACTTGATTTTAAGCTCCTTGTAACACCAAGTATATTAGATCACATTATATAAAGCTCTATAATTTTGGGATTAACATTGACCGTGGGCTCAATGAAGTTGTGTTGAAAATGCACCACCTGTTGAAAACGGCCTAAAAAGTAATAACTTCTGTCCTAATCGTTTTGACTTTCTTTTTAGTCATTTAAAGAGAGATGGGCACTCCTCTGTCTTGAACATTCAGCTGATGGAATGAATTGTTAATTTTGCCCTTATTCTACCACTGGTTAGAGAGAGATGAGTGATTTAGTCTTGTTACTTAATATTTGGATAAATCCTATGGCCCTTTCCTAGTGGAAAGTACCTTTTGCCTCCTTTGATTTATCTTGTCTTAGGGAAAGAAGATGCATTAGGAGAATTTTAGTACAGGCCTATTTTAAGATTCAGCAGTGATCTGTAACTAAATTTTTTAGTTGATTTTTAAAGATGTCAATTGAAATATTGGCATTTCTGACAAGTGTTAAAACATTGGAGTGGTGCTGTGATATTTTCTTGTTCCTTACAATCTAAAACATCATAAGAAAAAGAGTTCTGGGCTTGAGGAGGGCTACTATTGTTTTGCAGTCCTTAGAGAAGGAAAGAGGAAGAATCAAGGAACATATGCAGAGATGTTTGCCATGTGGATTTATAATGACTTAATGCTGCATAATGCCTTTTTTATGTAGGCTTCAAGACTTTTCTTTCTCATCATTATTATGAAGGAACAATTGCTTATCAACCAGCAAAACATACACATGGATCTCCACGAGATAAAGAGAGCTGCAGAACAGGGTAGGCTAATGTTTATCTCTGGGTATTTGGTGTGAACTATTTAAAAACGCCCGTACAAAATAGAGGTTACAGAAGTGTTGGTTTTAATATCAAAACACTTACTCTAAAAGAGATAAGCTTGTAAAAAAAATTACTGACTCATTAAAAAGAACACCTCATTTTATCAGGTCATTAAACAAAAATCTAATAACATTTTGTTAGCTGGTTTTTCTCCTCCCTCAGTTTTAAGGGAAGCAAAATATAACAGCACAGGACCTAGTTACAAGATGCTGAGGATACTGTGCTGTGTTACTACTAAGAAATCAAAAGTCTGGGTGCCTTTTAGCTTCCACAGAGGGAAATAATAATTCAGAAATTCTCAAGTGTTCACATTGTAACTGGATCTAGCAATTTTAACAGTTGTTTAAGTGCCATGACAGCAGCTGGCTTGGCTTGGCCTAAGGACAAGTCCTCTCAGGACTCAGCCTATTTAGCCTGGATTTTTGTGTACTACTATAATGCTGTATAAATTCTGTGTGATAGTCTCCATTTGTTTCTTTAGTCAGGGGGCCTGTCGTCATCTTGCAGTGTTCCTTCCTTTCTCTTTGCTTTCACCTGCTTGAAGTTATGCACTAGTATTTATTATTCTTCTTTATCTATGAGTTTAGCTATCAGAGATCATATACTTGTCACAGCACCAAACAGCACAGCAGGATACAGAGGAGCCACAAACTTTGTCCAGAAACAGTAAGACTGCTGTGCTAGTGGCTGTGACATGCTGCAGATCAGTCTCCAGTATCAGCTGGAGCAGCAATCCTGACCCATCAGGTGCCCTGATGCAGTGGAGGCTCCAAAGGGAGAAAGCTGTCATCCAGGTCTCAGGAGTGGAGTAAAGAATGCCTGGTGCCTCACAGGGGATTTTTACTTCCCGGTAACTGCTGGAAGGGCAATAGAGCTGGGCACAAGCAATTTAGGAGAATCCTGGAGTGTGGTAATGACATTGATCATGCAGGTGATTGCCAGGCTGGCTAGAACAACAGCTCTGCCAGTCTTGTTACAGAAAATAAAAAGTGGGAATGTGATGGTTGAGGCCTGTTTTGGCAGTGGTGACTGTGAGATTATAGAGTTTTAACTTCTGAGAGATGTAAACAAGACAAAAAGAAGAATTGCAACCCTGGATTTTAGTTTGGTTTATTTGGGGATCTTGGCAAGATTCCATGGGAGAGTGTCCTGGAGTACAAAGAGGCATAGGAGAATTAGTTGGTCCTCAAGGTTCAAGAATAATCCATTCTGATATGCAGAAACTTGAATAACCAAGATAGAAAAGCAACTTGGATGTGCAAGGAACTGAGTAGTAAAGAGAAGGTGAAAGTGGAATGGATTACTTTGGAAGAACACAAAAGATATTGCTTAAACATGCAGGAATGAAATCAAGAAAGCCAAAGCTCAGACAGCATTGAAATCAGTGAGGGATGTGAAGGATGTTGCTTCTTATGAAGGGATTATTTAAATATACCAATCATGACAAAAGGCTGAAGGAGCTGTGGGCCTGCTGCTTAGTGTCATGGGGAACATGGTGATAAGATATATCAAAAAGGCTGCAAAGTTACCCTTTTACACTAATATAGTCTCACCCCAGACCATGCAGGTCCCTGGGCTCCTGGATGAACGGGAAATAGTGGATGTTACATACTTTGACTTAGCAAGGCCTTTGGTCCTGTTTGCTGTAGTATTCTGAAAACTAAGTTGATGAGATGTGGACTAGGTAAGTGGGTGGGTGAGAAACTGGCTGGACTGCTAGAAAGGTTGTGAATGCCAAGTCTGGCTGTCAGCCAATTATTAATGGTGTCTCTTGGGAATATTGGGCCTAATACTGTGCAGAGTCCTTAGTAATGACTGGGGCAGTTTCAGAAAGTGCTCTCTCAGCAGTTTTGTGGATGATACCAGACTGGGAGGAGTGATTTATGTTGAAAGTCAGGGCTGCTCTTCAGAGGGATCTTGGTGGCTGAAGAAATGGCTGATAGGAATCTCCTGAAGTTCAAGAGATGTAAATGTCCTGTGCCTGGGGTGGAATAGTCCCATGTAAGAGTGTTGACTGGGCACTGACTGGCTGGAAGGCAGCTCTGCCAAAAATAACTTCAGGATCCTGGTGGACAACAGCTGTACCTGAGTTAGCAGTATGTCCTTGCAGCAAGGAAAGCCTACCTTATATAGAGTTTTCTAAACAGAAGGGAAGTCAACAGGCAGGAATGATTCTTCCCCTGCACTCAGCACTTGTGAGATGGACTGTCTCCAGTATGTCAGTGTCTTTCACTATTAGAGCAGTCCAATGTTGGAACAAGGTGCCCAGAGGTCGGTGGACTTTACCCTCAAAACTTGGCTGAGTAAGACACTGAACATCCTGATCATGTAAGACCAACTTTGAGCTCTCCTGTGAGACCGACTTTGTTCACATCAGAGGTCCCTCCCAACCTATGTGATCTCATGTCTCTCTGCTGCTGTTACCTCTGACATCCAGTAATCTTCAGAACTGTACTTAAATAACTGCACTGCCTGCAGGGCTATGATGATTCAGGGCACACGAGGGTTGTCGGTTCTGTGCTGCATCTTGTGATGGGAGAAGATCTTGTAATGACTAAAATAAAAAAGTTGAATAATAGTGGAGGTCTTTCAGGAATTGAATGGTGTTTTTGTTTTCAGATGTTACATTTGCAAGAAAAGTGAGAAACAGCTGGCAGAACAGCACATGGAATGTGGATTAAAACATGAAGGTAATTTGTCAAAAAAAGTAAAATCTCATAGTACTACACAAATAATTCTTTTTCAGAATATATCAGTTCAAGTGCTCATGTATTTTGGTTTTTAAACATTATGAGTTACTGGATAATCCATTGTTTCTTTCAGTTTACAAAAAACGTGTAAGTGTCATTGCCCCCCAGTACTCAGCACTGGTTCGAATCCTATGTTCAGTTTTGGGCCCCTCACTTTAAGAAGGACATTGAGGTGCTGGAACATGTCCAGAGAAGGACAACAGAGCTGGTGAAGGGTCTGGAGCACAAGTCTGATGGGGAGCAGCTGGGGGTGTTTACCCTGGAGAAAGGTGCATCTGGGGAGACCTTATCACTCTCTACAACTGCCTGAAAGGAGTTTGTAGCTTCATGGGGTTCTTTCTCTTCTTCCAGGTTACAAGTGATAGGACAAGAGTAGATGACCTCAAGTCATGCCAGGGAAGGTTTAGTTTGGATGTTAGGAAAAATCTCTTCACGGAAACGGTTGTCAAGCATTGGAAAAGGCTGCCCATGGAAGTGGTAGAATCACCATTCGTGTGTCCTGGAAGTGTTCAGAAGACACATGGATGTGGCACTTGGGCAGATATGGTGTAGTGGTGCTAAACTGACATTTGGACTCTGATTTTAGAGGTCTTTTCCAAACACAATGATTCTATAATACTATGATTCTAAGTATGTGAAAAACATTTAAGGTGTCTCCTCCACCCAAACCTCAGAGAATTCTGATAAAATTGTACTAATTACTTGTATATTTCAGTGTGTTTCTTTTCTTTTCTTTAAGAAAAATAATATTCTGTGAGCTAGGACTGGGTTTTTGTGAGGACTGAATGGATAAGCTGTGAGGTGTCATAGAAGGAAGCAGTTAATTAAGATAAATTTTAGAATAGATCAGGAGTAAAAATCTGTTGTTTTTAGCAAAAATGTCACCCTACTGTGAGGCAGTGCACTTGGACAACTAGTAGCTGATCTAGTGGACTTCAGTATTTCTGTACAACACCCCACCAATACTTACTATAAATGATAAATGAGATTTCTGTCCTCTTTCTCTAGTTATGCTATCCTTATTCTCTTCATCCCCCCTTATTCGCTTCTAACCCTTGTGCACACTCGAGCGGTTTGTTTTTTAAAGGGAATAACTTTCCTTTCCTTTTGTTAAAACAACTGTTAATGAATTCTGTTCAGTCATTCTCCTAGTTGTATCTCTTTATTTCTGGCTACTACATCCTAATGGGAAGAAGTACTGATATTGCTACACCTGTGGCCTTGCTAGAGAGAGATACATAGATTCAGCTGAGTTTTGCCTCCAGATTTGGTTCATCATCTTGGATAAACCCCTCTTAAAGAGCAGGCAGGCTTCTTGTGGGTGCTTGTTTCTGCTTTTACTCAGGTTTTATTTCTTCTTGTAGAGGCCAGTGCATACAACCGTAATTTTCTTGACATGAACATTTGGTCCTTGTGACCTAGATTATCTTACAATTACAATTTTTTTGCTCTGTGTCGGGGTCTAGGCATTTGTTAGCAAAAAGATCATCATACTGTGGAGATTCACTGGTAGCACAAAGACTTCTGTGCAACTTGAATTCCTGTTACACATCTTTAGTGCTTTCATCCCAGCTGCTGCTTTCAGATCTTTGATACAGTCAAGAGATGACCAAATCAGAATATTTCTTGCATTAATCTATGCCCAGATTCAGCTAAAGAACTTTTTTATAGAGCATAAGTAATAGGCATAAATAATAATATAAATGTGACAGGCTTTTTAGTAAGAAATAACTTCTGTCTTTTTGAGAGATAATTGTAGTTAGAAATTGCCAACCTTTTTTCTTTTGTTTGTGGGGGGTTTTATTTGCATTTTTCCATATTTGTATGTGTTGTTTGGGGTTTTTTTGGTTGGTTTGGTTTTTAAATCTGCCATTTTGTTACCTTTCATCCAGCAAAGGAGCTACTAGAGAGCTACGACTTAGTTAGCAATCAAGACAGTTTTAGCCAACCTTGCACATGACATTAAGCAGCTGGTTATGTAGGATCTTGTTTACTTTATTCCATTCTAGTTCTGTATCTGGGTTTCTTTGCAGTCCAGTCTCTTCTCTGTGCAGTACTGGTAAGGAAACAATACAATCAGCTACTTTTGATTCACAATAGAAAGGATTTTAAATCTCCACTTCAGATAAGCTTTTCACTTAGCAGGGTGTCTTGGCAGACTCTTTCATTGTTCCTACTGGGTTTGTGTATGATTCAGATAAGTTTAGAAGGATGCTTGATTGGTTGTTACTGAACATATTTCTTTGTACTGTGCAGGAATCTCTGTGCGTGTGCTGAGTAAATGTTGAGTGCTAGTACTTTATGCTGACTTCAGCAACTGGCAGTGTGTGTCCACAATAGGCCACTGAAATGAGTGCCACTTATGCACTCCCTGCTTATGACTGCCCTATTGTAGGAAAGATATTTTGAGCAAATAATTTGTGCTGTTACAGTGATACACACTGCGAAATGGTTGTGAAAACAGTTGTTCATTTAAAATGTGATTAATACCCTGACTTGTTCTTACTTTCAGCAGTGAAGGTGTTCTTGAGTAACATGCTGAAACTTATACCAGACGAAAACCATCTATTACAGTAACATAAATGAGCATTTTAGCTCAAGTAATTTGAGACTTACTTACTACAGTGAGCATACTTAAAATGTTAATACCTATCTAGAAACACTGATGACCAAATTACTAATGCTTCTCAGAGAAATAGGAAAAGGATTTATCAGTAAAGGGCATTGTTTTCATTTTGTTGTTTATCAGAAAATGCCTGTTGTTTCCAGTAGTTTATGTTCTGTTCAGTTACCTTCATCTCAGAGCAGGGTCTTGTCATTTGCCTACAGCCTGAATAGTCATTCTGTAGTCTGACATTTAGGTCTGTCTCATCTCTCTTAAGATGCACATTTTGAATCTGATTTAAATTACTTCTTTCGGTAATGTCCTGTTTGAAAGCAACGTTAAAAGATCAGCAGTAAAGCAGGCAATACTAAAAAGCACTGTGGCAAATGAAGCAAAAATGTTGATTTAAAAGCTGCGTTTTATTCTTGCTATTGCTGATTTGTTTCTCAGGAGATAGAGGGGATAGTCTAGATGGAAAAATTATAATAAAGTTTTTTGTTTTCTCTAAGTCTTTTGTCACGTTGTAAGCTTCCATGTTTTTCCTGGAACACTGTTTTTCTTGGTTCTGTTACTAGAGAGTGGATAGTAAGAAGTTTCAATGAATAAAAATTCCAGGAAATGAGAGAAGTTTAAAGAGTCAAGAACAACTGCAAAATACTTTGGAAACAATTTTTTTCTTTTTTCTGGTGTATAGAGCCTGGAACATGTTGATTCAAAATTAATGCATAATAGAGTTCAGGTTCAAAATAACCTAGACAATTGTAATACTGATTCTCTAAAGTAAATGTGAAGTTCCTAAAACTGAGACACTAAGGAATATCAGAATTTCAGGACATGAAATACATAGACAACAACTCTTCATTGTCTGCCAATGCTTCTTTCTTCTAGAAAATTCTTCTGCTTCCTGGTAGTATCAATGCCAGCACACGTTTAAGCTCAGTCTAGATGTAATCTCCAACAGTGTTTCATGGTGTTGAAAACAGACTTTGTGTTGTTTTCCAGAAATCTCTGAAGATTTACACACAGGAACATTTAAATCTGTTAATAGTTCTAATCTTTAGACATTTGGGGCTGGGGTGGAAGCAGACTCCTGATATGCTGCCTGCTGGTCCTTTCTGCACCCTGAGTCATCTCTTCCCTGTGTCTTAAATATTAACTTGTAGTATTGAGGCAGAAGAGGAATATTGCTTTAGAAACCAAATACTAAACTACAATCTTTGCATGATTGTTTATTTAAGATTAACAAGTTGAAGAGCAAAGCCAGAATTTTAAAAAGTTAATCCCTCTGAACTTCCACACTACAAGAATTGTAACTTGCCTCTCTTTTCCCTTCCTATGGCTTTGCCGGTTTACCCAAATAGCACTGATCCTGAATTTGACATGTATATGCCAGAACAGGCAAGCAGTTTTGGGAGATAAACACAGTCTGAAGGCAGAAAGCGATTTTCTATGTTAGAGTGTGAAAAACAGATACTTAAAAATACAATTTTTTAAATGTAGTTTATTTTAGATATTTATTGACAGTACATGAATATGCCCAGGGAAGACTTTTAAGTTGCCGATGATTGCTTTTTAGTGTTCTTGTGAGTAGATCAAATGATTACCTATCTCCACATCTTTATTGATGTATTTCAGAAGGTGAAGAAGAATGGAAGGTTATAAAAGGGAAATTTCTAGCCATCAATGCAGTAAGTATGAGCTGTGCCTGTCCACGAAGTCCAAAAGGTCTTTCACCAGCAGCTCATTTGGCAGATGGTTCAGCAGACCTCATCCTAGTTCGGAAATGCTCCAGATTTGATTTTCTACGGTATCTTGTTAGACACACAAACCAAGATGATCAGGTGTGTATTCCTTTTGACAGTGAATGATACAGAGTTCATCAAAGGTGTAAATATTGGTGTTCTTATATGACAGAAATAACGTCTATAAAGCAGGTTTGTTTGGGTTTTTTTTTAAATCTCTACATTCTGGATGATGCTATCTCAGCGTGTGTACCATTAAAAAAAAAAAAAAAGCAGCTCAAAACATTTTACCAAAGTCAACTCCTTGGCCATAGCATTCTAACAAAATTCAACTTTTGCCAACGGAATTCAGTTTTGTAACATTTTCCATGTATTTGCTGTTTGGACAATATTTAAAGTTATTTTATCACAACTGTGCCCTCATGTAGTTGTCATGAAAAACTGCTCACAGCATGAAAAACTGCTCACAGCATGAAAAACGACTCACAGCATGAATAGCTGAGGTAGATGTGGTGAAGAATAACAAATCACTTTTGTGAACTGTATAAAAATGTGATTTAGAAGAAAGCTACCAGAACTGCAGTTTGATTGCAAACTACAGGCTTATAACAGTATTTTACTACATATAAGTGACCAGGATATGAGCTTTATGCATTCAGCTTCAAAATTATTTCTTGCATGTGTTGAAGCTGTCAGGAGGGAAGATTCATCACTGCTTTGGATTGTAGTGTCTGTTGAAACAGAGCTATGGCTGTGAATACACATATTTAATATTTGTCACAACCTGATGTTATTAATATGTTCTTGAAATTATCTGAACAATGGCCTAATGTCATATCTAGTGTGTAAAAGCAATGCAAATCTTGCATGTTTATGATACTATTCTTCCCCTGGAAAAGAATTAGTATAGATTCTTTTTCCTTTATTTCCTCATTACCAGTCCCTGGGACATTGTGATTGTGTCCATATTCGTCCTTCCCACTGCTCAGTCTCCTCCTCTTCCCTTCACTCCTTCTCACTCACTGTTCCCTTGATATTCTCGATCATTTGAATCCATCCTTGGCTACCTTTCAAATTGGCTGTAACATTTATCAAAGGACAGCATTCTGCTTAGGCTTGAGACATGAGAGCTCGGGTGCTCTCTCCGTAGACGTGGGTGACAATGCAGCCATGGATACCAGCACTGGCATCTGAGCAGTTTGGACCAGCACCCTGTTTAGTGAGCCCCACTGGGTCCAGGAGCCACTGCTTCCAAGCATCGAGTTTGATGACTTCACAGTCCTTTGTGGTTAAAAGCTGAGGGAACTTAAGACCTAGGAGGTCTGTCCATCTCTGCTTTTTCTGGTTGTCTCTATGGCCATTTCCTTTCCAATGCTTCTCATTTCTCTCTGGGATATGCTGTTTTTGCAGTGGAGATTAAATGCAGGGTTGTACATACGTCCTTAGCTCAGGTTAGTATCCACCATAATAGTGGGAAACCCTTTATGAAAACTTAAGGAAACGTGAAAAAAAAAGGAAGAAAAGGGTGACTGTACATCAGTATAGACTGGTTTATGAGTAAAATGTTTCTTCACATTTGCTTCCTTGTCATTCCCTTCTCAGAGACACACACAGACATACTCCATGGCCTTTGCTAAATGACCTGTCTGTATTTACTACAGCTTGCTGAATATTTAGCTCCATAGCTGTTAAGTTGCTTTCAGGGCGGATGGGGGCATCATCTAATTTATTGTTGCTTCAATTAATGAAGCCTTTTTTAAAGCATTTGTACAATATTGTACAAATACAGCTTCGGTTTTAAGAGCAATCTTCTAATTGACCTGCTTTTTCTAGTTGAATTAACTAGTTAAAATTATTTTTATTTTTTTGGAATGTAATAATATTCCCCTCTATTCTTATTTTCATGTACCCCTAGCTGTGTGATTTGATCACACTGCCATGGCATTCTGACCTTCAGGGCATTAGGGCATTGTTCCATGTCCAAAAACAGAAGACTTTCAGAAAAGCCTGTGTGATTTAAGGACTGTACTTGAGCAGGTCCTGAGGATGGCGCAAAGATACAATCCAAACCTTTTTGACTTGGTGTTGCGATCCAGTCTAAGCGCAGAAGAGCAAAGAAAACTAAATCTCTGTGAATAAAACGGATCAAACTCAGAAAGGTTCGAAATATACCCCAAAACTTGATTGAAACCAAACGAGATTAGATGTTGATACCAAAAAAATTATATATTTTATTTAATAGTAAAAATGGCAAAGAGAAGGAAAGAGAAAAGAAAGAAAGAAATAGAAAAAGAGGGTAGTGGGGGACAGGAAGAGTGACAGAGACTGATTAAGTAGAAACACATCACCCTTCCATGGATCCCAGCGACTTGTTGTTTCCCTCCATCTGGTCTTCTTGGTGGTGAGGGTCCCCCGCCAAAAAGTATAGAATCCAATGGATTAATATACGTTTGGGCCAGGTGGGAATTCCCATATGCCTCCTCTAGGGAGGGTAAGTTTGACACTGTCCCTTGCAAGACTGTGAATCTATTGCATCATTTTCATCATGGGCGGTGCTCTGGACACCCCCTCTGCTGTCCCTCCTGTGGATGTCCCTTAGATGTGGCTTTCCCTGCTCAGCAGAGGATGGATGTTCATTGCTTCTGACCAGAGGCTTTTTTACCACACACTCAAAACATCTCCTTCTCCCCCTTTGGTGTGAGGGTCTGTTCGAGCCTGGCAGCTGACAGCCCTGGGGCTGTGGTCTCCACCCCGAAGGTGCTGGGCTTAATCCTCCTGTCAATATATTCTTCTTCCCCAGCCAAGACCAGAATCACTGTATTTTATCTCCATCCGCTTGCAGTGCAGGGCCTCAGTCAGGAAGCGCCTTCAGGGTGTGATGGTCTTCCATGCAGCTTTTGTTGTACAGTTTTGCTGTGATAGGCAAAAGTCCTTCATAAAGATATTTGAGCCATAAACCATCAGTCTCTGACACTTTGATATCATGTTAAAATAATTTTTATATGTTATTTAAAATAGTCTTTATAATCCATTTACTCAATCTCAGAACCTGTTATCTGGTTATCTATACAGTGACTATTGAGCAGTAAGGTTTCATTTTGGCTTATGCAGTTTTTCAAAAACAAAAATCACTTTGTGCCTCAGGTGAGCTTCTCTAGAAGATTGGAGTGGACAGGCTTTCCTTGAGTACAAAATGCTGCATGCTGACTTGCTTTAAACATCAAATTTATTTACTTGTAATTGCCTGATTTGCCTTTTTTTTTTTTGTTAGTTTGACTTTCCATTTATAGATGTTTATCGGGTGAAGTCTTTTCAATTTACATCAAAGCTTTCAGAAGACAATGAAAGCAATGTCATGGACATAGGAAAGAAACATTTTGGCCAGTTCTGCAGAGATCATCCAGCCTGTTGCTGTAATATTGTTAATAGCACCTGGAATTGTGATGGAGAAACTCTGGATTGTTCAGCAATTGAAGTGAGGTGAGCTTCGATTTTTCTGTCTATATAGCAGAACACATTAAGCCTTCTCATTGATTTTAAAGATGCTCATAAAGACATCCCAAAAAGATGCCTGTGCATAGCAAATTTGAGTCTTCCGACAATAAACCTAAATATTTTTGTTACAGTTTTGAATCCTTTCCAGAGAATACGGCAACCATGTTGTAAATGATCACTCTGAGTGAGATGGATGGCCTCACCCTTAAAGTCCTACTTATTTCTTAGGAGCTGGTATTATGTGCTTAAGGTGCTGAAAGTGAAGATGGTGTTGGAAGGATTCTTTTTAAATGAGTGGAATGCCTCATTACCTTGAGCAATAGCTTTTCCTGTTTAGCTTAAGTAAGCATCTTTGTCTTACAGAAATACTGAGTATGTCCCCTACTTTGTGTTTTTTGGCACACAGCACAGAGTCTTATCTCCAATCTTCATATACAGAGAAAGAATTTTGCAGTTGTGCAAATAATCAAATTAGAAAAGAAGTTTGTGAAATTCGACGGGGCTTTTTTTTTGTCTGGATTAGTTTTGGTTGCTTGTTTTGTTTGATGTTTTTAGAACAAAGGGAACAAAACCCATTATATTTACATACAAGTATGTTCCATTAAAACATAATCACTTAGCAGACCAAAGGTGAGTTTTATAAATGCTGTATATTGTAAAAGATTGGCTCATCTAAGTGCCTATAGAACTTCTTGTGTAGACAAGGGGAGTAAAAGAGGATACATGAAAGCATCCAGCCCTCTTTGCAGGGGAGGATTGAATCAAAAATGAGGATGCGGTTTCTGTAGTCAGGAGTAAGGAACTTTGTCCAGTTGTTTAAATTAATGGATTATTAGAATTAAATATATGGCACCCATTTATCTCTTGCTAATTGATTTCTATATTTTTCAGGGTTCACTGCCAGTTAATGAAACTGTTTGCAAGGGGAATTGAGGAAAACTGTAAGGATGAAGCTGCCTACAGCCAGAGTAGCGTTGAACAATTACTATAGACATTGTTCCTCCAATGGGGAGAAGAAAATAAAAGCTCAAGGAAATTGAGTAAATATGCATTTTAGTCAAATTGACAAGTATTTTAAACTTTCAGATTTTTTTTTATGGCTTCAGTATAATTTTAGACATCTTACTGCATTGTGTCATTTTTTTAAAAAAACATTGTAATCATTAAAATATATCTTGTAGCAATGTAATCTGTTGTATTAGAAAAGAGAGGATTGGCCTATTTCTATGTATTCATGATGACTGATAAATTCTCTGTGCTTTTCTAGAGAGCTAATTTCGTAGCTGTGTTGCAATAATATCTAAATGTTATGAAATATTGGCCTTCCCACTGGCACCAAGACAAGACATTTTCAGTGTCTGAGATGTTTTCTGCTGGGAGTGTTATGTAGTTGCATGTGGTTTAAATGCTGGACAACGGTGTTGTCATTTGCATCTTTTTTTTTTAATTAAAATTTTTCATTTTGTAACTCTGACAATACCTTGCAACTTATCAATGCAATTCAAATACACATTCCTGGCTTTAAGTAAGAATAATAATAATAATCGTAGTGTACAAATATTTGAAAAATAAAAGCACAACTATATACAGGTCACACCTCATCCTATATATTCTGTCTTTGAAGGCTTCCTTGCATCATGCTTTTTGGGATTATAAAAGGTTTTATGTCTGTTTGGATGATACCAAATACCACACAGTGCAACTGAAAAGTCTTGCAAGCAAATCACAGGAGTGCTTGCATAATATCAGGAAGGCACGGGCAAAGGAAAATATAAATAAATTCTCAAACACCAGCAAGTTTTAATTTTTAAAAAATATCTAATATTAACATATTAAAAGCTTCCCTCTTCAGTGCACAATTCTTTGGACATTCTACTCCATATGTTAAAATCTCTTTGCAAAATAAGATCTTGAAATGTTAAGTTTAGAAATACGATATGATGATCGAAAGTCCTTAAAATAATTTAGCTAAATATGAAACAAAACAATATCTTTTGTGAAGCCAAGGGAAGAAACTGACATCTGACAAATCATGAATTCACTGTGCTGATTTGTTTTTATAACAAAAAACATTAGACTGTCATATAGAGCTATGGAGTGATTATTTAAGTTGTATATAGTTCTGTGTATTGTCGCACATACATGTTTTGTGTCTGGGGTTGGGACTAAATTTTGCTCCTCTTGTACAGACTTATTCCTGTTTGAGGACAGAAGTTAGCCCTGGTTCTAGTCTTTTTTTTAAGTGTTCCTTTAAGTTTAAAGTTCTCTTTAAAACTGACTTCGTCTGAGGTTTTTTTGCGTCCAAACATCTGATGATTCTGTATTCATGTATATTTATTGGTACTTCTGTCATCCAGCTTGTGTTAGTTTCATGTCTCTCATATATTTGGTCAATGTAAGCCATGGTGATTGGTCATTTCATTACTGAAGCACTTGAATATGGTTATAAATGGCAGGTTATTTTTTTCTATTGAAGTTATTTACATTCCAATTTTGTGTATTATCAAAATTGTGTGTTATATCTTTGCTACAAAGTATTATTCATATTGCTCTATATGACAGAAAGCTCTTGCAAATTATATTTACCTCAAGTACAATCATACAAAGTTAGGATCTTTATTTTGTTATATAGTATTTCAGGAAAATACTTGAATACTTTTCCAAAACTACTGCTCTTTGCTTTCCTTATTAGTACGATGAGTTGAAATGTTGATTCATCCAATGTTTTTCTGACACTTGTAACACAGGTGTTAAATATACTGTATTTTTAAAGCCATGTTTAATAAGTGAAATAGTACTTTTGAACTAACATCCCATTGAAAATGAAATTATGCAGTTCTACAAATGTGAATATTTTTTGAAAGTGTCATTTGTTTAAAAATGTCTACGGTTATTGTGGTCAATCCATGAATATTGTGAGAGTACCCAGACTTCCAAGTTACAGTAATTCTTATGCAGGAGGTAATGGTACACATTCAGCTTACCAACAGTGAGGGAGTTTGAGGCATTGCAGCTATCCAGAGCACATTCTCATCAATGAGAACTGGAATAAATACTAACCAGCTCTTTCCATTAGTTTACTAGCAAGTTATGAGACGCCTACTTGAAAAATGGAGACTTAATCTCATAGTGAATGTATATTGAAATGCTTTGAATATTTGAATATCTGCAGCTGAGTGCTTGGTGTTTCCAAAGAAAGCAACAGTGAAGGTCTCCTTTCTGAGAAAAAGCCACCAGAAAAGGACGAAAGAACATTGTACAGTATGGTAAAGAAGCGTGAAGTAAATAACAAAGGTATTGCAACATAATAAAATTAAAAGGTCTTAGGTAATAGAAAAGCTGCATAGTTGCACTTGAATAATTCTATTTGTAGCATATTAAACTAGCAAAGCACCATATGTGAGTTGTATGACATGTCCAGTTTATTTTTAAGAGAGCTGTGTAAGTAATGTCTGCTTACATTTTAATTCTAGGGATTTTTTTTTCTCTGAATGTAACCTTAGTATGGAACTTATGTATAGGAAAACCAACTTTGATTTTTCTTTTTTCCCAATCTTGCTGGCTTCAAGATTAGAACATGTGTTCTGTTTTATGATGCTAGGGCATTTCATTAAAAAAATAAAACTGCGTTGTACAACAGTACATTGGTTTTCTTCTTTTCACAACTTGATTTGAAAAAAAAATCTCACTTTGACAGACATCCAGCAGTAGTGTGCTTAGTGTAACCACTGTGGGCAGATCAGACCAAGTGAAACAATTCATAACCTTCCAGCTTTGTGGCAAGTGTGAGTGTGAACAAACACTGAGAGTGAAGGAAAGCAACTAGTGAAGCTGGACTTAGGCTGATACTAAGCGACTCTACCAGGGTAAACTAAATATGAAACTTCCTATAATGCAGGTATTTAGAGTTGTTATTATTATGGAAGTGAAAAGAAACTGCTGTTCTAAGAAGCATGAAATATATATTATACTATGAATAGTATAAATTGATGGAGAGTCTAGAATTTTGTTGCAATAATTACAACAGATTAAGTACATATTCTAATAAGTAAAACATGCTTATTGTAGATAAACAGTGGGCACAGAAGGAGAATGTGTTTTTCAGCCCTGTAGATACTTCTGCTTTTGAGGTGTAGTTTTTGTGCAGCGAGGTTTTGGTAGCTGGAGGCTGCAAGGGTGACTTCTGGAATAAGACAGCAGAGGCTGCCCCCATGTCAGACAGTGATTTCCCCAGCCAGCTCCAAGAAGGACCTGCCACTGGCCAAAGCTGAGCTCATGGGATGGCATTGCTAAGCACTTCTGTGATAAGTAAAAAAGGGTAAAAAATGCTGCTCAACAGCTGGGAAAGGAGTGAGTGGAAAATAAACATCCTGCAGACACTTAAGGTCAGTGAAGAAGGGGGAGGAGGTGCTCCAGGCACCAGATAAGATTGCCCTGCAGCCCATGGAGGACCTCACACCGGAGCATTTGGATGTGCCCCGAGGAAAGCTGCAACCCATGGAAAGCCCATGCTGGAGCAAGTTTCCTGGATGGAGCTACAGGCATGGAGAGGAGCACATGCATGAGCGAGGATTTTTGGCAGGAGCTGTGGCCCATGGGGGACCCTTTCCTCCTCAGGAAGGAGGAAGAAGTAGGAGAGAGAAAGTGTTGAACTCACTAGAACCCCCATTTCTCCACCCCCTGCACTGCTCAAGGCAGGAGGGATGAGGTGGAAGAGTCGGAAGTGGATTTGAGCATAGAAATGAGGCAGAGAGGAGATGGTGAGTTTAGGTTTGGGTTTATTTCTGTCTTACTCTGGTATTAATTGGCAATAAATTAAATTAATTTTCCCCAAGTTGACTTCATTTTGCCCCTAATTGCTGAGGGGCCTCCCTGTCCTTAGCTTGACCATGAGCTTTTCATCATTCTTTACCTTGTCCTGAGGAGGATGGTCTATAATCAGAAATTTCTCCAAACATGTATCTTGCAATTCAAGTATTAGAATAATAGAACCTTAGAACGATTTAAGTTGGCAAAGACCTTTAATATCATAAAGCCCAAGCCTTAAACCAGCAGTGCCAAGTCCACCACTAAACCATGTCCCAAGGGCCACATCTACACATCTTTTAAATACCTCCAGGGATCATGATTCAGCCACTTCCCTGGGCAGCCTCTTCCAATGCTTGATAATCCTTTCCATGAAGAAGTTTTTCCTGGTATTGAATCTAAACCTCCCCTGACACAACTTCATAGGAACTTGGATTGGAAGGGACTTTAGAGATCAACTTGAGTCTAAAGCTCATATTGGCCTCAACTTGAGGCCATTTCCTGTATTTCCTCTTGTTCTATTGCTTTTATATAGAAAAGGAGACCGAACCCCACCTGGCTACAAGCTCTTTTCAGGCAGTTGTAGAGTATAATAAGGTCTCCCCTGAGCCTCCTTTTCTCCAGAATAAACATCCCCAGCTCCCTCAGCAGCTCCTCACCAGACTTGTGTTCCAGACATGTCCCCAGCTCCATTGCCCTTCTCTGGACATGATCCAGCACCTCTTCTAATGAGGGGCCCTGAACTGAACACAGAATTCATTTCCCTAGAACTTCTGCCTCAATCGCTATGAAGTAAGTGAGTAATAGGAATTCATCATTTTTATTCTCATTAGTGACATTGCTCTTATTTCAGCTTTTCAACAGGTGAGTTAAGTAATTTAATAGATTCTAGCCGGTGTTTAAGTTGCAGTAAATGAGTTCTGCCCATAATGAAGCAACAGTCTTCCCAGACTTCTGTCTTACCCGCTTTCATGTACATGATGTACATCTTGCAAAAGGCTGATGCATGTTCCTAATTAATGCATGGCTAGTCCAATTAATTAGAAGGGGGTGGGGCATTCCTTCTTCAGTCATGCCTTTCAAACAATTTTTTAATTAAATTTCCTAGTGCTTAGAAATGATTCCTAATATGTACCTACCAAAATTGCCAATGAGGTTGTCTTCAAAAAATGTTGGCTCCTGTGAGACTCTTGCATGCCTGAAAGGGTGATTTGCTCTTGTGGGTAGCTGTTTCACCTAAGGTACAAATTTCTGGTTTATTTCATAGGAATCCTCCAGCAATAAATAAAATTAATAGGTTTTTAATCTTTTATTTTACAATATTTCAATAGCGTAGGACAGGAAAAATATAAGAGGAAAAATAATTATTCATAAAGGAAAAATATTGAAAGAATAACAGAAGTGATGAAAATTTAAAAATCCATGGAGACCAGATTCTGGAAAGGATGAAAGAGAACAACTGCAAAACAAATATTAAAAAGAAAAAAAAAAAAAAAGAAGAAATAAGAGAACAAAATACAGAAATTTTTCCCCATTTATTTTGCTGGAAAGCTTTGCCTGGGTATGTGTACTGTAACTGCACAGTAAAGCTAGCACTAAAGGTTTGAGTAGATTGCTAGAAGTCTGACTATTTACAACTGGTAGAGAGAATAAAAGCTTCATCACTGTTATGAAGACATATTTCTAAAAAAATGCTGGGTCACCCTCTGTATTTCCACTCACAAACTTTAGCATAACAGCAGCATCGCTAGAAGAGCTTTTAAAGGAGGATTGTAAAAGCAGCTTCATTGTTTCCTGCAGCAATGTGCAACATTCTGAAATGACTGTTCAATTTAATCTGCCAAATATTATTTTTCATGTTACTATTTAGCAGCTGTATTTTAGGAAAGGGGAGATTGGATGACAAGAAGAAATGCTAGGTTAGAGTTTTAAGGCTGCTGAGGTCAAGGTGGTGGGATAGCAACTCACCCCAGCTAAGGGTGCATCCCACAGACTTTGTAACATCGGAGGAAGTCCCCCCAGAAAATGCTTCTCTACAGAAATACCTGTGCAGTTCCTAGCATGTGTTTGTGCAATCTGTTCTTCTGAGTTTTCAGTGAAAAATATCCAGCAAAGCAGATTAGCCATCAAAACAGATTTCTTAAAGATTTTTAGTTAGAAACCCTTGGTTAGTCGCTTAGCTGAATCTCGCTTGCTGTATTTACACGTGGGCACATAGAGCTTGTTGCCTTTAGGGAAGTCACTCCCTGGGCTATCCTGTTCCCTCTCAGTCTCCTGTTCTTTGCCTAAACAGTATTACAATTCAGACAGAGAAGGAAAAACCTCACCATATTTAAGTACCCATTGATAAGAAAAACTGCTTGAAGCTGATTTTTGTTTACCACCAAAGAAGGGGTTCTATAGAAGAGAGCTGGTACTGGCAGGGTGCTCTAGAATGAGTAGCTGCATAAAGTCTTCAATCAAATCAGATACTGTTCAGTACCTAGATACCATGTTTTCACAGAATGCTGTCTAAAGCTCTGATGGATGCATTTAAGGTAGATATTTCCCCTCAGCAATACCTATCAGATAAACAACTACTCTGAGGATTACTCTGCTGGTAGATGCTGCCCTGCCCCTAGACCAAAGAACAACCCAGTGAGTAGCTCTCAGATGGTTGGAGCCTCCCATTTCCATTGTGTCTCACAGTGCTTGAATTTTCTATGGAAAACAGGCAAAACTTGAACACCTGGGTGTTGCTGTGGTTGTAATTTTCTAGTAAAGGCTTTCAGAAAATCCTCAACACATTGGTAGTAGGGTTGGGAAAGAGTAAACATAGGCGTATTCTTTCGCCAGAACAGCAGATAGTACTATTTGTTCTCCTCTGTGTGTAGGCAAAGCTTTGAGCCAAGAATTTGTATTTTTTGCTGCATAGAAGAGTTTGCGGACTCAGTGAAGGAAGGTGAGGTGGGGAAGAAGGACAAGGTTGCGGCTTCCTGTGCTCAGGGAGTCCATCCTGAAGCTTTCCGGGTGGGAATACCAGGCACTAATGGATGGACCAGTGCAGAAGAGGGATGCAGTGAGCAGGAATATCCAAAGATCAGTGGCTGTGTAGACTCAGCAGTCCAAACTCATCCACCCAGTAAATAAAGCATTGCACCATACCTGTGTCAATTGCTCAGGTTTGGGACTGAAGGCCATTCCTGTCTGCCCTGCCTTCATTTGTTGGAGGAAATTTCACTAGTTTGGGATAAATGTGTCCTGTAAAACTGCTATGAGAAAGCACAGCAGGATTTATTAGCAAAGGTGACTGCATTCAATGTTTTCACTGGAGCTAAAACAGAGGAAAAGGAGGCCGTGAAAGGGTTCTTGATTCACACTGCCCTTACTGAAGTAACCCAACACAATGCACCTCACATTGCACATGCAAGGGGAGTGGGAGGCTATGGCTGCTTTCGTTGGTTTCTACCAGGGCTTCTGATTTCTACCTTCCAACAAAGCTACTGAGATATCAGAACTCTGTTCTCCACTTGGCATGGACAGTGGCCAAGGGAGTGAGTGTTATTCCCATTTAAAAGCACAAATAGCTGTATCTGAATTCTCTTCAGTTCCAGGACACAGCATAAATCCCTCAGTAGTGACAGCCAGAGCTCCCTGTGGAGTGGAAAATGCCCTCCTATGCCCTTAATGCAAGGCATCAGTGAAAGGAACTATGGTTACTGTGGTTTCTTCTGAAGCCACTCGGGTGGGAATGCATCTCTGCTGTCTTCAGAAAGATTGGGCAACTCACACTGGGCCACAATGACTCCTGCTGTGGCCTTTCTACTGACATCAACTGATGCCTTAGTACCAACAGGCTGAGGGCCATGTGAAGGTGTAATCAGCAGACATCCATCAGAAAATGAGGTGGCCGTTGTCTTTGAGCTGGGGCCTCAGACATTTTAGCAGAAGAGTGCGTATTGTTGATGACTGCAGTTGTCTCTCATACATGTTGAAATGTGTCCTGGGAAAGCCAGCGCTGTACCAGGAGGAACAGGTGGGTATCTCCATGGCTGGGCAGCCAGTATGGGTGAGCAGGGGTGACCTGTGGCCCTCAGGAACACTGATGTGGAGCATGCCTGGCAAAGGACCTCAGGTTAGGATGTGCACGGCATTGATGGCTCTGACACAAGCCACGCTCTGCCTCTAGAATGCGGAAGTGACATTGGGAGCAACAACCAACAGGGAGCAAACAAAACAGCTTATACAAAGTAGAGGAGAGGGCAGAGATTACAGATAGTTGACAATGTCTGTAATGGACTTGCTGATTGTGGACTGCTGTGCAACAGAGTGGCAGGGGCTGAGCACAGCCAGCTCACTGAAAGCAATGAGGCCTGGAAACAAGTGCACTGGCAAGTCGGGTCTTGATCTGAAAAGAAAGCACTTGTAGGTGGTTATGTAGTACTAGAAAGGTTGAAAGGTCCTGGTGCAAGTCCCAGATCACTAAGACAGTAAACCTGATCTCATGAGTGGTGACCTCCAGCAAGTTACTCATGCTCCATTGTTTGAATAATGGCTTGGGCAGCATGGCTTCTGAAATGCTCTGGGGTACAGCATGGCGGCTTTTCTACCTACGCAAAGCTCTCTCCAAGCTCCTGTTTGCTCATTCGCCTTTCTCTCCTTGCAGCCAACTAGGCCTTGAGGGGAAGCTGTATGAGGAATGGCTGAGGGCACTTGGTTTGTTCAGCCTGGAGGAGACCGAGGGGACACCTCATTGCAGTTACAACTTCCTCGTGAGGGGAAGAGGAGGGGCAGGCACTGATCTCTTCTCTGTGGTGACTAAGGGAATGACCTGAAATTGTGTCAGGGGAGATTTGAATACTAGAAAAAGGTTCTTCACCCAGAGGGTGGTTGGGCGCTGAACAGCTCCCCAGGGAAGTGGTCACAGCACCAACCTGACAGAGCTCAAGAAGTGTTTGGACAATGCTCTCAGGCAAATGGTGTGACTCTTGGGGTGTCCTGTGCAAGGGCCAGGATTCAATGATCCTTCTGAGTTCCTTCCAACCCAGCATGTTCTGTGATTCTATGAATACCAGCCTGTTAAAACCTCCTAATAGCAGGAAGAATATTGACACTGGAAGGTTGCTGCATCATGACCTTTTATACAGGGCAGCAGGGCCTATGTGGTGCACAAGAATTCAGGTGGAAGAGCACAGCCTTGTCATTTGGGTTTCTGTCACATGCCAGGTGGCATGGATGTGTCGTGGAGAAGACTGGTGCAGTGAAGCATCCATTGTGAGTGACTGAAGAGCAGCCCTACTGCTGCTGCTCCTGTGGTACAGCATATTTTTGACTGTGAATATTTGGGAGCAATTTGACATGTTGAAATAATTGTGACAACGGTGTATTTATTTTCAAGGCTTCTTCATGCAGGTCCACTGGAAGACATGCTTGCATTCTTGGATGTAGTCCGAGGCTTGTAAATAACATCAAATATTTTGCTGTAACCTCATTTTTCTCTGTTCAAGAACCTGTCAAGATCTTGTTTTTCCATCTTGGCTGACACTGCCGACACAGTGGTGTCAGCACAGAGAAGGCTCACTAGCCTGAGCAATGCTAAACATCTGTGAACAGCACAGTGCTCAGATGTCAGTGGCTGGCCTGCCTTGGTAGAGACGTGTCAGAGGAAAAAGGTTCAGCATGTGCTGAGTATAAAGGATAACCCTTGAAAATGACACATCTACAGAAAACTGCACACACACAAGTTTTTCCTTTGGGTAGAAGCAGATTATTTTGCATACAAATATGAGTGGATGGAGATAGCACAGAAAACTCTGCCTATTGCTCTCCCGTGTGCACTGATTGAATCTCTGAACCTGTAGTCTACAGTTACCATATTGGAAATAATGCCACTAGCTTTCAATAAGGGAAGAAATATAGCTTTGTTTTGCTTTTGGAGTCTTTGTATTACAAATCTGTGCCTATAACCCAGGAAAAGAGAAGATTATTTTTCAGTAAAACATCAAACAATGCCATTACATGCAGTCATATACGTCACTTGTTTTTCTACACCCTAAGATGCAGTGGAGAGTTCTAAAGTTTAAATAATTTTATGATGATAAACCCTCTGGTACACTGTTTAATAATTCTGCATGTTAATGCAAATACTTTTTTAATCTACCTTACTGCAGTGACTGCTACTCAGTGTTTTAAGTCTGACCTGATCCTGCAGCTCCCTCTACTGAAAATTAGTTCTCTTGAAAGTAACTCCACATTTCAAAATACAGCAGTCATTTTTAAGGTAGTCTGGCAAGTCCATTTCCTATGGCTCCCTACAGATGAGATTTACAGTGACATATTTTAGTTCAAATTACATGTCACTTCACACCAGTGATTTCTACTTTTAATTTTCTTTACAGGATTCAATGTGATCAAACAATGATAGATGCTACCCAGTTGCTTTTTGTCTCAAAGAACTGAACAATTTGAACGATGTCTTCCTTAAAAAGGGACAGCAACACAGGTCAAGCAGGGGAAAAGTACAATCATAAATTTTAACATCTGGGACCCTTGTTCATGTACCAGCTTTCTCAACTCAGCTGAATTTGTCTGTGTTGCAAGTGTCTTGAGCACACTATTAAAGATGGCTTAAATATTTATTTCCACCAGGTCTCAGGTAGTTCTAGCTCTCACTTTGCTCTGCCCTAAGCAAGTGTGGACAAATGTCATAAGTAGAGAAAATCAGCTGCCATATCTGTTAGGCAGAGAGCCTGCAAGGACAGACAGGATGATTTGTCATTTTCAGTCAGTGCCACATTGTGTATGGGAGATGCGGGCAAACCTGACTAGATCTGGTGTGGTTTTTCTTTCCCTGCCAGTTCCTGGCTCTCAGACTCAGCCCTGTTTGCTTCTTTTATGGCCATAGCAGCATTTCTGAGAACTCCTGCTCTCCCGGAGCTTTTCCTCTTCCCCATTGCTGTCCTGACTTTTCATCAATCCCGTTACTTTGTTTTACGGGTCCTTTCTGGAGTTCAAGTATGGTACCTGTAGTTCAAGTATGGTACCTGCAGTACTGACCTGATAATACTGGTCTCTGTTCCTTTGGTCTCTTTTTCTCCACCTTTGCACTCCCTCAGTTTGTCTGCCTGCTGCTCCAGCACACAGGCTATCAAACTCTTCTCTACGTTGTTTCTCTTCTAGAACTTTTCTGCTTGATTTTGTGATGCAGACATATATCTGAAACAAGGGATTCACTTACTTGTACATCTCTGAGATATTTGACATCTGGACATGTCTTTGGGCACCCAAGGGTTTTTTACCTTGTGGTGTATCCAAGCCATACTGATCAGCTTTGGGTTTGTGGCTTCGTGAGTGTTTTTCTGTCTGAGTGTTTGAAAATTCTCCAAAACTCCTTTTATCAAGGGGAAATATTGATATATAATAAATTAATTACAAGAGCAATAGGAAATTATTATTTGTTATGTATAGTTCAATTGCAAATAAGTGCATGGTCCCCAAGGGAGCATTTAAAAACCAAGTATCACTGATATGAGGCTACGTAACGTCACCATTGGGGTAAGGCACTGTCCTGTTCGTGCTTCTTTTTTGTCTAAAAGACTAGGTAAAAGAAGCACATTGCTTTGAACCGTGAGCTTTTCTTATTTATTTCTACATTAAAAGGTATCTCCAAGGAAACAGAACTACTCTGAGGCACTGCTAAGGTGTTTGTTCCTTCTCTTAACCTTCCAACAGCCATCTTTATCGAAAGCCTTTAAAAAATAATGATTTCTTTAGCATGTACAAGTATGCACAATATGAATGTCAATATCTATGCTCTACATCTTCTCTATAGCAGAGCCATGATATATGTGTAGGAGCAATTTTGCAGAAAATAGGGTGGAGTGATTTCAGGGCAACTGTTCCTTGCGTTTCTTACTATGAGCTGGCTTGTTTACAATGGGATCCATAATCCACACAACACTCGACTGAAGTGCATCCTAATGTTTGTAACTGGCTTTCATCAGAAGCCATAAGCCAGAAAATGGCTGTTCCTCTAGCCAAAAGGGCCCTGCAGTCTGTGTTTCTGTGGGCATCTTTTAATTCAGAAGTATTAAGATCCCTGGGGTTTCTAGTGGAAAACGATAACAGAGAACACAAATCTACTGAAAAGGTAGCAGGAGAAGTACCAATCCCTGTGGAGTAGCAGTGGAGGAGTAACACAGAGCAGAGAAAACGACAAGCTGAAGCCAGACCTCTGCAAGCTGATGTATCCCAGGTCAGGTTACTGGCTGAGCCCAAGTCTCAGCCAGTGGCATACTGATTACAAAATCCAAACTGACTGTGCTTTGGAGCCTTTGGCATGTGACCATTCCTCTTCAACAGCCTTACATAAATGTTTTGAAATTCAGCTGCTCCTCAACAGAGCCTTTGGCAGTCAGTACCTTGCTGAATGCCAGAGGGTTTCCTTCTCTTCTGAAGGGCAAAGGGACAAGACATGAATGGCTGGTCAGCTATGTCCTCAGTGATGGAAATCATCTCCTTTGACCTTTAATAGAGCCACATCAGTTTACCATAGACAAAAATCTGCTGCTCTGCCTAACTGATATATATGTTAAATCCGAGCACTTATCACAAAGTATTGCACTGAAAATCTGAACAGATTTTGCACCCAAGGTGTGACCTCAGAAATTGTGCTCTGTCAGCTCCAGCAATGAAGTAACTTTTTATTCTAATTCAGTGTACTCTGAACCAGAGGAACTAGACTAATAGGAGTGTTAGGTTTATTTCCAGCTGAGTTTTGAGTAAGGCAAATTTGCATTTTCTGTTGAATACACAAGACCATCTAAACAGAGGAGAGGAGAAGACAGTCTATTGACATTATGTAAAGGCGGCATATCAGTTTAAAGGGTTCTGTTTGCCTAGAAGAGTGTGAAGGAGACTATTTAATTACCTGTCTAGCATTGACAAAGATAAACACCCTGTTATTATTCTATGTATTTGCTTGTAACTCAATTAAGGATGTGTACTTAATTGTATCACCAATATAAAGAAATAAGTGTTAAGGTGTTTGAAAGCTAGAGGAAATGAGATGTCCCTCAAGAAACATGAAAGGTCAGAGAGTAGAGAAGGCAAGGAAGCATAAAATTATGGCATTGGTATTCAACTAAGATCAGAAGTGAAGGGCTGTGTTATCTGAATTCCCAATTGTAAGGCTGAATTGAGGAGTTAACAGAAAAAGCAGAGCAACACGGCACAGCAGGATGAGCTAAATCAAACATGTCTAGCTATTCTGACAGTGGTAAAGGAGAGCTTATGTTCTCAAGTTATTTCAGTAACATTGAATCATTCCTGACATATCTACAATATTTGCTGTCTTCTGTGTACAACACTCTTGAATGATAACATTTAATGCATGGCACTAAGTGATCAGCTAGTTTCATTTTTCTGTTTCCCCAAGTTAATTTTCCCATTAAAAATACAGAAACAACCAAGGAGATGAGTTTAGGGGTTTTTTTTCAAATTTGAGATTAATACACAGGGCTGTCTGATCATTTCCCTACCTGTCCCTTCTAAAGTGCTTACTCTTTAGCATGGACTATGATTGCATATATCATATGAGTCAAACTGGTTTAGCCCCACCTTCACATGATGCACATTAGCCTTATCATTTTGCACAGCAAACACAGAGGAACAGGATGCATTTCCCCACAGAGGTGGAGCCTTTGGAATCCTGCCCCTCAGAAACTGGCTGTTCCTGCCAGGATCAGCACAGTGGTGTGGTCCCAGCCCTCTATCACCAAGGTGGTGGGAGCAAGGGTGATACAATACCACAGCAAAGCACAGCCACAGGTTGGCCCTGTTATGTGGCCCCACAGCAGGACAGACAGCACCAGACCATGACCCATAATTGCACCCCAAGTTGTTGTTTTAGGGGCAGGCTCGGAAGAGTAAGTCATTAGGTTACTTCTTACTGTTTCTGACACTCTGTGGAATCAGGTCTTCTCATTGGTGCAAGCCTGAGAAGGGCAGAAAGCAGGCAGAGGATATCACTTGGCCATGTTGGGTGGGAGATGGCTCTTCTGGGATGCTCCAACAGCAGAGAACTGAGTGAAACAATTTTCCCTTCTTCTCCCCTGTCAGCACAATGTCTCCATCTAATCTTCCTTTTGACACATCTGACAATATAAACATGTTCTTTGCAATCCCAGGAGGCTTTCCCAGCTGCAATTTATCATTGAAATGGTTTGATTAAATTAATTTTGCTCTTTATAATTTTTATTCTTAAATTACCTCAGCACTTTCAGAGGAAAATGTGGGGTTTTTTAATCAATCTGACAGCTGATTGTTTTGAGGTTTTTTTTACAGCATCTGACACAGCTGACACCACTGTTTTTATCATAAGTATCTGCCATGTTAGTTTAAAACTGTGATTAAAGCTGCTCCACATGTTGCTGGCAAGGCAGCTGGACCTGCACGAATTACAATAATAACCACAGAAGCTCCTTCCTGAGAAGAGTGCTGTTTCTGTAGTCGTGTCAGATAAGTGCTGCCTTTTAAGAATGATTGCTCTGCTCTAAATGACATTTTTGGCTTTCTCTTAGAAAAGTAAGTTATTTATTTTCCTGTGATTTTAACTAAAGAACACTATCATCCCAAGAGAACAATTTTGTTTTTCAGCACTGGAGCAATTACTTTCAGCTGTATCAAGTGCTTGAAGTATGAAAGTCTGTGGTTTCATGGGTTTGAAAAATGCCTGCTCTTAAGGACTCCTAAGCTACATTCTCCATGGCCCTTACCAGACCCAAAATTTCAGGAGAAGATAGCTGCTTATCACGTGGCCAATGCTCCCTTCCCATTTGTGAGAAAGTACACACATAACTGGGAGATGGTTATAGTCAGAGCTGAAACAGGAGACAGTTGTACATGCTGATGGTGCCATCATTAAGACAGCAGAACTCTGACTGGAAAAACTGTTCTCATACAAGACAGTAACCATAGAGTCATAGAACTGCCCAGGTTTGCAGGGACCTCAAAAGACCATCTGGTCCACCCTTTTGTGGGAGAAGGAGCCTAGATGACATTAGCTGGCATCCTAACCAACTGCATCTTAAAAACCTCTGGCAACAGGGACTTTACCACATCTTTGGGGAGGTTATTCCACTGAATGACTGTTCCCACTGTAAAAAATTTCTTTCTTATGTTGAGATAAAATGTCTCCTGGTGCAACTTGTATCTGTTACCTCTCGTCTACTCCGTGAGATGCCTTGTGAAGAGAAGGGGACCTCCATCCTCTTTGTAGCCACCCTTTAAGTTCTGGAATACTCAATGAGGTCCACACTGAGCCTTCTCTTCCCTATGGATTAAAAACATAACTCCTTCAGTCATTCCTCAGAGGCTAGGTTCTCCAGTTTATTTGTCATCTTCATATTCTTCCTTGGGACCCTCTTTCTGTGTCTTTCTTGAATTACCAGGGCAGAAGTGAACATGATATTCCAGGCATGGCCTGACAAGTGCTGGAGGCATTCACAGACATGATAGGAAGGCACCACACAGGGAAATGACAAACTCAGAAGGAACCAGAGAGCTTCTGCCTTGTACAGGGGCAAGATACCACTGACTGCCAGCAGCTTGATGCTCTGAGAGACACGACCTTCCAGGTCCCCCCTCTGCCAAGTTTCTACCAGCCAGCATCCCTTACACTTGGGTAGGCTCCACCTACAACAATGCTGGCAGGACTCTGGCATGTCTTGGAGTGTCCCTGCATCTTCTGAGCAGAGAGTGATGGCACCAGGTCCCCTCCCAGCAGCTGGCAGGGAGCACGAGCTGTAGTGCTGCCCTGCCCAGAGCAAGGAGGTAAGCAATTTTGGTGACCAAGTTGTGTGTGGCCATGGCCACTGCCTAAGTAGCATATACAAATATTTTTGAATGAGGCTAGTCCCTGATGCTGTAGCAAGGAAAACAGGACCACACAGCTGAAGGCTAGGTGCAATGGCATCTTGTCAATGGCAGAGTGTACACCTGCGCTGATAGTTGATTACTGACATGAATCAGGATCACATTGATTACCACCGCAACAACTGATGAACAATCCACTGAAGGAAAGTGTTAAAAAAGCACCTCATAAGAGCAAAACATGTATAAATACAGATAAATCCATAATTCAGGATTACCAGAGGCATTTTGACACTCAATTCTTGCCACACTGAATAATTAATATATTCTTTGTGCTAGAAGTAAATAATGTACATACAACATAGCATCCACAGAGTGGTATTAAATGCATAAGACCATGCTATTGCCATTTACTCATGCAACATCTGGGGAAAAAAAAAGCAACAACTCCCCAAACCAGAACGGTAAAAAATGGCAAAACAAAAATTAATGATACTTGTAGTAATCTGGGCCATTCTTCAGTTCTTACAGGTTTAAGACAAAACACAGTCACCAGCTAGAGTCAACATTCATGGTTTGTATTCCGCTAAAAATCCATTTTTTGCCATGTCCTCCCATCCTTTCATGGTATCACACTCCAGTATGAGCCTCCCAATGTCACAAAGCCCACTCAGACTCAGATGAAAGCAACAACACCGGAGTTCACAGCTCTTTCCAGAGCAGCTGCTTTGTTTGAGTCTTGTACTCAGCTAAAATCTCAGTCGTCATTGTCCCAGTTTGTTTAGGTCACCTGGATTAGAAAATATTGGGGATGAAAATAACCGCAAATATTTTTTGGCAAATAAAATAAGTTAGATTGGTGTAAATAAGCTGGTTCACTGTGCTGCCAGGAATCCATTGCACTGGGGAAAGCCCCATGGCTGTGGGGCAGGACAATGGTTTATGGTCTGGTGGGGCTGGCCATGAAGGGGTGGCTACTTGGGCTGGGGAGCAGGAGAGGTTGTACCTGGAGACACACAGCAGGAGACAGAAGACAGGTCCTGAATGCAAGCTGCCACACTTGGCCTGGTGCATTTATCACTAGTTCCTGCTCAGGGAACCTAAAGGAGCAGACTTGGGCATTGCAGGAGGCTGTTTGGTTGTTAAATCCTCTGACTTTCATCTACAATCCAGTTTTCAGGTCTCATGGACAAGGTCTGCATCTAAAGTCTTGGGTCAAGCCACGCATGTGCATTATGCAGTGCCTTTGTAATGGCCTTTAGACAGGCTGTCAGCAGAATTGCTGTCACCACCTCTCCTGAGATGTCTGTGAAACCTACTGGAACTATTGTGGCCGCTGGCTCTTTTCCGTGCATGCCCAGGCTGATGACTAGAGCTGGTTAGTGCATGGTCTCCAAGGGAATTTGTGAACGTGCCCTGCAAGTACATCAAGAAACGAATTTGTTAGCATACCCTCTAGTATGAGGCCAAAATTAGACCCTGAGTTCCTTCCCATCCCGTTAACCTGAGGCTGAAGGGTGAAAAGGATGGGTGAGCCAGCTCATGGTGCTGTTTCCAGCTTTGGACTGCATGACAGCAATGGCCAGCTGCTGTGACTGGTGCACACACACCCCCCAAATTCCTGCTGGTGACTCCTGTCCTGTGGCAGTCAGTCACAGCCCACTGTCACTGACTCAGTCTGAGTGACAAGTGTGACTGCTTCTCCTCCATCAGCCCCTTCTACATAAACCCTCTCTGTCCTCGGCTCCTCACCTCCCCCAAACTGACACGGCTCTCACTGCTTCCCGGGCATGCATGCAGGCAAGACAAGCCAACCATCTCCCACAGCCTCTGTCCTGGAGGGATCTGCTATCTGCGTGGGTGGCTCGTTTGTGTGTCTTGGAAGGTGAATGCATAGGAACTTCTGACAAATGGGGTAAAAGGTGGTCTGTAATGGCAGAACATTTCATGATATTGGATAGTGGGGGAAGGCTTGTGAGTCATGTATGTGGATTGGGGTATGAAGCTCCTGTGTGACTCTGATGCATCTGGGGATGCTGCCAAGGAGGATTCCTGCCTCCCTGGGCTCTTCTGTGGTGAGTACCTGTGAGGAGTGGGAAGCTGAGTAAGGGAAACTCTTTATTTCCTTCATAACCACCAAATATCCTCCATGTTTTTCTCCTTCTCTTGTCCCCAACTTATTCCAAGAGAGTTAAAGTTCACAGTGTGCACACGTTCCCATCAAAAAATATAAGAAGCCTGAAAACATGGATAAAGGACAGGATCCCAGTAACCTAGGCTGCAGTAACCTGCACTGGGGGCTACTCACCTCTCCAGAGACTTGTGCTGGGGTAGCACCTGGGGCTAGGGAAGGCAGCTTGTCAGGCAGCCCCATCCTTTAATCAGGCTTTGCAAGAGATGGATAACTGTGACACGGCTTTCAGGTGTGTGGCCATCCCCTGTCCCGTCCAAGCTGGGCACCTTCACTGCCCACTGGGCACCTGTGGCATGAGGGAGCAGAACTGGGCATCTGTCTGGGAAAGGCAGGGGATGAGAGTGCTGGGTGATGGATGGCACGTCTTGCAGTCACCTCTCGGGCATGAGGGTGTGAGCTAGCAAATGAGCCTAAATGGGGCTAAGCGGCTTGAAATGAGTGTCTGGACATCTGGGGTGTTATTAGCAATCCAAGGGAATTAGATCTGCTGTCTGGGGCAATTGCATCATTACTCACTATAAGTTCATACCCAGAGGGGGAAGTTCACTCTTTGAGAGCCCTAACTAGGGCAGATGAAACTCAGTTGCTGGGCCCATAGATAATTAATAATGCTCTCAATACATTTAGGTCATTTTTCGCTTTGTCTTTTATTCCAGGAAAGACAACCTTTATTATTTTATTAATTTGCTTGTATTACTTAAAAAGTAATTCATGTACAGAGCAGATTGCTTGTGATATTTCTTCACTGCCGGTATGACTTGACAAAATGGCTATGAAAGCTTGCCCCTAGCTCAGATAGTGAGAGTCTGAACGATGGTGCTGCCAGCCCCAACCGTACTGTAGGAAGATGCCAGCATCCACCTGGCGTATACCTAGCCTGGGGGCAAAGTCTGCCCTTTGGAGGAACGCAGCAGAATTATATTCTCTCAAAAATATTACAATTATCATGGGCTTTCATTGATTCTGTGAGTTTGAATAAATTGGGCGAATAATTCTATTTCCTATACGTTCTACTGTGTCTTGAGGGGACTGCCATTTGAAGGTAAAAGGGTCAGGACTTTACTCCTTGTTTGGGGGTATATTGTGTTATTTTAGCTCATCAATTTTCATGACTTTGTTTCTGTTCTTAAAAAACATTTCATGTGGATGTTTTGACCTCACAAACCAGCAGTCAGTATTACTCCCTGAAGTGTCTTGAGAGGGGTGGAGGGCTGCTGTTTTCTGTGATTTTTATGGGAGTTTATTACTTGACTACAGTTCGTGTCTGGCTAATACATATCTTCTCCACAGCCATCACTGTCAAAGGATCTTTTTCATTTGTTCCCCTTCCTTAAAACCTGCACTCAGAGGTTTCTATTTATCCTGTCTCCCAATGACTGTATAGGATAGTTCCCAAAATAAAGCAAAACTCCTCACTGGACATAAACAGCACTGGTCATACACTGGTCATACTGGTCATACACTGGTCATACTGGTCAAGTGTCCAGCTGACACAGCTGCGGGCTGTTTTGTGCAAAAACCATAATTTAAATTGGCCAAGACACAAAAATGCATCATCATTCTTTTTTTAAAATTTCTAAATACTTTCAGGTGACAGGAACAAAGCAATTATATAATGACACACTATTATAATAACAAAGCAACAAATATTTATAATTAATTAAAAGTACCAAAGGAAGGATTAGAATCTAAAACAAGAGCTGAGATGCTGTTTGCAGAGCTGGATGTGGTGCCCCGCTCCTCTCCCAGCATGAGACCCTCAGAGGGTGCTGGGTTGTGGATTGCAAATGCCCCTCTGTGCTGCACTCCAGGAGGGGGAAATTAAATATGTTTTCAGACACAATTAAAAATAACAAATGTTTATCCTTCTTAATTAGATTGTAGAACACTTATTGCCAGCCTCCCCCAAAGCTTACTGTTGAAAGCAAGTATTATTTTGAGAGCATTTTTAATGTGACAATTTTTAATGTGAAAAACTTGCTGAAATATTTACCTCTCCTTTAGTAAGGTTGGTGGCTTGAGACTGACCAATAGACCTCAGCCACAGAAGAAGGCTTGCATAGCGTTTAAACTAGACAACTAGCAAAAGCATTTCAACAAGAGCAATGGCCTTGAGCTGGCTTCAATCTACACCTTCCTTCTCAGCAACTGGGAACATCCCCCACTGGGACAGTGAGCATATTTTAGAGACTATATATAGGGAAAATTACATTTGTACTGTGGTTGAAATGTGGCGGTTGCTATATTCTGGTAAATGTAATTTACATTTGTGTTGTGTTTTCAGTATATTTTATATCACTCTGCTAAATCAGAAATCCTATATAACATCTTCAAATGGGTGACTTTGACATTTAGCCTTACATCCTTCACCCATGACATATCTAAAAGAAGCTGCTCAGGAGTATTGAACTCCAACATGTCTGTTTAATAATAAGACCATTTTGGTACTATGTTGTTCATAAATTTACATGGTTTTGAGTTTTGTCAGATAGTTTCTCATCAGAGAAACTTATTTAAGTAAACGCTAGCAGCAATGACAACTGGCAAGTCTAATTACACTTGACATAGTACAAGACAATCTTTTTTCTTCCTACCAGATGCTCCCACTGCTGTGTGCTCCCTCGTCTACTAATTCCTGCCCCTGGTAGAACTTATTAAGACACGCACCTGTCATTTGGCATATCACAAATATCTGGCAAGACATGTAAAGTGTAGCAATGTGCAGCAGAAGTGCCAGTGTAAACAGCCTCCCTCTGTCACAGAAGACTAATTCCAGAAGTGAGGAATGACGTGGGATAGATGCTTGTCACCAAGGCGAGGGGATGGATCTGCAGCGGAGGCAGTCAGGGGGTTGAATCCAAAAGGTACCAGGGTACATGCCTGCCCACACACTGTAGGGCTGATGTGCTCCTGTGATCCCCACACAGTCGTGTCTGTGCCTTCACCACTCAAGTGTTCTCGCAGACTCATGCTTGATTAAGTAGCGGAGGCAGACAGGATGATCTGATGACTGCTGTGGTATGATACCATGAGGTAAACTGGCTTGATGTTCCTGTTCCAGATAAATCACAGCATAACAATCTGTCAGCATGCACAGATATTTTCTCCCATTTTTCTTCATCCTTGTATGAATTTTTGTTTAATGTCACATTAGTTTGCCTTCAATGTATAGAATGAACTGACCTAATTTTTGCTGCCAGGTACAAGGAAGGCAGAGAAATAAAGGTGCTCTATGGGCTTAGGAAACATATTATATTTCAAAGATCCTGGAACAACATTCCTGATGTGGAGCAAGACGATAAGAACAAGAAATGGCTGTACACTGATAAGGAGGTTGGTGGTGAAACCCTGCCAAGTTGAAATGTCACGTCATTGGGAAAATGCCCAAGCAATGCCTCACCAGCTGATTGTGAAATATTTTCCACTTGTCCCAGCTGCTATCTACTGCAAATGCTTACTAATGAATTCTGGGAAGCATCGAGACATGCAGATCTATAGACCAAATTTGCCCAGTTTTGTGTGAGTTTGTGTGAATACAAATCCACTGTGATCTATCTGGGTGAGAGGCACACGTGCTGGTGCTGATGGAGAGGCAAAATTCCCTTACTGTTATTCCTTCTTCCTAATAAACCTACCCCAAACCATATTCAAAATGCAAAAATTTTAATTGGAGTTTACAGCATTATGGGCTGCTGTTTGTTCTGCTTTATATAGAATGAGAATTTGGGAAGTCTAGTTGAGCTATTTTGTGCCTTCTGGGGAACGAGCGTCAGTACATCCTCTTATTTATGTGCTGCAGACAAAAATCAGGAGGTTCCTGATTGTTGCGATAATTAACCCAGTCCATGAGCTTGTTACAGAGAAACAACTGACCAATGAGAAAACAAAATTAAAACAACCTACTTATAAAGTTTAGGAGAAATCTTGTAGTCTAGAAGGTATATTTTTCATATCTTCCCATCTCAAGAGCCAAGAGCTTTTATGATTACTAGTCCAGATATTTTGAGCCAAGAATTAGTTGTAACATTTCAAAAATAGGTTTTATATGCTAGAAAATAATTCATACTTTAAGGGTCAGATATTTTGAAGTCTTCTAGAATTGGGAGACCGGGAATTTTTCCTTTCAATTGGCATAAAGGTTTCTATTTCCAGCCATATTCAATATAGTATATATGGGACATTAAAGCTGTGACATTTCTAGGCAAAGAAAATTTGTCACTGCTGTAGCACTGATTCTTACCTTTCTAATAGCTCACACAGGTACCATTTCAGGAGAAACTCTGTGTCTGAAATGAAAAAGAGGAAATATTAGCTATATGGAGTTGTTGCTATTTGGGGACTGTTGAAGTACAAGCTAGGTGATCTGGTTTGAGGAGCAGATAAAGTGGTTGAAGGTGTATGACAAATTCAAATATAAGGTATCCCTGTAAGTCAACTCCTCATCTCAAAATGTGTGACTATATATCATCGGTGAGATCTGTGTGTGAGCTCCGTTGATTGAGTATCGAGGGACTGGGAGAGGCAGCAAATACAAAACTCAGCAGAGGGCAATTGGTCTGGTGCAGTTGAGTGGTAGGTCCAGCTTCCCTGTGACCATGTCCCTCCCCCAGGAGAGGAGCCCATGTCCCCAGGCCTCACTCCGTGATACTGATCTTGTGGGGTTCAGAACCACATTGGGCCAGTGCTTTGCCTGTCCTGTCAGCACAGCAGTCTCTGGGAACTCAGCAAAAAAACCAGGCTGGGCTTCCACAAGACCCACATTCTTCTTCCAGCCCCTTTGCTAATTTTTACTAATAGCCTCATCAGTCAGGAAGGGTTTGAGTAACCATTAACAGCTGTGCCAAAAGGGTCTCCCTGGGTCAGGACTGTGTGAGGCTGGATGACACAATCTCTGCCCCAAATCACACCCAAGGGAGCTCAGTTGCTGTATTGATTATTTGTTTACCCTGCTACTACATGCTTCCACTGGGGAAGGGGAGGAAGAAAATACATATGGGCTTTCTTACCATCACCTGATGCAAATTCCCAGTGATAGTCAGGGTGAAATGGGAGAAATTTTTATTTTGTGCTAGCTTTTGAGTGGTAAATGTATACAGAGTGCACCTAAGTTTTTAACTTTGGATAATTAGATTACTAAGTTGTTATGATATCAGGAAAGTAAACATGTAGAAAGTGAGTATATAATATTTAAACAGTCATTTCCCCAGACATTTTGCACACATAAATACAGCCCAGCTCCGACAGCCTTTACTTTAGCTACATGACCATACTTCTTTTGATGATAGTGCACTCCCTAGTTTGTTCTTCCACTGGTTTACATTTCCTATAGCTAATTTCTCAAACGCGTAACAGCACTGTAGTGCTTAGGCAATTATTTCCAACGTCTGAGCATATTTATCAAGTGGAATCAAGTATTGATCATCTGTAGAGAAGGTCTCAGCATTCCTTCATATTTTCCAGCTGGCCAGCTGGAGGGGAAGTTCATTTTTATCAGTGAATTGAAAGCTGGGCTTGTGTTCCTGTTTTTAGATGAAATTCATCAGGCTCTGTGGTTGCAGGTTTGTAACAAAACTCAGTCATACTGCCTGCTTTTCACAACTGCTGCCATTGATTTATTTGGCTGTTCTGTTTCAAATTTGGCACATCGTGTTTTTATCATGCTTAGATCAAAAGAGTTAGCATGAAAGGAGATAACCGCTTTGTATGACAAAGATTATTTTAAGATTGTAAGACTAAGTACTTAATATGTTTTCTGTTCATTTCTTTTCTAGCTGCATGTCAGCTACTTCAGCCAGAACAAATTTCTGTCACCTAAATATCTCTTGCCAGGAGAATCCTACTACTTTCAGGGGTGAAGATTTCCCTCCCAGCGTGATTCACAGGCCCAGCATCACACCAGTACTAAGGACCAGTGCTGCCTCTGCTCTTCAGCCTTTGCTGCTGAGGTCCTTATTGCCAAAGGCTTTTAAAGAATTGTGAATTCTAAAGAATTGTGACTTGTGTCACTCTAATACAGCAAATGTGTGTTAGTACTTCTGCTTTATAGATGAAAGACACAAAACTGGAGGGAAATAGGAAATTTATCCACTACCTTACTGGATAACCTGTGGGGAAGCCGTAAGTCGGTCTCCTGGTCTCCTTATTCTATCTTAACCATAGATCCATCATTACCATGTATTTCAAGGATATATTTGTACTATTACTACTGCTGCTAATACCATTGTTTCAGCAGATGCCCTGTTTAACTGATAGAGGAAAGCATTCTATCTCCAATTTTTCTCCTTCTGTCCTCTATGTTGAAATGCAAAGGACTTTTTGGGTGAAAAAACTATCTAAGAAGAGGTGTAACAAACTCCTTGGGCCTTTCACAAGGACAAACTTGCATTTCTGTAATGTGCATTCCATGTGATAATTCATCACATATTTTCACCGAGAAACCTCCTGTGCAGCAGACTGTTTGCAGGAATGGAGTGTAAAACGCGTTAACACAGAGAATTCACGGAAAACTGACATTTTTATACTGATTTCCTCACATTTGTTGTTTGATTTGTGCATATGTAATGCCGTGTTAAGAGCTGGGGGCGTTCATAAGAAGCCTCAGCAGGGCAGCTCACAGCTGGGAAGTGTCTCTCAGCTACAGAGTGGATGGGGAACCGGGTCCTCAGCACCGCTTGGGCACTGCCCCTCGTGGCAGTACAAGGGCTGTGCTGCCACCACTCAGCCTTGGCCAAGGTGCACGGAGTTCGCTTGGAGACAACTTACCATATTCACTCAATTACCTAATATTTAAGCAACAGAGTCATGCTTTTTGACCAGTAAATACCTGGCTATGTCTGAAGGGGCAGGGTGTTGCATAGGAGCAGTGGTGAGTGCTGCTCCTGAAGCACAGTAGCAGCAAGGAGGGCAGCCAGATTGGTCACAGCCAGAGGGACTGCCTAAACCAGAAGCTAGAAATACACTGTGAGCCACTTCTCTATTCTCCATCCATTACCTCATCACGTGATGTGTCCAGTTTGCTTTTAAATCATTTCAGAGATGTGACTTCTAACACTTTTTCTAGGGAAGCTATTTCACAGTCGATTACATGTCCTTGTTAAAATTTCAGCTGGATAGTCAACTCAAATCTCCATTTGCTCACTTTCTTACCTTTATTTGCAATTATACCCCTGAGAAGTGCTCTAAACAATCTCCTAATGCCTCCTTGTTTGTATCTTTCAAGCGCATATAAACACTTACAGCAGTTTTGGACACCATATGAGGCATCTCAAAATCTTTAGCTCGTAGGTGCTTTCTCCATGGATCATCCCCTCTAGCCCTTATATTAGTCATTTTATCCTTCTTAAAGTTCTTTATAATTAGTCATCATCTTCCTAGGAAGGCTGGTGCCCAGGCCTGCATGCAAGCTGTAATTTGTACAACAAAGATTTCATATTCATAATGCTTCTAGGCTGCACATAGTTTTAAATTATGCTCAGTGTCCTACTTTCACCAGTAATTGTATCTCTTTTTTCCTAACCTTACACAGAAAGAGAAGTGAGCAGCTTTTCAGTTTAATTAGTTTGGTTTCTGACAGCCCAAATGCGGAATGCTGTAAAGAACTGCAAGGTTAAAAGATTTTCCTGGGGTGTATAGAACTGTAAAGAAAAATACACACATTTTGCTTGTAAAATAGAAGCAATGCTATAAGGGATTAAAAAATATTTTCCTGCCTTTGTTTTCTTAAAGCACATAACCACTTTAGGAACGTTTGTCATCCTCGCTCCTAAAATGAACTACACATAAACATATTCTTGGTACCATCCAGATATTTTTCATGACTACATGACAGTCAGATGTCAAAGACAAGATGCTCTCTGTTGGGACTCAGAACATTTGATGTTGATGCATGGTAGGAGCTCTCTCTGCATAACAAAATCAGTAAGGTCTCTACAGAAGCTACTTGTAATGTTTTGGTAGAAAGATTCTTTCTGGGAATCAATAAATGACACTTCATATTGGGGAAAAAAAAAGTGCATGATTTTATACCAATACCTGATTTCAGTTTCTTAATAGGCTTATGTGAGAAACTACAGGAAAATTTTGGACATTGTGGTAAAAATGAGCACAGCAATACTGTAGGGACTTCAGTATGGTTTAGAGCAGTTAGGATGAAAATAACCTGGGATGGTTCAATGTAATTATTAATTAGAACAACTATCATGAATATGTAGAATCTTACCATTATTGATAATAATAATAATTTGGACTAAATTATGCAAAACCTCAAGTTAGGACCTGAGTTCTAAAAAATACAAGACCATTTTCATGTACCTATCACAGGATCACCTCTTCAATTTTTCTCAAAAAAGAAGGCGAGCTGTTTTTTCCCTTCAGGTGAGCAGCCTTTTTGAAGTGTTCTAAGCACAGCTGGTATCATATCCATCTTCTACCCTCATTCACTACAGTGAGATAAAAAATATGAACAAACAGGCGAAGAAAAAATTTATGAAAACCAAAGATGATATCTATTTATGAATAGCATGATAGAATCCAACTTTTGAAAGACATCGTTTTATTACCTTTTCCTACTATACTTTCACTTGAGGATATTTCCACCTCTGACCTTTTCAGTAAAATTTTATTCTCCTCAATATTATTTCCTGGCATCTGGTTTTCCTCTAGCTGCTGATTGACACTCCAAAATCTAAAACACTGCCTGCAAACTCCAGCTCACTTAGCTACTGATCTGTGTTAGTAGTCTTCCGTCTTTCACCCAAGCTCCTCTCCATTGCAATGCACAGGGTCAGGGCACTCAGGAGGGCTGAGGTTTGCTTCAGCAGTCCCTTAGATCAGCCATGTGCTGCACAATGGGAGCTGGATGCAGGTCACATTGTGGTCTGAGCTGAGACAGTGAATGGGGACTGCAGTTCCAGGAGATGGTCTGATTAAAGCACATAAGCCTTTCATCTATGTTTGAATCGTTGTTTTTAGATTACAGTGCACTAGGCTGCTCTGGAAAGCATCTGAACAGCAGAGACCCAAGCACTTCTAAGGCAGAGATAAAGATGAGTTTAAAGAGGAAAAGAAGAATTCCATTTTTTTAATTCTCTCAAATGGATAAAAATAGCCTTTAATTTTCATCTTATTTTACTTTAATTTTTTTTGAAAGGAGAGGGGAAAAATATTGACATGGGACCATAACTCATAAGATGAAGGGATACACAGAGACCATGTCTTCAAGATTTGTTACTAAACAAACCCAGCGACAACTCTCCCCTTTGCACGACTGTCCCACATGGGTCATACTTGCTTACAAACTGCCAGAACCTGAACATGAGAAGACAAACACCTGAATGGGCCTCTTCTGAATGCAGTTTACCCGGTAGCCTTTTTCTGGGTGTTTGAGTACTTTTCAATGCCAAAAGAAACTTATTAATGAGAATCATCCTCAATACGTAGCAACCATAGACAGAAAACTGCAGGCAACTTCTGATGTAGTGCTGGCAGCAACAGAGTGCAATGCCACCATTTTTCCTAAGTGATGCAGTGTAAGGCTGGGTTCTGGCAAGGTCTGGTGTTCCTTGATACTTGGGCTGGCTAATTTGAATGGGATAAAAATTCAGCAATTTCTACAGATCGAAGATACTGAAGTGTTTTTTCTTTATGTCATATTTGAGTGAATCTACTTTGGCAGAATTCCCTCTTCCTTATGCTTTCTGTAAACTTCATAATTATTAAATCTGATGTAGGTGTTCACACACAGTACAATTCAATACCAGTTTTGTTCTATATCAGGTTTTATATCTTACTCCACAGTATCAAACTCAAAAGCCTTCTCAGAGTGCATGAAGCAATCTGATGACTTCTATCCATCACATTCACTGTGTGTGCTGCACACACAACGCATCCTCACCACTGCTGGGATGTGCTGTGGTTGGTAGTGACAACTGCTGGGCAGGGCTCAGGGAATGGGTGTCTTTTCCCCACCCACTGGGAGGAAGAGACCTTCTGTCAGCACCTCAGCCCTTCATTTCCACTGAATCTTAGGTATTAGCTACCAGCTGACAGCAACATTTTCATAAACAGACTTACACACTGGATGGATCAGAAAGAGTATTGCGGTCATCAGTGAAAAAATGCTTCAAAATAGTGCAACAATTGCAACTTAAAACTGCCTAAAATGAACATTGAAAATGTTCAAATACTTAGAATAGAAGGGAATGTCCTCCTCCAAGAAGTCTGTGAGGGTTTGACTGCTTTCATTTTGTGCAAGGTTGGAATTAAAGCAATACAAATATTGTCTGAAGTTGGGGAAAAGGTGAACCTATAGGTGAGAACTAAGATGAAACTGCTCTACTGTGAAGATTTTGTTTAATACGCAATTTGTATTCTTTCCATTACTGCTTACATCCTAATCTTTACCTCAGAAAACTTAGCATTGGAGAAAAGCCTCATAATCCACTGAGATGGACACTCAGAAAATAATAACCATTACATCAGAAAATAATAACCATTACATCAGAAAATGAATAAGCCTGTAATTCATCATAACTTCTCAATTCTAGATTAAGTTAAGATTAGATTAAGAGGACTCTGTACTCTCAGTCTCCACCCCCTTACCCCCCTTCTTTTTTTCTCTTCTTAGTTTTCATTGAAGTCACTTCTATTTCCCTTTAAAAACTTCAGGTTGTGTTTAGCAAAGTGGATGTTTTGTTTATAGGGCTTCTCATGTAACCTGGAACCACCAGGAGCTCTCCTGTAATTAGCTCTGGTAGTATGACTGTGCATTTTAATTTGAATACTTTACCAATTTTCCTCCACTTCTGAGATGTGGCCTTCATACACACTTATTGCAGGTACAGAAACAAAAAAAAGAAATTAAAAAAAATTCCTAACAGTGTTTTCTCTTTACCTTAGTTTATTTTTTTGGATTCAAACTGGCTACCAGGTTTCCAAGAGTCCTTGATATATTCTGTGTTTGAGTTCCAGTATTTAACATTGCCATGAGGCCAAGGAATGAATACACCAGGGAGCAAGGGAGCCCTCTTTGTGCCAGTTTTCCCAGTATAGATCAATTTTCTCTATTCTATGAAGGGACCATGCTGGTGACAGCCATTAACACACATGAACAGAAACACTGATGTTGTTGCTGTTTGGCAGGTGTGCAGTCCCCCATCGGTGAGCACAGCACTGCTAACCCTGAGACTGGTGTGTTTCCCACAGCAGCCCTTGGGAGTCTGGAGCTGCAAGCAAGGAGCAAGGGCCAGATCTCCTCAAACGCACCATATATTTCAAACATACACAGCATGCAAAGTTGCTGAGAGCAATCAGCATCAATGAGTGTGCAATACCATAAATTTTAATGTAAATTTACTCTTTCACTGAGTTTGTGGCAGTGACCAATGAAGTTGGGGTAGAACTAGATTGTGAGTAACCTTTCTCCTCCCAGCACCTAACATGAAGCTATCACACATTTAAATAGCTCCTCCTGGAACTGCAGTTGCTTGGGGAGATAGGTGCAAAAATGCTCAATGCATAATGCTGTCAACACTGGCAAGCAGGGCTGCCCTGAGCGAAGAGCAGAGTGCTGGAGTCAATAGTCCCTGTGAAGTCATCGGCCAGAATAAAGCATGGATAGTCCAAGCTGTGCTTTACTGGTAGCTTAACACCTTCAAAACTAAGTTCTTTGTGCTGCAGAAAGGTAACTGCTGTGGGTTAAAGCACTGTCAGACCCTGCAGAAGGGGTGGTGGTGTCCCCCAGGCAGTGAGAGCCAGACTGGGCAGACCCTGAGTAGCTGGAGTGTGGAGCAATCCATGTCGCTGACACCCAGCACGGCCGGTGGTGAGATGCAGCACAGGAAAATACTTCACAAGGCTTTTCCAACCTTCCTCCTCTGAATACACCAGCCTGTGTGGAGCCCACGTTTGGCCTTAATAATGTGACAGCCACTTGGTGTTGGAGGAAGGGCAAGGAAGCCACTGCGGGTTTGGCCATCCTCTGAGAAACTAGACTCTAGGAAGTGTAAAATCTTCCTTGGCTGGTGGCTGACTTGCTTACAGAGCATCCCAGGAGTGTGGGCCAGGTGTAGGGTAGCTAATGGTGCCTAGTCCAGTAGCCCTTGGGCTCTCTTGGAGTACAGAGTCTCTCCCTGCTGTAGAGCTCTTGTCCTCATGCCTTTTGTCTCTGCTAAACCGTGACGTGCCCTGTGCCCCCATGTGCTTGGCAGCAGCCTGCTGTGACTCCGGCTGTACTCTGCCCTGCAGGGGAAATACTGTGATTTAGAAAGCTGTGATTGCTGTGCTGGGTCTGACATCTGGCAAAGCGATAAAGTACTTCCCATCATTGACATCCATGCGACTGTCTCACAGGTCCAGCCCACTACCTAACATACGTCTTTAAGTGCATGCAGACACAAACACCAGGAAAATAGCTTTCAGCTCAGCCTGGATCCTCTCCCCAGGAATATGATAATCCTGATTAGCTGATACTGTGGACAGACTTCATTTACTTGTCAAACAAGCTCTGCCACTAAATGAAATTAACAAATCCACTTCCAACCTCAAAAGGGAGTTTAACTTGCTGTTTCTTTAAATTAAGCCTTCACTGACTCAAACTTCTACTGAAGTGTCAGCAGGTATATTCCAAAAATTACATTTGTAGAAATGCCTGCCTTCCCCTCCTGCTATTCCCTGTTCATCCATGTAGAATCTAATTCTGAAAAACAAAGTTATCTCCTAATAATGGTCATCTAATCTCTATTCTGAGATCTGACAGTCTGCAGGGCTGGCTCTAACAGCCTGGTGATTACCACTCAGTAATGTACCAAAACATGGGGCAGAGCCACACTTTGCCCAGATATTTTACTCCAGACTATTCATCAAAAGCAAAGTTTTGTACTGTGGTAGTGTTCAGTAGTGTAGCAAAAATCCTAGATTTTTTTTCATAGCTCTGTGAAAATTAGTTGCATAATTCACTGCATATCTCAAACCTGTCTTTATTTGAAGGCTCATGTCCACTTTCCAGTTGTTCTTATTTTCACGACACCTTGATAATAATAACAGAGAATATCAGCCTTGGTCCCACACAGCCGCTCACTCACTGCCCCTCCAGCAGGAAGGGGAGAGAATGGGAAGAGTAAAAGTGAGAAAACTTGTGGACTGGGATAAAGACAGTTTAATGGGACAGAAAAAGCAAAAAAAAAAAAGATAAAAGCATTCAAATATACAAAAGGAGTCATGCTTAAATTGCTCGTGACTTTTTGGCTGATGCCCAGCCAGATCCTCAGCAGTGGCCCCCAGCCAGCTTCCCCTGGCTTTACATGCTGAGCATGATGCCACGTGGTATGGAACACCCCTTGGGTCAGCTGGGGTCAACTGTCCCAGCTGTGTCACTTCACAACTCCTTGTGCCCCTCCATCCTTCTCACTGGCAGGGCGTGAGAAGATGAAAAGCCTTTGACTTGTATAAACAACTAAACCATCAATGTGTTATCAATAATAACTTCATACTAAAACCAAAACACAGCCCAGTACCAGCTACTAGCAAGAAAATGAACTCTATCCCAGCCAAAACCAAGACATCTTTCCGTGAGACCATTCAGCTTTGGAATGTATTTCACCCCAATTAAATGTCACTTTCCCTGGTTGCTGCAGGAGACATGTCACTCTGAACTCCCTCAGCACTGCTCTGCCTCTCTCTTCTCAGGGAGGCTTGCCATGCTGCTTTCCACAAGATTATGTTAGAAATCTCTCAATAGAAATAAAAATTCCTCATCAGGTTTGTTAAACAAGGAAAAGGGGTGATGAGCACACAGATGTGGGAAAGTATGGGTGCATCCTTGCAACCTCTCAGCCCAGGATGTGCCTGGTGCTGGCTCTCCTGGCTATCCAAGCTGCTGTGTCGGCACTCAGAGCCGTCTGCTGGCAGGTTCCCCTGTGCACCAGGACCATGGTTACCTCCTGGAGGGGCTGGAGTGGCAAAACCCTTTTCTGGGCACATCACCAAGCTGCCTATGCTGCACAGGCTCCACTGCTGGAACAGGGATGAGAAATTCATTGTTTAAGAGGTCAAATTTCCTTTGTAGTTTTGGGATTTTCCCTTTTCCATCAAATAAAAATTACATCTCCACTCCAAATGAAATGAAAACTCAGTGTATATCTTTTTCTTGAATAAGTATAAATCTAGGTGTGATTTTGTGTGCTTAGAGATTTCTGTACTGAAGTGTTTTCCAGCTTTATGCACATTTTGGGTTATAAATTTACTTAGTTTCTATTAAATTCTGCAATTATATTTAGCAAGACAATCCAAAAACTTCTGGGAATGATGTCTATTTATATGTTTCTACTATTCATAAACTAATGATATATGACAGACTGTACAAAGAGAACATAATCTCAATAACTGAATTTTCTGAAGAAGGCTATCCTACATTAATCCTTCATGACACCTTAAAAGAGTTTTTAAGAGGGGAATTCATGATGATTTGAAAAGACTAAGATGTTGTATTGTAGGAAAGGTAAATTGATCTCTCTTTCAATTTGCTTAATACTACAAAACCCTATATCTCTCCTCATTCCTGCTTTTTAAAATATCAGGCAGTAAGAAAAGTGGGAAATAAATGGCTGCTGCTTAAGAAGTGATGACTTTGCCAAGGCTCTGATTCTTCCTGGGGGCTGCTCAATGTGTAAAGCTGAAGTCAGAGGGTCAAAGATGGTCTTGGCACCTGGTGCATCATCCTGCCAGCAACACACTGTGTTCGACACTGACACTGGCACCACCTGAGCTTGAAAGTAGGCGGCAGAGCTGGACCAGGAGCAGGTAAAGCCAAGAGGGATCTCTGGAGTAAAACCTGCTGCTGGAGAACTGCAGTGTAGACTGCAGGACCGGCTGAGGCTGAGAACACAATAAGTCTGCAAGTAGGTTGTCTTCTTGGTCAGTCATAATCTCACAAAATACAGCAGATCCAGGCTGGAGGTATGAGGTGCTTTGGATACACAATGAAAACCCCACCAGTACTGCAGCTGTAATCAGCAGAAGAAATTTACTGATGACATTTTATAGTGAAGTGCAGAAAATTAAAAAATTGTTTTTCCCTCAAAGATAGATATATTGCAATCTTCCTTTAGTAGATCTGGAATGAAGCTTGGATAAAATTTATCAGAGGGCTGAACTGCTTGGTGAAATTGAATATGCACGGTTTTAAAGAAAAGTATATTCAGACTTTTATGGGAATGATAGCTGTCTGGGTATGAAAATAATAGTACAGTAGCAAAATACAGTAATCTGGATGGATCCCACTTTCCTATATGTTGTGAGAATGTATCTGAGATTACCTGAAAAATCCATTAAAATTTCTTGGGTGTTGTGCTTTCATTAAATGCTGAACTTTTTCTTCATTGATTTGTGTTCATCATATCCTGGATAAGAAAGATGTTGTTTTTGCTGATTTGTGTAATTCAAAATTTTAAATTCAAAGCACACATACAAACCCGTCTTTTTAAATAGAAGTTTTAACCAAAATCAGGCAACAAAGGAATCATCTCCTGAGACTGAATATATTAAAGTTATATCCATAGAAGCCTATATAGGACCACCATTACCATCCTCCCAGAGATTAAGTACTATGTTGTGCTCATCCTTCTGTCACAGAATCACAGAGTGGTTGAGGTTGGAAGGGACCTTCTGATCAAGCTCAAGCAGAGTGACTTAGAGTTGGCTGTCCAGGCCCATGGCCAGAGGGCTTTTGAATATGTCTCAGGATGGAGACTCCCCAATCTCCCTGCGCAGCCTGTGCCAGTGCTTAGTCATTTGCACAGTGAAAAGGTGTTTCCTGATGTTCAGAGGGAACCTCCTGAGTTTCACTTTGTGTCCATTGCCTCTGGTTCTGTCACTGGGCACCACTGAGAAGAGCCTGGCTCTGTCCACTCTGCACCTTCAGATATTTATATACATGGATGAGATCCCACTGAGCCTTCTTTTCTCCATGCTGAGCGATCACAACTCTCATCCTTTCCTCAGAGCTGAGAAGCTCCAGCCCTGTCATCATCTTCATGCTCTCGGTTGGACTCTCCTGTATGTCCATGTCTCTCTTGTACTGGGGGGACCAGAACTACACATAGGACTCCAGATGTGGCCTCAGTGGTGCTGAATAAAGCAGAAGGATTCCCTCCTTCAGTCTTCTGTCAACACTTTGCCAAATGTAGCCCAGGACACCATTAGCCTTCTTTGCAGTGAGGGCATGTTGCTGATTCAGGCTGAGCTTAGTGTTCACCAAGACCCACAGGTCCTTTTCTGCCAAGCTGCTTTCTAGCTAGACGCTCCCAGCACGTGCTGGTGCCTGGGATTGTTCCTCCTCAGGTCCAGGACTTCTAGCCTTCTTGCTGAGCTTCATGTGCTTTACACCACCCCATTTCTCCAGCCTGCTGAGGTCTCTCTGGGTGGCAGTACATCCCTCTGCCATATCAGCCGCCTCTCTCAGTTTGATGTCGTCAGCAAACTTGCTGAGGGTACACTATGTCCTATCATCCAAGTCATTAATGAAATTGTGAATAGGGTAGGATGCACTACTGCTCCTGGGGTACACCACGAGTGGCTAACCCCCACCTGCACTTCATGCCACTGACCACTACTCCCTGGGGATTTCTATGCAGCTGGTTTTCAACCCACCTCACTGTCTGCTCATCCAGCCTGTACCTCATCAGGTGTCCTTCCTCAGGACAATCTTGTAGCAGCGTTCAATGACTCACTGAAGTCCAAGCAGACATACTCATAGTTCTCCCATCATCTACCAGGACAGACATTTCATCACAGAAGTTTATCAAATTGGCCAAGTATGATTTCCCCTTGAAGAATCCATGCTGACTGCTCCCGCTATCACTGGAGATGTTTGTCTCATATTTTCTCATGTGGGACAATGAATCTGAAAATTTCATCTTTGCACATATTCTCATTTGCAACAGTACATACCAATGACACGAAATTTTTTGGAAGTCTTGTACTACTGACGATATTGTGTATTTCTTCTCATTTTCTTTATGTAGTCTTCATTTGTGGTGCCCTTTGCAGCTCCTAATCATCATTTCTTGTACTTGTTTTATGTACCCAGCTCCTTCAGAAAGAACACTGTTTATATTCCGCATATTTAAGGCACTGCAGCAATGTATGTTGCAATAAAGACTAACCCAATTAATGAAATGGACCTTTGGTTGAATTACAACTGCCCAAGTATTAATGGATTTGTTGTACTGGTATACCACAAGATGGGTACAGGTCTCCTCTCAAACTACCTGCTCATGGGGCTGGCATTTACAGCCAATGACAACTGCAGTTTATAAAGCCATAACCAACACCCTGGGTCTTAAATTTAACTGCTGCTTTCCATGTAGCTTGTGCATTTCTGTATTTCGCTTTCATTGTTCCCTACTTGCTCTTTTTTCCACACTGAATCTCATTTTATTGCCTACTTATACCCCTAAATTCTGCAGGTCTCTTTTTATTATTTTGCCATCTATCCTGGGTTTTGCAACACCTTACAATTTAGTATGATCTGTAAATTTAATTACTGTCATGTTTGCCAAAGACCATAAAGAGCCAAGTCAATTATATGGCCAAAAAAGAAAAAAGGAAGCCTTTATTATGCTATAAATGCTCTGTTAAAAATCCCACTCAAAAAAAAGTATTCTAGGTTTCTTGGACTTCATAGATGTAGTTGCAAAGGGACCTAGATGATTTGCCTACATCATTTGTGCCATTTTTAAAAAAATTAAAATGTATTATTAGCAAAAGTAATTATTAAAGAGATTAAAAATGGGACTTAATTCCTTTCTATGCAGCTGAAATATGCCGGACAGAGTAAGACAAGCATTCATAGTCCACACTTTGCTATGAAATGTAAATTAAACATACCACAGTGTTACTGGAGCAGAATTGCCTCAAATTGGTTCACACATTAAGGGCAAATGCAGGACATCAATTAATAATTGATTTTATTTAATGTCTATTTTCTTTTTTATTTTTCTTTTTTGATATTTCCAGTATGTGTTGTGCATATAGTACAATTGTGTAATGCTTTGGTCCAATCTGACAACATTTGAGCAAAGTCTATAATTCTCTGTCGTTATTATCTCTGAGCTATTATGAAACTGGTAGGAATTAGAGCAGAGCAATCTTCATCATTTGACCAAGAACAACAGCAATTACAATTTGGTCTCTGACTGAGGTATGGAATAGATAAATTGAGCTAGACAATGATTGCAATCTTTCAAATTCATCATTAGCTCTAACTGCATTTCTAGTGCAGAAGACCAGATTATTGGGCCTGACCATGACAGCTGCACCTGACTTACGTTACAGCAACATTACTAAGCTCACTCCTCTTTAATCAGACCTCTTGTTCTTAAAGAGCACAACATGAGATACACTAATAGGTATTAATTTCATGAAGTAATTCAAGACTTTGAAAACCAGTTTTCAGTGCCCAGCCTGAGTTCCTTATTTTCAGGCAGGGTTGTTCTCCCTTGGCAGAGAGAAAAATATCCCCCTTTCAAGTAAAACATATGCAGTAAGTCCTTCGGTTAATGAAACTACGTAAACTAAGATGAGCAATTTAGCAAGTTATGAATGTGCCTGATTCCCACTAACATCCATGTCTTGCCCATAAATTCAGAGTGCATGCAAATTTCTCCATGGAAAAGTTGATTTTGTATCCTTGGTTTAACTATAATTAGGATTTATTTCCTCAACTGATTTTGCCTGTAGCTCTATTACCGGTGTCTTAGTGACAGAGAGGTGCAAAGTTACAAATGCGAGAGAAGACCAGTCAAGTGTTATGGGCTGAGTGAGGCCAGGGCACTGGCCAGCCGTCTTGGAAGCCTGAGCCCCTGTAGCTGCTCATGTCAATGTCTGTCTGTCTTGCAAGGACTCTTGGACCAGATGTAAGGAAAACTGCTCCCATATTGCCTAGTGTGTAAAATATAAGACTTTAATGCCTTGATTCTGTTGCCCAAACACAGTACTCAGTGCCATGTAAAAAACCCAGGGGTTTGGGGGTCATTCATACAGGGGCCACAGGGATGACAGAAGATCCCCGTTCCCTCACAGATTTGTGCTGATCTGTGGAGGCAGATAGATGGTCTAATGCAGACACCCAAAGGCACCCCAAAGGGGGTTTGATGGCTGTGTGTAGAGCTTTCACAGTGCTCCAGACATCACAATGATTCAGAGCAGTCAAGCACAATAATTTTTGCACATTTGGTAAATGTTTTTATCCCAGTTTTTTAGAAAGACATAGCTGACACAGACATAGAATTAGGAAATTGTCCTAATCAATACAAGCACCTACTATAAGCTTAAAAACTGCTAGGTGTTAATTATGAGACACCACAAACACATCACTCAGGCGGCTCCTCAGCAGAAGCTCCTGTGCTCCACTCAGTTCCCAGCCCACGCTCCCTCCCTCCCTCAATCTTACTTCTCAGTCAGTAACAATTGCTTTTGCGAGACATTTATCATTTCACAGTTTCAAGTTTCTCACTTGAAGCTCTGCCCTTCAAACTCTCAAATGAAGTGGTGGCTAAATTCTGCTCTCACCTACCTGGGTACTGTGTAAATGGTGCTTCTCACTCCAAAAGTATTTGGAGAGATTTCTGCTGGACTTTGGCTTGTGTATGTTTATTAGCCTCCTATGGAAGGCTGGACAGATGCTGAGGGCTGGGTAAAGAGAGATTACCTGGAGTGTGTGAGAGGGAAGGTGTATGGAAAACTACAGCACAACGGCCTCCAAGAAAGGAGATATTTTGCAGGAAATATAAAGTGAAATATTAGAGAGGAAAGAGAGGGGGAGACACAGTGAAACCCATGAAAGACATCATCATACACTGTGTTTCTGGAAGGCATTCAGATGCTGTGGTAATAGGCACGATGATCAAGGTAGGTCACAGAAAGCTGTAAACTAAACTCAGTCTTTCTGCTGGTGCAATCCACTCTGGAGAGTGCTGTAGGGCTCTGGTGCATTCAGAGGCTTGAAGAGAATCCAGGGACAGGTGATGGCCAGAAGCTGGGTGAGACCCGGCACTTGTTCCTATCATTCATAGACAGGCACAAGGCAAGAGTGAAACAACAGAATATTTGGTGTGTTACAGAATGGTCTGTTGAAAATGTTGCAGATGTCACTCAAATGTCTCCTCTCTGCTCAGAGACCTGCCTGCTGTGGTCAGTGGTTGTGCTGAGCCACTGCCACGAGTGAGGGGGTTGCAAGCAAAGTTCAGCGTAAGCTGAGTTCAGTGTGTTTTCAGAAACGAGCATCTTAGGTGTAGCATCAGCAGAACCACAGAAATGTTCTGTGGTTTGCTCAGGTCTTCAATTGTGACATGTAGAAGTTAGACTAGATCCTGAAAGCCTCACCCCTCTCTGCCACCCACTAAGAAAAAAAAATATTTAAAATTATTTACGCATTGAGAAAGCTGACTTGTTTGGTTTTATTAATAACAATATTTTAGCTATTCCAATTCAAAGTAGTAATCAGGCAGCTGGACCAAATCAGTGTTGGAGTACAAACGCTTGTTTATGTGTTTGCAGCTGTTCTCTGCTGGAATTATTAACAAATATGTTGCATAAACATCTTTACAGGCATTTCAAGATCACCACCATTTTTTTTCTCACTTCTGAAGAAAATGCTGTACTCTAGAGCTTCCTAGAGAAATAAAGTGGGTGCCAGTGCAATGACAGCACTTAAGAATTCCCGACCTTTTATTCTTTTGTGTATTCACTTTTCACACCTGAAGGAAACATAACATGAAAAGGAGACAGAGGCAGCAGATAATGAAACAACAGCTTTATTCAAACGGGTGAAGGCAGTTTATTCATTTCTAAAACAGAGAGGATGTCAAAAGTCTGCTGTAAATCTGAATGTCAAAATTGCTCAGTGCTCAGTCTACCTCCACAGCAACAGCAAGCTTTATATACAGCTTTCTGACACTTACAATGCCATTCACAAATATTTCTAAGCAAAGGTTGCAGTCAGCTATTATTCTGTTTATTCCAAAAGTGCTCAGGGGCTGGCTGAAAGCAGAGCCCTGTTGTGCCAGGCTTTGTACAAACAAAGCCACGGAGACAGCCACTGCAGCACTGGCTTTGCTTGACTATTGTTTTGCTGAAGTGCAATTTAAAATGTGATGTAATTCTCCTGGCTATTAACAAGAGGAGAAAATATTGTGTCTTGATTTGTGTCAGTTTGTTAGATGGGTAGGGCAAGCAAATAAAAAAGAAGCTACATATTGAGGACAAATGGTTAGTTAAAACCAATAACTGATGTGAGACTCTCAATTTATTTGAGGCTGGAAGCATTTGTTTGGTGAGCTCCAATTGGGGAGCTGATGGGGGTGTTGGGGAGGTGTCATGGTTTAAACCCAGCTGGAAATTATGCCCCATGCAGCCACTCCCCTCTGCCCACCGCCTCCTGTGACAGAGAGACAAAAGGTTTCCGAGCTGAGATAACAATTTACTGGAAACAGCAATGAGATAAGAAAGCGAACAGTAACAGCAACAATACTAATAACAAACAGTGTATAAAAGAGGGTGATTGCATGTAAAATGCTCATGGAGCCTGACCTGGCCCACTGCCACGAGGCCAACAAGACAAAGAACAGAATGGCCCCTGATGCCTCCCCGAGAAGGTTTTTCTTCCCGGCCCCACACCTCTCCTCTGAGGAAAGGCTGAGAGAAATGGGTTTGTTCAGCCTGGGAAAGAGAAGGCATAAGGGTGACCTGATTGTGGCTTTCCAGTATCTGAAGGGGCCTACAAGAAAGATGGAGAGAGACTTTTTACAAGAGCATGTAGTGACAGGACAAGGGGGAATGGCTTCAAACTGACAGAAGGTAGTTTTAGATTAGATATTAGAAAAATATAGTGATGGTGATGAGCTACTGAAACAGGTTGCCCTGAGAAACTGTGGCTGCCCCATCCCTGGAAGTGTGCAAGGCAAGGCTAGATAGAGCTCTGAGAAATCTGGTCTAGTGGAAGGTGTCCCTGCCCATGGCAGGGGGGTTGGAATGAGATGATCTTTAAGGTCCTTTCCAGCACAAACCATTCTATGATTCTGTGATCTACCTCACACTATTTTTAGAACAAATTATTTTGCATCAGTGGCAAAGGAGACAGGACAAAGGCACATGGGCAGGCCAACTTTTCCAAGATTCACAGTACAGGCGTTCGAGCGCTGACAGTCGCTCAGCACTGGGAGATCTGATCCCAGAGCAGACCCTCCTGTGCCATCAAGAAGATCCTTTCTCAAAGAAAAGCAGGATCCCACCACTGACAAACTCTGCCGGCAGCGTGGGGCTGGCAGAGGCCATCAGGAGCTCAGCTGAACACTGTCCTGACCTCAGAGACAGTTTTGAGAAGGAGGAATCTAAGTTTTGCTGTTTTATTGAGGCAGAAGTTGCAGTGACGGAGATGCTGTAAAGGACAGTATTTTCCACATTGCTTTTTATTCCGCTGTTTATATGTAAAGATTTTTTCTGCTCTCTGATTACATAGCATTTAAAATAAGAACAGATTTCATAACTGAATGTAAAGCTTGGGCTGGGGAAGGCATCCAAAGGGTCTTTTTGTTACACAGTTTCAGGCATAAGTGGGTGAGGGAGGTTCCAATGTCTCACTACCTGAATGTTGCATTTCTTTAATTTGCTAGAGAAAGGAAACAAACCTCCGCTCTCCAAATATCTTTTCCATTTTTAAAGTAATTTTCTTACCTGTTTTCTCGAACTCACCATACCCCATTATTTTTCACGTTTGCCTTTCTGTTCACATTGAGGGGTGCCTGACCCTAACCCTACACATTACCCTAACCCTATCCCAGCAGGCACAGAGAAGCTGCAGCTGCAAGCGTCAGCCCTGAGGACATGGATGTGACAATCACACCAGATGTGAAATCTGGTCACTGGCTGTAAACTTTTCTCTTGGGAAAGGTGCTAAGCACGCTTCCCTAAGCAATGTGGTCTGTGAAGATTTCATGACAGGTCATCTCAGAATCTGGGACTTTGCCTTCCTTTTAGCAAAACTGTTAGGACAGACTGGCAGAGCTAAATCATATTAAAACAAACCTTAAAACTACCTGATAGTTAATGGGCATCTAAACATATTTGACAGAAGCACTCAAATGTCTGTCAAACTATAGGAAGATAAACTGAAATAGTCTAATCATCTGGGCACACGTATTTACAGGGCTGTGAGATAGTGAATGGCCATCATTTCTAAATAGCTGGAGCCACCTCCCAGTGGGATTCTCTGGCTAAACCGATGCAAGGCACTAATTCTGGTGACAATGCCCTGACAATGTGTAGCCAAGACACGGAGAGGAAGTTTCTCCTAGTCTGAAGAGCAGGCTACCGGAGTGAATGATGTGTCTGCGCTGGCTCAGCCATTGCTGTTCCAAGCCATGGAGAAATCACTACTCTTCTCTGTGCCATAATCAAGAACACGGCTTGAGATGACCAGATATTGGCAGAACACTCCTGAAGAGGCAATTTTTAGGATGACAAAACTCATTGCAAATTATTGCTTTTCATTACTTCTTAAAATATCTGCCGATGACAAGGTATTGTGATATAGCTTCTTAAAACCTCCATCATGCTATTTCTGGCACAATGGTGACCCTGGCAAGTTTCTCAGACAGGAGGATTTTGTTCAGTATCTCTCTGCTGTGTAACAGTTTGTCATGAAACGTTGAGCATGTGTTGTTTAATGTCAGGCAGAAGCACAGCTTGGCTACTGCTTATACTCCTTCACCATTTCCCTTCTCATCAGAGCCTGCTCATTTCCTGAGCAAGTGTTCATTTCATTTGTGTGCTTGCAGTAAGCACCAAGCAAAATCTATCCGTTCTAACAGAACCTCTCAGGAAAAACCAACAAAATTATAATTTTATGACTGATGAATTTAAAAATACCCCAGGAGATATTGCTGGCAATGTCAAAAGCAAAACTGTGATGAATGATGACTTTCTGTTTACCTGCCTTTCCAAAGTGTATTGGGATACATCTTCTGGCAGAAGTATCATCTCCTTTGGGATTATGGAGGAGACGTGCTAAACACTCACTTCAGATTTAATACAGATGGAAGATTTTCCCGAGCAGAGGATCTCATATATATACATATATATAAAGTACTTGTCTGTAGCCACCAGAAACAATGACTTCTGTACTTGTGATTTCTGTATGGTTTAATTCCTTCAGAATAAGGGAAAGTGAAAATGTTTTGACTTTGCAAGATCCAGGAATACAGGCATCTGTGACACTGGTGAAAGATGAGTTCTAAATATAACCCTCTCAGAACTAGAGAGGGATAATTATGACAACCAAAGATTTTTGTTTTCTAATAACAAATGGCAGCTGGATTAAGACATTGGGTCACCCATGCCCAGAGCACTTACTCGAGTCTTTCATTTTCTAAAGTTCAACTGGCAGCAAGGTCTTCTGTTTGAATTATTTTGATGTCTTTGGTATTAATCCTCGTGGCACACAGTAAATATTCTTTTTGAAAATGCAGTTCAAATTATTCATCCACCAAAAAATATTCAAGCCACAGTTCTGAGAGTCTGCAAATATTTGAAGTGACTTGGACTCATTTGACAAATTATCTTCCAGAAACATCTGCGCTTAAATTCTCTACTAAGGTAGTACACACTGCTTCCTATCAACAACTTCTGCAAATTGCTTTCCTGCACTAAGAAACCAAACCCACAGAAATGCCAATTATTCTAAATCCAAAAGACATAGTGAAAACACATTCTGCAAAATGACAACTAGGTAGTAGAGCTTTATTTATAATTGTGAAATAAATATCAGTTAATCAACACCAGGAGCACCAATTTCTATCCTCCATTTAGGTGCAATTTCAGCTGCCTAACTCATTATCAACTTGCAGCAATGCCTGCTGATCAGCTGCAGTCACGTTAGACAAAATACAATTCATCTGATATGGCAGTAATTAAATCATACTCTGGGGAAAAGATAACAGTGAATTATAAGATATCTTGAGAAATTATAATTATTACTCAATAGGGGTTCTATTCTACTAGGGCTTAAATACTTCTAAGACTTTGTAGAAAATACTTAATTTGAAAAAAAATTGCTAAAGATAAAAGTAAACAAAAACTAAATGCCCTTAATCTTATCCATCACTCACATTTCTGGCACTATTGCAGTTATTTTGCTTTAACATTATCCCCAGAGTGCTTTAGCTTGTCTCTGGAAGCTGCTAGATTATTCACCACAATTGAAGCGAACACATGACTCTGATTGATTGTGGCTTAATAGCTCTTGAGTAGAGGAGAAGGTTGGCCAAGGCCAAGAACACTGAGCCAAAGGGAGAAGCTCCACCTGTGGAGTGGTGTGAGGAGCCCGATATCTAGAAAGGCCATCTGAAGTACAGAGAGCAAAAAAGAGCTAGGAAAATCCAGAGTTTGACAGAAGAAAGCAGAGGCCAAATCTAACATTTTCTAAGAAAATTGAAGTTATCGTAATCTGCAAAAAAAATGAGACTTGTATTGAGTCCCAGTTCTGTTGAACAGCACTGGATTTCTAAGTTCTGCACCTGCATTCAGGATGTCAGTGGGAATTATGGGTCTCCTGCTCTATTAGAGTCAGTTGCTTGGGGGTTTCTTTTCGTCTTGGTTTCTTTCAAAACAATACTAAATACTTAAAGAAATCTGAAAATTAGATAAGACATTCCTACTCATGAAACTTTTGCAATGTTCTAATACAAAGCAACTTATCTGGATTCATATTAGTATTTGGGATTTTATGTGATTTGTAAAATGAATGTGAAAGAAAAAATAGATATGTCTTCTGTCAGTGCTTATTGGAATGAATTTGAGAAGCTCAGATCTTACCATGCCTCATTTGGTCTTTTTCATAGAATCTTTTTCTGGTAAAGAAATCAGACTTGACTGTTTCTAAGACCTAGAGCCCTGAACATATTTCCCACCTTTTCTTTCTTTGGTACAATGGGCAATTTGTGACGACTACCACACAATTCTTGGACAAGCACTTTGTGACTGGTGATTCACTACCACTAACTCTGTCAGTTTAGTTTAAAGTCACTTCAATTAGCATTTCAATGTGAGATGATTCCTCTTCGTGGTAAAGTCTGATGCAAATATCCATTTTGCTCTTCTGCTGTGTTATCACTTACCCTGAATGAATGTCCTTTTACACTTCGATTATCCATCAGACCCTCTAACACTTTGGTTGTTCAAAGGTAAAAGAGGGTCAAAGCAAGTTAGCACAGATAATCCAAAAATGTGCAAGAAGTGTTTCTCCAACTGTTTGCTTTCCAGCTTTATGAAGTAATGTGTTTCTCCGGGACTCCTCTCACATAATTTAAGTGCATTTTCAACATATAAAGAGTTGTTAGAACTCAAAACTATACTATCTCCTTACCAAGAATTGAACTTTCCTAACCGTCTTTTATGACAAATACAAATAGAGAGAAACTTAAAATGAAAGAAAATACAGTAGAGTTCAAACAGGGTTGAATATTGGATATCAAATTAATAAAAATTCCATGCCATGACTTTTTTTGAAGAATATGAAAGAAATACAGCACACTTTCCTCCTCAGGAGCTGAACGCTTTGCAAATCACATTCCCCTGACGATGCAGCAGCATTTCACATCGCCAGCAGCTAGGCTGGATCTGGCTTATTAATATGGCATGATAATAGGTAAATTCTAAAATGAGCACACCATTGTGTAGGTGTAACTGTGCGATTTATCAGCACCTGTAGTGTCTGTGAGATAGCACCGACTGTGCCGTAACACTGCATCGTTAGCCGAGTGATGGACTTCAACAAGTCCAGGCAGATAAGAAACAGATATGGGGCAAAATGGGGACGGCACCTATCCCAACCAGTGTGTCAGCCAAATGCTGTGCTACTTCCAGTGTCAGCCTTTTGATGCTGACTGCCGACCCATGTGCACTAGTGGGGCCAGAACTGGGCTTCTTCTTAATTCTACAGCTCCACCAGGCAGCCTTCTGGTAACTCTGAGGACAGACACACCTCTAACACTGCCAGGAATACAGAGCCATGTATAGACTTATGGTGGGTGCTGAGGACTCTCCAGGCATGTACTGCTCTAGAAGGGTCCCCCACTGCCATCTAAAAAAAGATTTAATTCTTTTTTTTACATTAATGCTGGTGTTCTCTAGGCTGATGCATGATTCCAATCAGCTATAACCGTGCTAAATGGCAGGCCATCGAAACACATTTGCACCCAAAGAGGTGGTTATTGGTTGACCCACACAGAGAATAATGAAGTATTTTAAATTCTGAGGAGGTGATGAACAATTTTTTTCATGCCTTAAATCCACACATGACAAGACCTAGGAAAGGGTGGGCAGAGCAAACACCGGATGGCTCGTACACAGGTATGCACAGATGCTGAGGTTTGATCCTCACATTTCTTGGGCCTCCTCATTTAAAGACTGTTTGGAAGCACAAGTATCAAAATGCAGAGAGAAATCATTTGCTTGAATATTTTTAACTCAGGAAACTTCAAAAGAAAACCTGATCAAAGCAGCACAGATAAATGTCTGTAATATTACCCTGACTGATCTCCTTCTGAATTGCTAACATACACATTACGTGCTGAGCGCACCCTTCTGCCTTGAGGAGATCTAATATATATTCGTACATACTTTCAGATTGTCAAATCTGATTTCTCCATAGTCTTTTTTCATTAAATGCATACTTTCCCCCAACAGTTATTGAGTTGCATTCAATGGGAAGATCCCCAGATCAGCAGGGCTGGTGACTGAAAGAAGTGTTGGCTACATTGCTCACAGCACACCGTATTTGTCCCGGTGCCCAGCTTCACACTCTACAGGAATGGGTTCACAATTCAACCATTTAATAACCTCCTAACTTGACTTGCTACTCAGATCTTTATATTTTTAGGGGTTTGTGGATGACACATGCAATAATGCATATAACTTCTTTTGGATATGGGGCACCAGGTAGCAACACTGACGTGAGGTGAATGTGCATTTTCACTTGCAAATGAAGTTTCTGACATTTATTGCCAGTGACTTCATACTGCTAAGTCATGTTTTTCCTATTTTCAAACCTTCTTTTAATTTTTAAATGGCAGTCCAGCTCAATTCTCAGTACCAGTTCTTTACATCTGACTTGCCTATAAGCAGCTGACTTGCCTATATTCAGTCCTAGCAGCCAGTTCTCTATTTTACACTTATTCCTTTTTTTCATTTAATATTAAATCTGGTAGCAGCCACGGTTTAAAGCTGTGAGGGCTATCCAGCATGGGCAAGTGCTGGAGTGACAGGCTCCAGTTCTGGTCCACAGCTCAGTGGGGAGCACAAGCTGCTTCACTTTTTCATCCGTCTGCAATGCTCTAATAAATAAACTTGGGCTTCCAAATGGGAGCCTCTGTGCAATACTGAGGGGCAGAAGAAAACCAAGCCTGGGGATATGCATGAATCACATCTGCTTTCACCCCTGTGATGGACAGCAGGCTGCAGACTGCCAGGGTGCACTCAGCAGATTTAGCACACAAGGGGAAGCTCAGGTTTGTCCTTCGTTAACAGGGTCAGTCTTGGCTTTCCATTCCATTCCATTCTCCAGAGTGCATGGAAGTGATGTCTATTCCCCCTCCTCCCCACAGCAAGGTGCCAAAATCTGTCTCTTTGAATCCTGGTATCCCCTGTCACCAGCCAAACTGTGCAAGCAAGTGTTGCTATCAGTGCTGCTTTGTGCCTGGGCAGCCTCCCAGGCAGGGCTTCCCCAATATTCCTGGGGCTTTGGTGGGCCCCTTGAATCACAGCTCCCTTTGAAAAGGGTCAGAAATTTCATTTGAGCATTTGTTCTGCCTGACACCCAAGCTTCATCCTCCACGTTTCTGCCCGCACCCATGTCCCTTTATCAAAAAGCAAAGTGAGTATCATGGGAAAGTCTCCTGTATTAAGGTGTCCATACTAGTTGGTTCTGGGATGCATGGATTGTCAAAGGCTAACGAGGCTTGTTGGTAAAAACATCTGGGCTAAATTTTATGTTGCGTGGCTGCAGCCCAGCCTGATATGGCACTGGGTTCTGCCCTTGCCTGTGCAGCCTGTGAGAGCAGGGACTGCACCTTTCTGCCAGGTCAGTGGCAGGCAAGGCTCTGCCCCCTGCCATCCCCATCTCCAGAGGGGAGCTCTGCCTGTCAGGGAGCTCATAGATTTCAAGTTCAGTCCTCAGCTGACCTCAGGGGTGTGCTGGACTATTCTTGCCAGCAGCAGCCTTGTTTTAATTAGAAGTTGAACATTAGACAAAAAGAAAACCTGAATACCCTATCTTCAAAGTCTCACCGTTTACCTTAGGCTTAAATTTTGTGGTTTAATCGACTCTTGGTGAGAAACTGAAATGTTAATGGTTAATGACTCAAAACAATTGCCAATTTGTGGAAGGGCAGAGTGCTTTGCTGTGGCAGAGTTTGCACCCCTCAAGAGGAGGAGATGAGATTTGGGTGTGCAGTAGCAAAATCTCTGATCCACATAAGGCAGTGCATGAGGCAGAGAGGGTGAATACCCACCACTGGAGATTACAAGACATACTTTGAGCCAGAAAACAGGTAGATCCTGAGAGATGAGATTATGCTTTTCATCACACCAATTGTCTCCTC